>JAWWML010000062.1:17656456-17676063 GCA_035047165.1 Ormyrus rosae
CACGTTTAGCCCAAAGTTCAGCCATAGGAAACTTGGCCCAAGTTTGGGCTAAACTAAATTATTTTTACGCGGGATAATTTGCATTACACAATCAATGTGCAGAAAATAAAAAGTTATTCCTGTAGACGATGTCTAGGTGTCCAGCAGGGCGATAATACATCGTCTACAAAGCGATCCATCTGGGGCACTGTCGATGCACCAGAAATCGAAAGGTGTTCCTATGTGTGAGGTCTAGGTGTCCAGGAACACTTTCAGGACGACAAGATGAGGTGATTCAATAACATTGTCTTATAGAATAAAATTGTTTAACGAAATTATTCTTTTAAATAAAGTGATCGCGCCTTAATTGCAAAGATATATTCATTTTTAATAAATCACGATATTTTAATAAATAAATATTTAAATACCAGTGTCCTTAATTCAAATGCGCACGAGCAAAGTACGATATTATAAATATCAGCAGGTGTAGCTGATTTCATGGTATGCTGGGAAAGCTATATATTACTATATATATGTTGTGTGTGGCAAACTTCTAGGTCCTAACATTTCGGGCTGAAGAAGAAGAATAAAACGTGATTTTGAGCATTTTCGAATTACGCACTCGTGTATTACGATTTACATAGCTTTTTTACCGATATTTTTTTTTTGGAAATCATAGTTTAGCTATAAATATGGTGATATGCCAAAAATAGCTTAGAAACAATATTTCTAAGCATTATTTTTTTGATAATGAAAAGTGCGAACATGAAATAAGAAATAAATAGTGGTCCGCTTCTCAAACTCGCCTCCGCGGCACCGCGTCACTGGATTATAAATGACTTTATTATAATTATATTATGATATGTAACAAGAGATTTTATTATAATAGAATTAAAGTGTACGTTGTAGAATAAAATTACCAGAAAAATAAGTGTGAATATTGACAAAGTTGAACGATAGCAATAGTAAAATTTTTATAATGTTGTTTTTTTAGGTAAACTGGTACTTACCGACAAGCGCCAAAATCACAGTTAGAAGTGAGGCAGCTGGAAACGACACAGTGGCGTCGAATTCCAACATTTGTAAAAGATCAACTGAAACAAAAAAGTATTATTTTTAAAATCCCCATGGCCCTGACGAAAACTTGCCATTTTTTAGGCAATTTCTTGCGACATCTTTAAATTGTGCTCGAAGCAAACTAGTTTTTAATTTTCTTTATTAATTTTACATTTCTTTCAACACATTAGAAATAAAAATGAAGAAGTACACCCAGAACGAAAGCAGTCGTACTGCAAGACCCAGCCCGACACCTCCGCGTCGCTCTAACAAGGATCAATAAAAAACGGGGCGTTCTCTCGACTCCTCGCCATCCTCACAGCATCTTCGGGCCGCTCCATATTTATTATTCGACGAGCGCTTAAGACGAAAAAAATCAAAGTTTCCGGGCTCGTTAGATTGGATAGAAAGCTGCGTCCGGAGGCTTACGGGCAGAGGAGAGCGCACTTTGAGGCTGCCGGCAAAGGGATAAATAAGCTAGGAAGTTGCGGCGACGAGAAGTTTGATGATCATCGGCGCGTCGTACGTCTCTCGGTTTTATAAAATCAGACCGCGCCGCGCGGTGAGCTCTCCCCCCTCCCCACTATATTTCTATCGCGAGAGTTAACTTTTTAATTCCCTCTCTTAGGAGGCGAAGGTTACTCTGATGCGAAGAATGCTTCGGCTGGGTGTGTAAACATCTGGTTATGCTAATTAAGCGGCCTGGTTCATCGAAATTCTCTGATTGATTTGCGTTCCTACGTTGAGCAAATGTTGAGCGCTGCAGTTTTTAAGAATTTTTTCAAGGCGATGGTAACTTTACTAAAATTTATAATCTTTTTTATCAACACCAATGGATTTACTTAAATTGTAAATTTGTCGTGACGGGAAAATTCCAAGTACTGCCCGATATTCACTTAAACTATCACAAAAACGTTATTGTAAAGTATTACAAAAAAGAAGAACCGGCAAAACGAATATAGATAATCCAAAAATTTTAGCCCGACACGTACTTACTTAGGACACGTATCGCATTAACCGCTGTATACTTGCCGGCGGGTTAAATCATATCGCGCTGTGGAGCGCCAACGAAAACAATAAATTCAAGCACCCCGAAGGCCTGTCGGCGCAGCCTCTGGGAGCAAACTCCTTAGGAGTGCCGAAGTGCAGCAGCAGCGGCAGTGGCGGCGGCGGCGGGCCAAAATACCGAGAGGGGAAGCCTATTAAACTAACCGATTATGCTCCTCCGGCTTCTGTTTTTCTATGCAAATTTGTATTTCGAACGATTATGCTGGGAAAATAGCCGGCTCCGCTGTACTCTCCATTTCTCACCCTCACCGACTGGAGTTTTCTTCATCTCCGGCCTTTGCTTGCTTTCTTTCTATTTATTCGCTGAATTTTCGATTTTGGGTTCTTTCTTCGTTTGCTTACGGACTCTTCGCTTTTTATTTTTTTGGAGATGTTTAAACAACGATTGTACCACAAGGATACATTAAATTTCTATAAAATATCCCAGTTATTATTCCTTCTAATTTCAACTCTTTCATTGTAGCTTCTTTCAGATTTTCAGGTAAAATAAATGTTATCCTCCGTTGAGTCTAATTTTCAATCGCGAGACTAAGGCAGCGATGTTTAAGAGCAAAACTTGCAAGTTATTTCTTCATGAAAATGATTTACTACCTTTCCAAACAATAAACAAACAAAATATCGCTACTAAGCTCTCGGATTGCACGTAAATGAAAGAGAAACGTGTTACACCTACATATTTTAATTGTGCTTTGTTTCATAATCTACGTTGATCAATAATTATTTTTAAATATTTATGGTCCTTTTGTACGAATCAGAGCTACAGAAGAATAGAATTAATTAACACAGATTAAAGTTCAACAACCGAAGCTGCAGTCTTTTTTATTCCTGAACAGTTAATTTTATGATGTTTTTTTTTCGTAACTTTGTAGATTTTTAATAACGAATTTAACCGTTATGCAGGCACATCACGTTCCTGTTATATAAAGCAATTTGTTTGTGTGGCCCGATACGAGTATCGAGGCCACACGAACAAATTTAATAATAACACTGAAATTTTCATCTGTTTTCACTTTCATATAAAATTTAAAAGCATGTAATTAAAGCTTTTATGTCTGATAATATATAATAAGACAGACATTTTATCACAAATCAAAGTAAAAAGTGGTTCAAAAATAAATTTACCAGAATTGAGTCACAAACATTGTATTATCTTTGGTGCCATTTATAAATTGATTAAAAACGCAAGAGGAATACTTGTTTGAGAAAATGAAGCTTTACTGTTTGAAATCTCGAATCTGAATTTTTGACGAACGACTCTAGTTTATATTGAGTTCCAAATCGTCCACTAATCGGCCAACCAAACGGCACTCAACCGAAACAATTAATTTTTCTTCCAGATTTAGCGTCAGACTCGCCGTAAGCCTTATCAATCAGCCCATCTTAAAAATGCTTGAAAATTCATATCGAAGCTTTGCAGAGAGCCACCCGTAAAGACTCATTAACCGAGATTACCTTCGTTACGACAGTATTAATCCGTGGCCGCGGATTGTCATTATAATACCCCGCGAATACGCAAGTAGTTCAAACGGAACAGACTGATAAAGGTAGGCAGTGAAAAAGAGAGGGAAGGCATTCAATCTAGAAGCTGTTTGCAATTATAGACGCGTTCGACGATTATGGCGAACGACCTCTTTGTCGATTAGGAAAAATGTGCGATGATTGTGCTTTAATGTACGAGTTTAAAAATTTTTTTACAAAACGAATTATAAGAATTGTAAAGATAGTAAAAAATAAATAAAATGATAGTAATATTTTTTTATATTACTTAAAACGTCTGTCGTTTAATGAATGGAATGCGTGGAAAATTTTTTAATTAGGCGTTCTGTGCACTTTAGGTGCATTATTGTGGAATGAGTAACTCCGGCTTATTAAAGAACTATTTTTTTTATTTTCTCACAGTACAATACTTTTATTCAAAAGTATACATTTGAACACATCATAAATACTTATAAAGTAATTTTCAATAAAAATGTCATTCCTGAGCAAGATTTTCATAAACTAAATTTACCATCAAGATTAAGTAGAAGAAATTTGTAATTTATCTTGATAAAAAAATATTAACTCTGTGTACAAGAAAAGATGACTAGTAAATGCAAAAAGTCTGAATGACGATTGAGTTGTCGGTAAAAATATTTAAATCCCTATTTAAATAACTAACTTTTATTCATTATTTTCTTTCTTCTAGTTGGATTAAAAATCCGCCGTACACTGCCACATTAAATGTTTTCTTGCAAAATACAGGAGGATATCTCGATTTTTCTGTCAACTTGAGATTAAACCGTCTTAAAACATGAACAAACAAAGTTTTGCTCTCCATTAAAGCAAAACGATTACCAATACATTTTCTTGGGCCAACTCCAAAAGGCAGATAAACGTATGGATTAATTTTGTCCTTGTTATCGTCACTGAATCTTTCAGGATTAAATTGTTTCGGATTCGTAAAGTATTGCGGGTCACGGTGTAATCCGAAGACCGGTATCACAAGATTGGTACCAACGTCCACTCGGCAATTTGGGTAGCCTTCCTTACAAGACGGGATTTCAAATGCTTTTACACATACTCTGTCGGTCATTGGTACTGGTGGATACAATCGCAGCGTCTCGTTGATGACCATATCCAAGTACTTTAGATTGGCCAAAGAATCATACGTAATTTCCCCGTTATCTTTCTCCCACTGATTGTCGATCTCGTCTTGTACTTTGCGCTGAATCTCTGGGTGCGCTGCCAACTCGAGAGCAATGAAACACATGAGCGTGGAGGTAGTTTCAAAACCAGCCAAAAAGAAGATAAAAGCCTGGCCGATGATGTCATCGATAGTTACGTCGATGCCGTTATCCTTGTCCTTAGCCTGCATTAGAAGGTGAATCATGTCAGGTCGTATGATACCCTGCTTCTCTCTCGTTCTCACTGTATTACTGACCAATTCCGTAAAGAATTTATTAGTAGCTCTTGACAAAAATCTCTCTCCCGTTAGTTGTACTAATTTTGGACAGGCGCGAAGCAGCAGATACTTGAGCAGTCTCTTGGGATCGGAGAAGGAAGTAGCGTCTTTGCCGTACAGGTAAAACTCGTTTTGCGGATTCCTCAAAGAGTTGACTTCGATCCCGAAAGCTGCGGAGGCGATTACGTCATTCGTGTATCGCGTAAACGCATCCTTGGCCTCCAAACTATTGGTCAACTCTGGATGATTCACAAAGTACTGGACAAATTCTTTCGAGCAGGCAGATACCAAATGGAACATGATTTTCATCTTATTGGAAGTGAAGCTCGGACTCAAAGTATTTCTAAACTCCCTCCAACGCTGACCCGTAAGCGAGAAGACGTTGCGCCCGACAATCGGATCCATTTCCTCGGTAACGAAACTCTTGTGATCCGGGAAATTATCAAAATGCTTGACAGTGATGTCGCGTATCAGATCCGGATCTTTGAGAACGATGACAGGAGTGTGCAAATCGAAGGTACCGTAATATTTTGAGTCTGGATACATGTTGTAAAGGTGTTGTGCATGATCGGCAAAGGACCTCTTCTTTAGGTATATCGGGGCGTGCATCCCGACAATCGGAGTTACGGGCAGCTCTAACATGTTGCGCCGCTTCCAATAAATATACTCGAGAAATACCATTAATACCATGAATAATAGCAAAGCCAGAACGAGCGAGCACATCGCTATAGTGACATAACGTGCCGATGCCACGAGGAGTTCTGCAGCAGCCATTCTGCTTCTGCGAAACCTTCCAATTATTCGAAAGAAGCCTTTTTGTCGAATAGTCCCGTTCTCAACGGTCTATATGTACAATTTCGTGGATCACTACAAAGTTTAAACGTGACAAAGCAAAGTAACGAAGCAAAGCTCCATCCTCACATTCACACTATCGATTATTAAAACACTCAATCCGAGTGCAAGCGAACGAAAGAGCGGCGAGTCGTAAACACCGGCTCCTTGGCCTTGCTTTTAACAAAGCAGCTAGAGGTGAGAGCGACCGTCGACGGTCGGCGACCAGAACTGAAACTGCGTAGAGATTTCTTGATGCACGGCGTATTATTAAAGGCGAACTAGCACGTTGCGTCGCTGCGTATTCCCGTATATATCGCTGCAAGCGCTCTCGTGTCGCTTCTCCCTCCTTCCAACGGACTTTTCTCGCTACTCTTGAACCTGGTAGGTCTTGTGTTGATGGCGGTTCGCGAGAATGGAGCGATAAGCAATCGAATAACTAAGCCGACTTTATTGTTCTGAATTGAAATAGAGATAGGTGGCTCTTGATATTTCAAAAAATTAAGATTAGGAGCACTTGAAAATATATCTTGCTCAGATAAAATAATTCTGACAAGATTTATTATCGACATGTAATGACACGATAAATGACTGCAGCGGTTCCATCTATATATAGATGTGCGAATGCAAGTAAATCAGTTTCATTCTAATCTTTCAAACTAAATATATTTTTAGTACATTATTTTGCAAAAATTTCTGCGTGTACTTTTTCATTAAAAATTATTAACTGGGAATAGGACAATTTAAATACTTGTAAAGTTGAGTGAGTGCATAAAAAAATTTTTTATGGAAAAAATTCAAATTTCGATTCAAAGTTTTTTATATAAAACAGCAGAAAAGAAAAAATTGTATATATACTTTGCATTGCAACTCGTATCTTTTAATTAAATTAAAATACTTTTGATTTCTTTTATGCCGACAACTTTTTCTTTTCATCAAGGAATTTTACATTTAAGTAATGAAAGGAAACTGGAATTGGTAGAATTATCAATTACTCACCTATAAAAACAAAGATCTGATGATGGGAGTAACGCAGCAGCATAGAAATCGACACCGTCTGAAACAGAATAAATCCATGTCAATCAAAGTAGTAAAAGTACTTTTAATTTTAATTTATTCGTCAAACTTTGCGCCAACTTTCGTTGCACTTTTCGATAATTGAAAGCCTATCGTTCTTATCGTTCTCATTACGCCTAAAATAAAATTAGTTTTTCCACCTAAAACATATTTTTTATCAAGCTGCAGTTAATCATTATTTAACCCCAGTAACTGAAGTAGGATTACGGCTGGTAAATTGCAAGCTGCGCACCCGTTATCGGTTGCCCTCTTGGAAGGAAATAATGCAATTGAATAGTGAATGGGGACTGAACGAATTGAACCTACCACCTGACTCCCTTCTCGAATAATTTCGAAATAAAAAAACCCTATTTTTGATTGAATTCCGTTGCGCTAATTTCGTTGCTCATTGTGCGTCGAATTTCGATGCTCAAATGTAATTTCTGATTCTGTATGAGTCAGTCGGATGAAAAACATTTATTGCATTAATTCACGAGGAACATTGTAATCTATTACGTCAGATTTTAATCATCAATTTATTTTTTGACCTTTAGTATATAAGTCTTTAATCTCGACGAATTTAAACTTTTAAATAAATTTTTGAAACATGAAAAAAATTATTGTAAAGATGTATGAACCTCAGTGTCATATGTCAAGAATTAATTCAAAAATATATTTTGTCATTTTTTAAAGCCTACTCCAATTCGTGTTTCTGTATACACAGTGGAAAATAAAGTTACTTTATACAGCCTAGACTATCTTCTCATTGATATAATTGTTTGACGAAACGCAGATTTCTTTGATGCAGAAAAACGCCAGAATCTTCAGCTCAAGCGACAGCGGGCACAAGAAACGCATCAGCCGCGGACGTAATTGTTCTCGGAAAAGCGGGGTAAGCACAAATGACGGGGGAGGGCTGATTACGGGAGCATACACGCAAGCGAGAGGACAATCGCCTCCGACACGTGACGTGGCCCGTAAGCGCGGCAATAGCGACGTCTGAAAAGTGCGGCAGGCGACCGCTCTCTCTCTCTCTCACGTGTCCCGACACGAGACTCGTCGGGAGCTGCCTTCCGCAACCCCCGACTGCGGCTTCCCGAGCGCTCCCAACTGTTTGGTCGGCCAGTTATATCTTGCTTTTCGGCTGGGAGTAGTCTTGAAGTGGAAACTGAGGATTCTTTTCGAACGAATTGGTAAAAGATTTTGATGAAAATGAATCAAACAATTTATTGAATCTCTAAAATGAAAATTTTAATTAATTTCGTGTACATTACGTCATGAATTTTTACTTGTAACTCTGAATTTGAATGATCGTAACTAGATAAATTTACTTTCAATGTGCAGGAAATATAAATTTTAAAGCTGCATAAGTATTCCCGACGTTTTAATATGACAATATGTCCTTTTACAAGTTCTACAAGCTTCAGCGAGCAGTTTGCGACCCATTGGTAGAAAAAATCAGGAGGTGGAGCCAATATTTTGTTTAATTAGAATTGTAAATTAACAATTGTGAAGTGAACATCGCAGAAGATAAATTAGTCTGACTTGACCAGTTTATTCATTAACGCCAGACCGGACGGTATGGTGTTGTTATTTTCAAGGATTAATTTTACCTGCTTAACCTAAATTGCTCAGAATTCATTATTTAAATTGATAATTAAAAAGAAATCATCTTTTTCGGAAAGTTTTGTAAATAACGATGAAATAGAATAGACATAACATTGACTTTAAGTTATAAATTAATAAGCGATGAAATGAAGGTTAAAAAAGAAGCATCTGACATCCCATCAAGTGGATTTTATATCGCACTGAATAATTATCCGGGCGCAATTTTCTATTCCAGATGCGTATCATCTAAGATTATATTCGATAGAAAACTTTTTTTCATCAGTCCCTTGCTTTCCACAAAAGAAATTGCTATCAAAGTTCAGAGTATTGCGACGTGCCGCTTCCTGAATGAAGGGCACTAGAAAATAAGGGATAGAATGATAAATTAAAAGTAGCAGTTTTAATACTTGAAACTGTTTTCCAATTTTCATCAATATTTGAGCAAAACTGCTTGCATTGTAATTTCATAAACGATAATCATAGATTTAGCATCAACGATCGACATTTTAACAGTCCAATATACGAAATAGGGCGTAAACTTTATAAAGTAAGTACAAATGTCCATGCATCGTAGGCAGGAATCACACACCCCTTCTACTCATAAAACTCGAAACGATTCTTTGTAGCCGAGACCTTCGAAACGGACTCTTTTTCGTTTTACGAGCGTACGAAAACGCTTTTTCTTTGCAATTGCTGCTTTTAGTCACTCACTCTGTTATTGTCCTCTTAAAAGGTAACAAGCCAATCACTCGAGTGTACCTTATACCATACACATTATTTAAGTGTTGAAAAATTGCTCTCTTTCTCTTTTTCTTCAAACATTATTTCAAAACAACACTGTGTTGTTTACGCAGATTTTTTAAAGCGTTATTTTATGTTTTTGAACTGAATTTATGATGTATTTTTGAGCTGAGAATATCAGAAATTAAATTAAAGAGACGATTTTTTTTTGAGTCACGAACTCTGTCGGAAAAAGCCGGTACGGCATAAAAAACTCTAATGCATTTTATTTAATTAATTGATTGACATTGTTTCAGTAAATTCTAATGATGTTTATAATAAGTGCGTTGTTTCAGCAGGGTATAATGATGTTGAGATTACAAGTTGTGATGATCATGACAAGCTGTTTCAATATTTCTATTGTTTGGGCAAAAACTTGCTTATTATCAAACAATTATTTTTGAACCTTTTAGTTTGGCAATTTTGTGAAAAACACAGCAAAACAAATAAAAATTTGGCATAAAGAAACTTGAATTACATTTCGGACTACTTTATGGCCCCAAAAAGTATAAAAACAACAATCTTTACCGTAAAAATAAAAACGCTTCTAAAGAATAGCTTTCCAATAAAATGGATTGACAACCGAATCAACTGTATACTTGGATTCGTTTTCACACTTTTTTACATACATATTGTGCATTAACTTTTCTCACAATAACCCCCCCCCCCCCTTCCCCCCACAAAAGAAAAAGAAAAAAAAACTTGTAATCATACACTTGGTCCCACGACTAATTGCAGGGTCAGCTTCTCCGAAGCTCAGCGGCAGCAACATGATAATTTGATACGAAATGACCGACCAGGGGAGCGTTGCGATCGAATGAGACGCTCTTAATAACGCTGATTTATAGGACGCTGCGTTGCAGCTTACGACGTGTGTGCAGGGCGTTTCACGGCTCAACCGGGATGCTTAGTTGGAATGAATTGCCCGTATCACCTTACCCGTGTCGCTGCCGAGCGATTTTTCTCTTTTCTGTGAGCGGCTCGGTTTATCGTTTTGACGAGCGTGAAAAATATTTCGGCGGCGTTTTTGCGTGCCAAGCTTAGAAAGCATCGATCTCGCCCTTGCTTTTCTGCCTGTCCGAGAGAAATGGGGGTGTTGATATAAAGTGAGCTTTCAAATGGTTGGCTGAGGTAGAGTTGAGAGATCATTGTCAGTTTTTGACTGAAGATAAATACAATCTAATACATTTCGAAATGACCATCTACAAAAGGCCAACTCGGGATTTATTTCACATTTTACCTTTTACAATATTTAAAATTTTTTAATTTGTAACAAAATAAATTTTTGGATTTTACATTTTAAACGATACTAATTTAATACAACTAATACAAACATAATAACAATACAAGTTTTGTAGATGCCTAAATAAACCAGTAAGTTGTGTCGTATCAATAAACCGTTATTTTAGATTGCTTTCTACTTTACCGACATTATTTATCGCACAGTGATAAAAATTTGCAAGCTGTTATCATCGCGTGATTAAATAATGCCCTACAATAATAGTGCACAACACTGGATAAAGCTTTAACTGATGTAACATTTCTTTACATTTTCATCTGCAATTTCTAAGATGAAATAAAAGAAATAACTTTTAATAAGGACCATAAGGGCAGTATTTGATTACCTACTACATAATGTGTAACCGTAAAACAGAAAAAATGTTAAAAAGGATTTTTATATGTATCATAAAAATATACTCTACAACTGAGTAAATGAATGTTTTATATTATCTTTAAATCACGTGTTGTAAACATTTACTCATTTATTGTGGGGCCGTTAATTGGTAAGATTGTGTTACTCTTTTTTTACTACACGCGTTATGTATATATTAGTTGATGAAATATTACTTACAAAAACGAGCATGATGAAAAACGCAGCTATGTATGCTGTCCTTGACATCCACATACTTACAAATCGGTAGTGTTCACCAGTAACGACGTTTCTGCAATAAAGAAAATTAATGAATTATACAAAGTAAAATTACAGACTATATATATTTCAACTTTTATACAATGAATATTTTTAGAGAGGTCTGTTTTATTTTTATGTAATACTAACTCTATTTTTATAGCAAAAAATATTAATACTATGCGAGTTTCTGTAAAATTGTTACGTGGTAAAATATTTATATCTGGAAACGCCGTCGATGCATTCATAAATTATAAAACTTAAAATCGAACAGTTAATTATAGTTTTGAAATAGAAAAAATACCAAGGAAAGAATACTTGTATGATTTTTGCCAATAAAATTTTCTATAATACTCTACCGCGATATGCAAGTAATCCATTAAAAAGCAATATAGTTTGAATTAAAATTTACATGTAGCAAAATAGTTGAATAAATAAACTAGTTTTTAATAAATGAATAACTCACCGTAAGAAACCCTTATTATCTTCATGTTCTGCTAATGTTTTTATACTAGCCATTAAAAGATCGTCATATCCCAAGAATTCGTCGAGAATGAGTCGTGAAAAAGCATCGCCAAAGCACTTGTCGTTAGCAGGATCTAAGGTAACGATTTTAACTGGAATGTTTAACTTTTGTCGTGCAGCTGGTGACAGGCGTAAAAACCCGTACTCCAAAGAATACTCAACAATGTACTCGTCTTCTGGAAAAACTACAATTCGTTGATGTTTAATGTTTAACAATTTTAACTGACAATAATACATTTTTTAATTTACAAAGAAAACAATTTTCACCTGCTTTAACTATTTTCTCAACTTCAGAAACTTGATCTTTTAAAGGCTGAATGATACTATCTCGAAGAGACGATTCGCTATTTTCATGAGTAGTTGCATTGTTATCTTCCATCTTGATTTTTGTATTAGTTTCCTAAAATTAATTCATTACATATGAATAATAATTTTAAAATAAACAATTAACACTTGCTAGGAACATACATCCGCATTATCTTTTGTATAACCATTCCAAACTTGAGTAGATAAAAAAGGACTATTAGCTGCATCTGTACTAAAATTTTGCAGATCGTCTAGAGTTGCACCTCGCACGTTCATTTCCTTATCAGACAAAGTCAAATTTTGCAGCCCTTCTTCAGAGGCATGTGTAGTCTGATCATCATCAACTGTTGACGGTTCTATATTTATAAATCTAAAATTTTAAAGTGTCAATTAGGTATGAAAGGATATATCGTTTATTAATTAGAAACGAGGCAATTTTAGAAATTTTGTTAATTTTTAAAATTTTTGAAAACTTGAGTACGATATTGTTTAAACAGTACAGATAAAATCCTGGTTTCTAAAACAGAATTTACTAACCCATCTCTAGCTAATATTCCTAAAACACTACTAAAGTCTTCAACTTTTTCCTGACGTAATTTTTCCTCCTTGGCATAACTTTTTTCTATACTATAGTCTTCTCCTGCATTCCTTAGAATTTCTACTCTCAGAATACCATCTCGTGGCCATTCATCTCTCACATGTTGTAAACAATTAGCTGGTGTTTGCGAGAATACTACATGTATATAAACCAGAACAAAGAATGCTACTAAAGCCTAAAAATATAAATATTATTTACAAAATTACAAAGTTAATATTGATATTTTACAAAACTAAAATTGAAACTGTAAACCAACCTTGAGTAAAACCAAAAACTCTATCATTCTTCTAACAGGTCTTGGGAAGGTTCTAGCATATAGTAAAGCTGATTTAATAAATAAAGCATGGAATAGTCTGTCCCGAACATTAAACAATGGATTTTGATTATTGTTGTTTCTTGCCCTATTCAAATTGTTTATGTTGAGACCTGGACCCATTCCTCCTGGTAGATTATGGTTATTATCAGCTACTGCGATGTTTTGATTGTTGCCCAGTGGTGCAGTAGCATCATTTATCTGCGGCATTTTGCAAACTTTGCAACCAAAAAGTTCAACCAGATTTGCAACTCAGTGATCAAAATTATTTAAACCAGCAAAAATGCCTCTTGCACTCGAGCAATTTAATCTGTAGCTCAACATTTCCAAAAAGAATATTTCAGCGAGTTCCTAAAAAAATATGAAAATATTAATACAAGTAAAAAATATTGATACAAAAGCCAATAAATGAAAAAAAGCTTTAATAATAGTTTTTTAAAAATAGACTCGAGTTATTAATTTTGTATTTACATTTAATACTAGATGTTTTGAAGTCAGTAAAAAAATATACGATGGAATGTAACGCAAATCAAATAATATCAAATAGTATAAGACATAAAGCTTGGATGTAACCTAAAGTGTAGGAAGTAAAGTGAATTCTCTTTAACACTTTTCTTATTACAAGAGTAGTAAGTTGCATTTTACTCGATGAGTTTTAATTTTAACTCTAAATGATAACAATCTAGCATAGATGTGACTTTAGAAAGCAGCTGAATTGATTATAAATCAATGGATGTTGGTAGATTAAGCATTATAAAAACAAGAGATAATTCAAAACAATGTTGAAACTTGTTGGATTAGAAAAAATCAATTTTAGCAACTATTTTTTCTCATGAAATATTATTCATTGATTTTGAAGATTATGTAGTACGAAAATTTATTCAACACACATTAATCATTGTTTTTCATTGCACAGAAACTAATGAAACAAACAACATTTATGCGACAGCTGTTGTCATTATCCATGAAATTCAGTTTACTTGTAAGTTGCTCCAATTGAAAATTTTTAGAGGTAAGTAATCGGCAGGAATTGATAGAAAAACAGGTGAAACCAGCTTACTGTCTAATAATTAAGAAAAACTTGACCTGCTCCGTAAGGGAAACTGATAAGGTCAAAAACATAACCTCCAAATTTACAATTTTCAAACTGTTATCTAGCAATATGTAGTTGACGGAAAAGTCTTTAGCAGCTCGGTAAAACTCACGTATAAGGCAAGAGTCCGAGTAACCAGAAATAACATAAAAAAATGCGGAAAAAGGTCAACTACTTGTCCTCGCATAGAACGAGAAACAGCAATACAGACTGGTGTAGTGGGGGCAAATACTACAACTTTCACCTGTCGTCTTTGGATTTTCACGTGCGGCTGTACCAAATCAGACTTTTCCGCGCACTTGCGGAAAAATGACGAAAAAACAGTGGCGCGCAAATATGAGGTGCATTACGTAAGGACCCTCGCTGGCGAAAAATTAACGCTTTCAATTAAAATGCAGCGCACAGGGGCCCAAACTCGTTCTCTCTCCCGTGACGTGCGGCAACGTTTTACATGTGCTCTTTTCCGTGCGATCTCGGCACAGCTTTACAAGACGCAGGTGTCCGTCCACTATCGCTAGCTAATTAGCGTACCTTCGTCCTAGCGAACGAACCCGCACTACAGGGCTAACGTCGTCGTCGTGGAAATCCACTCGAGAAGTAGAGTCGGAGCCACACGCGCGCAGCAGAGAGTTGCGGACGACACTATCCTTCTCTTCTGCTCGCGGTTACAATCGCTTGCTCGCACTCGCGCGCGCACGCACAACAATCGCCAGCTGTCTCTCGGTCGGCGACTGTCAATAAGGCGATATTCCCGCGGTGCGCCGTGCGAGAAAATGTCACTTCATGCTGCAAGTTAAGATGTGCGCCACTGTATTGGTGATCGGCTCTGCGAACCCGCTTCAAAAGCCGCGAATTTATCGTGTGTGCGTCTGCGTCACTTGCATATACACGATGGCTCGATAAATTTGTGGGAGACTGGAGCAGCGCTGCCAGCGATTATTGCGCTTTAGCGCCGTTTTTCGAACTTTATGCATTTGACGTTCTAATGCTACTTAATTTGCTTAACAAGGTCGGGAAATTTCGAGATGGAGAAAAGACATTTTTTATGCGACAAGTTTTTGAGTAAGAGCAGATGAATTTAAGGAGATTCATCAAGGCAATCTGACCTTAATTATTATACGAGAGAAAGTACAAGGAAATGTTTGAAATGAGATCACGCGAACAGTTGATGTTAAAAAGATGTCTTTTTCTGATGGTAAAAATAAGCGTTTTGTCTGATAATATTCTTGATACTTATTGTAGCTCAAGCTTACGCAAATCGATTGCAACATTTTTTTGAATAAATTAAAATAAATTTATTTAAAAGTTAAAAAGTTTACTGTATTCTTTTATTTTTTCTTTTTTTATTATTTTTATTCTTAAAAAAAGCTAATTTTAAATTAAGAGATAAATGGGAAAGAATATAATGAGTTAATCTAATGATGGAATCACCTGCTGATAGTTAAAAAAATTGGATGATAATCGATGTTTATAATTTTATTGTACTCTAAACAATGCACGTATATTATAAAATTAAAATGGGTAAGTAGATAAAATGTTTTTAATAAGCTCATCGATAAAATATAAACTGTCTACTCTGAAAAAAGCGGTTATCGTCTTTTAAGCGCGCGAGAAGCGATGAAATCGGTGAACAATAGCCCGTACGTAAACTGTCCAATTTGGAAGGGAACGAACCCGAGCCGGAGGCTTCAGGAGAGGCATAAATAAGCTGGCGTTGGTTAGAAATTAGAAAAGGTAATGTGCCCCATAGATACCGACAAACTTTCGTGACTCGTCTAATCCAGCCCGAGTTGATTAGAACGTGCGCTCAAGAGTGTTTGCTTTTCATTCTAATATAAGTAAAAAATTGCACTCTGTAAACTGTAAAACCTGGTGTTGAGTTGTGTTACCATTATTATTTACCTCCAATCCTACTAAATAAGTAGTATCTTAATAACACTCTATATGCTATAGATCTCACTGGCATCAAACTCAACTTGCCAAGAATTTGTCTGAAATCGCCCCCACAGAACAGTACGATAAGATCGGGCTCTATCGGTACACATTATGCGCTTGATTTCCTCTTTGAAATTGAAGTCTTGCCTCCAAAAGTAAGTAGTTTTTATTACTTTTATTGTGTTTTTTGACAAGGTAAAAATGATAAAGTTTACAACTGTTCACAGATGATTTAAAGTATGCTTCAGTAGAAAAAGAGAGAAATAGAAGAGCTGAGAAGAAAATTATTAGAAAATGGTTAATCAAGAATATTTACATAACATGTATGTATAATAAAGCAAATGGTTGACAGATTATTTACGAAATTCTATTACTTGTATAAAAACATGTGTGTAGTATTGACATTAAATTTTTAAATTTTAATAAAAAGAAGAAAATAAAAATAAAAGTATGAAAAGAAGGTTATGTACAGTTTCTCTGGTCTCCGAGTCAGGCGCCTCTGTACAGCTTTGTTAATAATTCACGACCGTACCACAATCGTATCAAGTTTAACAGTATATAATGTAATAGCGTCTCGGTCCATAGCAAATTTTTGAAACTACTTTTACAGGATATATATAAATATATAGCAAAAACCAAAGACATTTTTTCCCCTCAACATCGGGCATCGGGAGTTTCGTGACCCTGTATGACGGCTGACGGCTGTACGTACGACCGTGACTTGGCCCTAGCAGCTTTGACGCATATCCAGCATCATATTTGATACATATACGACGAATGTGCGCCAGCCATCCCTTCTCCTTCCACTGTGCCTCACGCTTAGCCGTTTACCTCTCTAGTCCGAGTTTACCGACAACGAGTGAGCGAGCGAGTGAGCTGTGCGTCTCTCCGACGAACATAAGTACTTGTATATTAAAATATCGACATCGATAGGCTAATAAGCTTTGTTGCTTACGTGTGTGTGAGTGCGCGCAATTTCCCCAAAAGATCTGTGCTTCCTTCGCCTACCTCTCTCATCCAACGTCTAATCAGTCAGGCCCAAGGATGTGCGCGAAAATGGCTTTCCAACATCAGGCGGGCACGGCGATGAAATGTCTCAGTGTAAGGATCGCCCCGGAAAAACCTCCGAGATGTAACGGTTTTTATGCAGTAACTTGTAGCCTAGAGTTACCAGCCTTTGACTATTATTTTTCACGATTGTTGGGAACTTGTTTTGAAGGCTACCGCTCGGGTTTGGTTGTGATGAACGCTTGTTTACGGCGTTTTTGAATTTTTGGGATGGATCCTAAGGGATTGTTCGTTCCTGACAACTGTATTTTTCGGCACTGTCTTTAGATTTCAATTTGTTATGATACAGTTATATCTCTTTTTTTTTATCGATTTAAAGGAGTAATTTAAAAAACGTGCGCGTTTTCTTGAAATAATAAATAAGTTTGGAGAAACATTATTAAACTATTATTTTATTCTTTGTTGTTGTTGAAATTCTTTCTAATTTGTAATTAATATTACTTGAATAACAAATTTTTATTTCTTGAGGCTCTTGTTTTAAAGTTTTAAAATACATAAATTTTTGTGTATTTAGCTATGAAAAATATTTTGAATCACTTTATCTTGATACTTTTATGACTCATACTTGTCAAGCTTGAATCATAAATTGCAAGCTTTCTTGTAAAAACTAAAAGTATTTTAAAAATTAATAACTAATGCAATGATTAAAAAAAAAGAATAACAAATTTTTATTTTAATTTAGATTCCTATTACACTGCATAAGGAAACTGAAATAATCAACGGCGAGGAAGTCATGAAGTGTGGCTTTAAAATAGGAGGAGGAATCGATCAAGATTTTAAAAAAAGTCCTCAAGGTTACACAGATAATGTAAGATGAACAATTTAATTCATTGAAAATAAAAAAAACTTGCAAGATTTTATTTTTGTAAAAAAGAATCGTGTACAAATATTTTTAAGAATTAATATTATTTTTCCAGGGGATATATGTAACAGAAGTTCACGAAGGATCTCCAGCTGCAAAAAGTGGTTTAAGGATGCACGATAAAATATTACAATGCAATGGCTATGACTTTACTATGGTTACTCATAAAAAAGCAGTTGGATACATAAGAAAGCACCCTGTGTTGAATCTTTTGGTAGCACGCAAAGGAGTCACAAGTACTTGAAATAGTTTGATAAGAAAGATGTGCTGTCTTTTTTTTTTAAAGCAAATTATTCTTAAGCATTTTACTAATAGTACTTTTAGTTTGTCAAAAAAAGTTTTGATACTATATAAACATTTTGCATTTATACTGAATCTATCAGTACAATTGAATTTTAATAAGACTTGAAAATTCAAAGACTTGTATTAGAAATTTAAAACATCATTCCAAGTAACATATTGTCTAAATTTATAATTAGAAACGAAGATTGGAAATATATTGTTGAAAATAAACTTGTAGTATTATAACTTTGTATCGATGTAGAAAAGAAAAAATGTAAAACTAGAACAATTATATAGCACATCTTTTAAAAGAACTTTTGTCCAAAGTATTATCAACGATTGCTGTAATATTATTACTAAAGAATATGTGTACATGTATATAATTAAAAAAAAAGTAACCACTGGATCAAATAACAAGTGCAGATTTTAATGGAAACATTAATTAGAATAACAATGATTACTGCCAAAAAATCCGTTGGATTCATTATATAAATAATTTATAACAATGAATTTTAGATTTGAGCATTAGAGATTTTTAGTTTAAACGTAGAAATTTTTAACAGTTTTGTACAGAAATTGTGCAACAAATATTTTTTGCAATAATAATTATGATTTATAGTCTCCATTAAAAAATTAAATGAAATTTTATGTCACTGTTCTGTGAATGGTTCTAATGTGAAATTAATCTTGCAGCGCATAATAGAATTATATAAACTAGTCTTGTAAAATCAGGGCTATTAAAGCAGCTAAGGAGTGAGCAAGAAAAGCAAATACACTTGACTATTGTTATATATTATGTTTGTTTCCAAACTTTATAATACCATGTTATATGTAGTGTAGCGATATTTATTTCTTTGAATAATGTTTGTATTATAACATACAGTGATATAGAAAAATCATGAGTCTGCATAACAAAGCAGGTAAAACAACTATTATACAATTTACACATAAAACTTTTTTTATTCAGTATCATGATCTTGCGATAATAAAATACTGTTTTAACGAAATTTAACAATTGTCTTGAGATTTAAATCTTTTTTACCCTACCCTACTTAATTTATATGTAATTAATTGGTGAAGGTTTATTTGCTATAAAAATAGTTGATGGTTTTTTTTATTTTAACTCAATGACGGTTAACATTAGAAAAATGAATAGACGCTTGAAAAAATCAGAAATGAAATTAGATATTTAGGACTAAAAGTTTAGCTTAGTGTTGCAACAAGTAGCATTATTTAATTTTACTGTTGGTATAAATTAATAAGATTATTTAATAAAAATGTAAGTTTAAGCAAATGTAAAAAGTATAAAATTCATAATTGCATAAATTGTGTTTTATAGATAACTTTGATAAAACTGTCTGACGAAAGGTTTAAGATAATTGAATAATTTATGGATT
>JAWWML010000062.1:17676163-17747384 GCA_035047165.1 Ormyrus rosae
CCCCCCCCCCCCCCCCCCCCCCCCCCCCCCCCCCCCCCCCCCCCCCCCCCCCCCCCCCCCCCCCCCCCCCCCCCCAGTCGTCGCGGCGTTCTCTCGAAGCAGCCTGTGGTATCTGAGCTGTAAGTCGATGGGAAATCGAGGACGCGCGGGGGGTTTTATATGCAACGAATTAATTGATCTAAGTCCGGGGAAGGAAAGCACGATATTTTCGAAAATAAGCTGATCTTTTTTTTTCTTTTTAATTGAAAATTCGATTTGCGGAACGAAGTGTATATATATTGTCGTTTCGAGGAGACTTATTTTATCGACGTGCGTCGTTTTGAATTTATATTAATAATTTATACATTGAAAATCATTATCTGGGGCTGCGCAATGAAAAGTGCATTGTACTTGAGATAAAACTGCTATAATTGGAAAGATGTCACTTTCCAGCTTTTATAGATAATTTCTAATTACTTAAGATACGCACAATTTTATACAGATGCTTTAAAAATTGAATTTTTTTCATTTTACAACTGATCTAAGCCGATTTTTTTTTTTATTCCAATGTACTTATATTTTTTATATATCAAGTATATTATCGAGAGCGCAATCAAATGTTTTTCTTTATCGTGACGAATGTATATAGAATAAAAAGAATTTTTCTCTGCCCCCGTAAAGCCAACTGCAGCGAAGGAAATTTATATTCATTACGAGGAAAGATGGTAAGCATTCTCGAACGAGGTTCATTGGAAAGCTTTTAACGCTCTTCTTTCTCGCGTATATATTATGTCGGTACACCACATTTTTTATATATATCTATTTTGAATTTATTATCGTTTTATGACTTGTGCTCGAAGAGATGTTAACTATCCTCGACATTCTACTCGGTTTTTTTTATCTCAATGTACCATTATAAGTTTTGATTTTTTGCCGCAATCTTATTTACCATATATTACATAACCGTTTTTATTGCCCCATTATTACAGTCGTATCCAAGAAAATTCCGTACTATTTAAAAATCTCGCTCTAAATTTTTACCGCAAATTTCTTAATCACAAATTCAAAGAATACATATACTCGTAATTACAACGTACGTATATATGTACGCCGTTCGTAAAGGCAATCGAAAAGCGTACCGCATGAATAATTGATCGAGCTTACGCGTACGCCTGCACTTGTACTTCAAAGAATAATAAAAATGTAAAAACTTACCCCCAGTCGACAAAGTCCCGCGGATTATCATTATACCTTCCTCAAACGACAAAACAAAGCTTCAAACCCCGAGGCAAAACAATGACTCGAATTAAAAAGACATGTGGCAATTCGAGCAGCTCTCTTTATCGGCGGCGTTAATCTCCCCCGCAAACAAAGCTTTACACGCCGCGGACACACATCTCCCGGAGGCCAACCTCCATTAATCATCCAGATCCGAAGGAGAAGCCACTGTTATTAATCGAGCCAACACTCACTTATCCGGTCACTCGTGATAAAAAAATAAGGCACTGTTCCGAAAATCGTCGATCCGCCTCGAGGCGGTCCGATCCGGGCGCCCGGAATCGACCGCGAAAGAGCTCCGCTGCCACTGCCGATATGCGATGTAGATAGAAAAAAAAAGCTCGGTGTGGCTCCCCCCTTGTAAACAATAGCGAGTGCTCGAACGCCCTTCGGCGAAAGCTCAAACTGCCACATACGGCCGGAAACTCGCGGAAGCAAAGAAAAACAGCTCGGAACTCTTCTTCGGGAGTCGCGAGTTTTATAATACGTGTCTTGGAATCTCTCTCTCTCTCTCTCTCTCTCTCTCTTTCGCGCGATAAACAAGCGGCAGCGCGGCGTATACACACGCGCACTTATCGCGCCGTCGTTATTACACTCCAGCAGTAGCCATGTACGACGACGACGACGACGACGACACTCTCTCACTCTCTCTTTCTCTCTGGCGCGCTGGCTATATTTACAGGTTACTCGCGCCGTCTCTCTCTCTCGCTCTCTCGCGCACGATCCGCTGGTGACATATTTCGGCCGCGCGCGACGCCGAGCTGCCTCGTTCCGCTTGCGTTTCCGCGGGCCCGCGCTCCTCTGCCGCGCTGCACGCCGAGTCCCTCGGGAGCGGGACGGTTTTTCGGTCGAGCTCGATGCTGAAGACAGAGGTGATATACACGGGGCTGGTCGACGGCGAAGGATGACGGACACGGTGTGCTCACCTGCGTGTCGACGACACACACGCCATATTGAAACCACCGACACTGACACTATAAAGGCCTCTACTCGCTTTTCTGCCTCTGGTGCGCGCGCGACGGCGCAGAAAGCGCGCGCGCGCGGGGGGACGGAGGCTCCTTTTCCCTCCCACACCGCGGATAGGTAGCAGACGAGCCGCCGCTACGCTGGTCTGCTGCTGCTGCCGCTGCTGCTGCTCTTCCTGCCAGCCGACGACCACGGCGACACTGATAACAGAGCTCTCTCTCTCTCTCTTTCTCTCTCTGCGCGCGCAGAGCTTCCAGTGGTAAAACCGACGGACGGTGCCGTATCGCGGGAAATGCGAAAGCAGGGCTTCGCAACCCCGTCCGATGGGCTTCGGTGGAAGAGGGGCTGTAACGGTTTCGAATTCTCGACAGGGGAGTTTGAATTTTTGAACGGGAGGGTGGCCAGGGGGCGCTGAGAATTTGTCATGGAATGAGGGACGTGGGGTGGGGGGGCGCACCGGTTGATTAGGAAAATTCTGTCTCTTCGAACCCTGTGGAGCGCATATCGAGTGCAGGCGAAATTTTTCGCGAAAGCCAAAAGAGCTGCTTGAATTTTTTTTATAGGTAAACAAAGTTTTTTTTCCTTCTTCACTAGACAATCAATTTTCTTTTTATACACTTTTTAAAAATAAGTTTCGAGACTGAAAAGAAAACGTGCTAAGTGGAATAATTTACTTCCGCAGACCTTGCCTCGTACGTCAATCGAGCTTATCAGTTTATAATTCAAAGATGCGTGCCCTCGAGAGAATTTCATAACCAGTTAAAACCTTCAAAAGCAAGCGTTTTCCAAGACTAATTCATGCGCATAATAATTTCCATCCCGACTTTTTGTCAAGTTTCTTATAAACATTTAAATAAAACGGATTCATTTCTTACAGCAATGTGTCGCATTAAAATAGATTCCTCTCTCCTAATAAATACTTGCAAAATTTTATTAAAATGTGTACATACGTTAAGAATAAATTCTTATTAAAATAATTGCAAATTTATTTGCATCGGAAGAGGCGAAAATATTACTCCTATTATTATCGATCACCCATACGTAGACATTACTACTGAATCACATTTGGCCGTTGCTCCTGGCAGAAAATATACATAATTTCCAAAGCAGGTTTCGTCTGCTCGATCCTGGATGTAATCTACTGTAAGTAGATGCTGCCGGGATCTGCGAGACGTGTGCGTATCGCAATGATACTGCAATTTTCAACTGGGTATTTGTTATAATTATAAATTAAAGTATATCGTAAACCGCAAGCAACACTTTTAAAAATATAACTATTGTAAATTTAATTATTTTGTTAACTATATATACTATTATATTTTTTAATTACACGTTTATTTTTCGTTTAAAAAAAATGGTCAATTGAAATATACAGTGACACAATTACAGTATGCTTCTGTATAATAATGTGCGTTTATTAAATTTTCTGTAAAAAAAAATCATACTTTGGTACTTCTTATTTTTGTGAATAAAATGAATAAAATGTATTTTATTCATTCGTAAAGACACTAAAATATTTATTTTATTAATAATTTTCTATAATTATAACAGATGATGTTTCATTTTATGTAATTTGTATTGTGTAACTTCAGAATGCAAAGTTATCTTAATGAAACATTCTTATATAAGAGCTGATACTAATATATATAAAGTGTATATAAATAATGCACAATTAAAAATCATTTACTCTAACAGTTTTCAAATTTAAAAAGAAGATTTTTTCCAGCTATGTACCTACATTAGTTTCATCGAAAAATTTATACTAGCTCTATATTGCAGACGGAAATTTATATAGCGTCAAGATAGCGTATAGATATATATGTTTCTCGCACGATTGCAACATTTACAGGCAATTGTGGCAAAGAATGATATATGTATACCAAATATTATAATCAAATATACAACTGTTATTTACTATATATGTTGTTTTCACATAAAACTAACTTAATGATGAAATTTTTTTAGAGTATTTGTATATAAATACAATTATTTTTTTATTGTATTATTTTTTCATATTTTTTTTCATAATATAATTTTATATTTGAATTACGTACAATATATTAACTTTAAATTAGTCTTTAAGATTTTTATGTATTGCAGAAGTTACGTGATGAGTCATAATTCTTTTGGAGCGACCGAAATTTGTTTATGAACTTTGTATGCTTTTATATGTATTTGTATTGGTCGCTTATAATTCGGCCGATCTGCGGTATTACCTTATTACCTGGTGCAGTGGTGCTGGTGCGATTGCAAAATACAGTTTAGTTTGTCATCTTATGCAACTTGAGCCAATAAAAGTATTTTACTTTACCCAAGTAGTCTACCTTTTTCCATTTATTTAATAATACTTTATTCATTTACAATGAGAATATTTCTATTCGAAAGAAAATAAAATTATAAAAATGAATTTTCAATATATATGAAGTATTAAAGAATGTTTTTTTAAATTGAAAACTAAAATATTTTCATAAATTCTGAATTGTAATAGAAATTTATTTAAAAATCTGTTTACAAACTGATGACTGTTTATTTTTGAAGCCTGAATAATATTAATTTTCTATTTGAACCTTTTTGTGCATGTTGGAAACAAAAAATACTTTAAGACTTGTTTGTTAATATTTTAACGTGCGATAGTTTTAAAAATACAACATAAAATTCACATCCTAATAATATTCGTGTAGTTTTTAAACTTTGAGAAGATATTTGACTTGACGCATATTAAATGTAAAAGATCAAGTGTGTATTATACATACAGTATTTGTTATTTTAGGTTATAGTTTTTTCAAGTTTGAATCATACCATCATATGTGCATGATTGAGAGTGTTTGTGTTGAATTTACTTTAGTTCAAGAGTTTTTATGTTAACTTTTATGTATTAAATATTATTACTATGTCCCTGTTGCGTTTGTTGAGGTTTATCAGAGGCCTCAATGTTCCAAAAAGTAGTGTAATAACTAAAATATATTCTGAAAGTGCATTGTTAGGTGCACGACAAATGGTATTTTTAACAAATGAGTAAGTACAATAAACAATTTTATTTTAAAAATTAATAATTTCAAATTATACTTTTCTTTTTTAGTGGAAAACATTATGCGACTGTAACTATTCATGAAATACAAGATATTAAAGAAGGAAATAGTTTAGATCAAAAAATAAATATTCTAAATAAAGCATTATATGAACAAGGAAGAATATCATACTTTGATCTTCTTAATTTACTAGAGCATGCTAAACATTATGGTATGTTTATTATTATATTTTTTTAGCAATAACAATAATGAAATATAAATTTGCTTTTTAGAATCTATCACAAGTTTGCAAGGGCTGTTTATATTACGATGTTGTACTGAATTAATAGATGGTTCATCACTGACATCAAATCAAATATTAGTAGATAAATTATGGAACATGTTAAGAGAATTTGGTAATGGAAATTTCATTTTTCTTATACAAATGTTTACTGTACAAAAAAAATTGTTTTGAAAGAAAATTTGGTACCTTTCAATAAATCTTTTCAGGCATGCCATTAGATATTTCTCATTATAATACCTTATTGTTAATATATCTTGAGAGTGATAGAGATTTTTTACCAGATAAGTTTTTAGAAGAAATGCACAGTGAAAACATAAAACCAAATCGAGTAACATTTGAAAGGTTGATTTTACAATGTTGTAAAAAAGGAGATACACAAAAAGCTAATGAAATTTTAGACTTTATGAAAACTTTGAATGATGAGCAAATTTCTGAAAATGTTATTACAGAAAATATACTATCCTCTTTTATGCTTAGCTATTTTAAAAATAAGTATGAATTATAGATAAACTATTTGAATAATTGATTTGCAAAATCATTGCAAATCAATATTTGTATCATAACTCATAAATGATTTTTTTCCATTATTTTAGTGACAAAAACACTGCACTTGAAACTATGAAAACTATGGAATCATTAAATATTACACCTACTATTAAAACTTATTCTGTTCTTATGAATAGCTATGCAGAGATAGGGGATATTGAAAGTATTAAGAAAATTCTCGCAGAATGTGAATCAAAAAATATAAATGTTTCTGATAAAGAACTTTTAAACATTATTTATTATTTTACAATAAATGGATTTACGGAACATATAGATGAAGTAAGTTTTGCTTTAATAAAATACAGAAAAAAATTATAATCTATTTACATAAGTTACAAATTACGTAAATAAATAATTTTTATAACTAATTATGAATTTTAGATTTTGGCATTGATAACCGCAGGAGGACATTATGCAAAGGATGCAAATAAAATTATTTTTAAACTTATAGAAAAACAAAAAGATGATGTAGCATTTAAAATTATGAAAACTATACCAAAGCCCATAAGAGCCAAAAAATTTGCAGATAAAACTTCTTTCATTGAGACATTTATTAGTTGTAACATGGTATGTTTTTTACTATTGAAATGTTTAAGGCACTACTAAATTTTAAATTTTTAATCATTTTTTTATTAGCCTATGGATAAATATATTGAAATAATTCAAGAGAAAGAATTAAATGACACAGATTTACTCAAAATTATTAAAAACTGCCATGAAAATGCAATGTATGAAAAATGTATTTCTATAATGAAAGCTTGGCAAGATATTGGAGGTTCAATTAAAGAAACTTATTTCTATCCAATTTTGAGAGCCTATTGTCAAGCTGAACAATTTGAAAGTATAAAATATGAAATTGGCAAAATTTTAAGAATTGAATAAAAAATTAAATATCTTAACTTTTTGCAGATATTGAAAAACTTCTGTACGAGATTTGCATAGAGTTTAAAATTCAACCATCAACTTTTCTCCTGAAAACATACATCCTACCTTATTTGAATACCAAAAATACACAAGAAATTTTATCATTATTATTAAATTGTCAAATTCCTGTATATATTGCAACAAATGTCATTTTATTACATTTATTGACAGAAAACAAAATTCGCGAGTCTGTGAAATTTAGTAAGTAAGCATGAAACTTTGAAAATGATTTAATCTATTTAAAAAAAAATTATTATATCATTTAATATTTTTTTTATAAAAATATTGCAGTGAGTGTAAATTATGAAAGATACAAAATGGAAGATTTTAAAAGTAGTCTTCTTCAAGCTTTCAAAAATACAGAAGATATTCCATCATTTGTTTGGATCCTGCATTACATGTATATGGGTACAATAAATAATAGTTTTTATCAAAAAAACGAAATTTTCAAAATTGATTCTGTATATTTAGCTCAACAATGCGTTGATTCAAGTATTAATGAAATAATTGATTTTATTTCAACAAAGAAATATCTTTCTACAATGGTAATTATTAATTAGAAATATATTTTATAAATTCAATTTAATAATTTTTACAATTTTTATCTATTAAATAAAATAATTTTCGTTAAATAAATATATGAAATTTATTAAGTTTATTTTTTAGTTATTTAGCAATTTAGTGTATAAAGGACTTACTTTATCTCCAGAAACTGTGAAAAATATAAAACAGAAACTAGGTGACTTCCAAAAAGTTACAAAAAATTTAAATTTATTAGAATCAGGAGATCTTAGACCAAAACCCATTAACAAAATATTTACTAGTTATTGGTCAAGAAAACTATCGGTACAATTTTTTATAAAGAAATATTGATCAATACATAATAACTTTATATTATCTTATATTTTTAGGATATTAGGAAATTAGACGAAATGGCAAATAAACTACCGAAAATTCGTAACCAATTAAACTTGATTGTTAAGAGACAATTATTTACTTATTATTGTAGTATTTTTAAAGAAAATGAGGCTATGGAACTGTTGGAGGTAAAATTTAATTGTTTCTTTTATAAATAAATTTTTACTAAAACTATTATGATCAGGAATTCCAGGAAAACCGTTTTTTTATACCACCTGTTTTTTATGTGTTTCTTGTCGATATGTACATACACTTACAAAAATTAGATAAAGTTGAATTTTGGTTGCAAGAAATCAAAGAACTGTATCCAGATTGTTTACATTCTCAAGCGCGAATTTTAGCTATAACGAAACTCTACATAAAAAATGGTCAACTTGAAAGTGCGTATATTGACACATACATAACTGCATTTTTTTTATTTTAATGTAAATACTCTTTTTAGAAGCACGAAGTACTCTCAGTTGGCCTTTTGAGAGAACTAAACATGATTTTCAAATTACAGAATTGGTTTCTTCCATATTTAATGAATTGTTATCATACGACGATGAGAATTTGTTGCACGAATTCTTAAGTACGCTTAGACGTCGCTATTACATTCAAGAGATCAAAGCAGAAATTTTTGAACCTTTCATCCAGTTTCGTCTGAATAAGTAAGTTATATTACTTTGAATTAATGATATTGCTTTTAAAATAGACTTTTTGTTTATTAATTTTTTGAGGTAAAATTTTCAAGTAAAATAAATAAGAAAAATATTTTACTTAATAACTATTTGTATATTTTTTAAAGGAACGATCTGCAGGGCGCTTTATGTAAATTTTATTGGATATTAAAAAATTATCGCGTAGTTCCTTCTGTAATTGAACTGTCGAAAAAATGTATAATTGACGAAGACGAAAAATCATTGAATTTACTTACATCAACGCATACACAATGTGTCGATACTAATTCTGCTTTTTTCGATCTCGGTATCGCGTACATTGAATGTAAGCGCAAAGATGACGCTTACAATTTGTTTAAGGTAAATTAAGTTTTTTTTTTTCATTAATACCATCAGTTGACATACAGTTTACTAATATTATTTGGATTTCAGAATAAATCTTTACAGATAGAGAAAAATGACATGATTTATATTGTTGAAAAATATTATTCCAATAATGATGCGGAAAATATGGAAATGTTATTCGATGTTTTTAATAGATTAAATTACGATGTTAACAATTTGTCCTTATTATTATTAAAAATTTATTGTAAGAAATATAAATAAAATGCTTTAAAACCAAAGTAAAGAATTATCTTACATAATATATTTTTTTTATTTTAGATAAAAAAAGTGATTGGCAAAAATGTTGGGATTTATGGACAACAATGCAAGTAAACAGTATCAAACCTTCAAGTATGTTTATGAATTACCTTGAGTTAATATTTCAAAAAAAAAATGTTGAAAGCTGTGAAGCACTAAGTGATTTTAAGAGAGCTTTGACGTGTTCTGAACCTATTAAGGCTGAAGAACTTTTAGACAGGTAAAAAATTTTAAATATTTGAAATACATTTGCCTTTTGAAATATTAAATACTTCTCTTCAATCAAAACAATTAGTATACCACTAGATCACAAGAGTGATTGTTACGCAGCCCTGTGCAAGAAGTATCTTCAAACATTTAAATATTCAAAAATAGTCGATCTTTGGCGAGATTTAACTGAAAGATTTGACTTAGATTTCGATCTCTATACAGCGGAAACTATTTTGTCAACATTATTTGATCAGAATGAAGTGATATACATAGCAGAAATTGGACAATTTTTAAATCCAGTTAGTATTGCATTCAAATAAGTTTATTTGTTAATTTTATGAGTTTATCCTTTTGTCTGCAATTATAATTTAGATTTATTATTTTTAATTTAATTTTAGTCAAATATTTATAAGAAAACTGTATTTAAATTAAAAAAAAATCATTTTTTAGAAATATAAATCAGAAGTCGATTATAGCTACTATTTAAATGAAAGTTGCTTGAAAGCTGGATGTTGGAATTTATATTTAAAAAATTTACAAGAAACACTCAACAACGATGTAATTAATGACAGTGATATAAATATGTACGATGCAACAGTTCTTCAAAGTTTGGGAAAACACCCATACTTATGTGAACAATGTAAATTAATTTTTTTCGATCTAAAATTTTAAATATTTCGAATATTTTATTGCTAAAATTTTATTTTAGTTGACGAATTGGCTCAAAAATTTGTAAAAAAGGGTATACATCGACCTATGCAATTACTTTGGATTTACTATTTTGAACAAGGAAATGTAAAAGCAAAAGAAATATTTGAAGAGTATATACGGCATTCAAAATTAACTTTTTGGGTGAGAGCCTTCAAGTCATCAAAGTGTGAGAGAGACCCAGAATTTTGCGTACAATTAGCTCAAATTCTTCAACAAAGTTCCCTAAACCTAAGTAACAAACGTAGGCTGTACACAAAATTAATAGAATGTTGTATGAAATCAAGTACGTTAAACTTATTCAAATACACTATTTTTAAATTAATTTTGCGATAAATAATTTTTATTTTTTGATTTTAGATGGTTTTAAAAAATACGAAAGTGCTTTAAAATGTTTGCAGTATTCTTTAGCGGAATGTTCTTTGAATGACTTTAATATCGATTTATTAGCAAATTTAGAAACTGAACTTCAAGAATGTGGAATACCTTGGCCTTGGATGTGTACAAAAAATAAAACGTATTAATTTCTTTTCAGAATAATATTTTTTGAGTAATTATTTCAGTGCGAAAAATGAACAGTGAATTATATTGTTTTCAAGAAAGATTTTAATTCTTTTTAAAGCTTTAATGATCGTTAACTTTAAAGGTCAGTTAAAGATTTCTATTCGCGAGAAACGTGTGAAAAATAAACTTAACGTAGGAGAAAACTAATAATTTTATACAATGAATTTATTAATGTGAAACGCATAATTTTTAATAGTGTTTCATTCCACGTCTATTTGGATTCCTCAACAAGTTTTTGATATCTGTGTTATAATAAAACTCCACCGACCGACAGTGAAATTACAAACATGCGCGTTTTTTTTTCTTTCTTTTTTTAATAAATAACATTAAAGATACTTCTTTGAGAATCCTTGGTTATTTGGAATTTCTCAAACAAATTATTACTGAACTACGTCTATCTTTTTTAGTAATGCATTATTATTTTATTGCCTTTTCCTGATGGACTCGTTAGTAAAGCAATCCAAGCAGACTTTAAAATAGATCTTAGCAGATTTCGTGAATCTTGTCTGCGGGTAAAATGTTTGAATAAAGGTTTCTGGTAAAACTGTGCTGTATGTCTGCACGCATCGCTCGAACCTTCCTTCCAGTTAGGGAAACAGGTCCTACTGCTCTATTGACTTCTTCTAAGGGCATACATAACTATAACCGAGGAAATATAGCGGACCTTTTCTCTCTTGTCTTTCTTATATCGTACTTCTGTTTTTCCGAATTTTCCGATTTTTATTACGTGCGCGACTGTTGCTTGACTAATAAGTAAATGAATTGTATTCTATCATCTTCGACAAGTAGTTTTTATGTTGTGTAATGTAATTTTAGCCTATACTTATTAAACAAAATAACTGTTATCTATTTTTAATCTTTTCTACCCTTAACAATGGTAGATCATTTTTGTAGTCATACTTTGTTGAACTGTGTAATTATTTGTACAGAAAACATTACAATAAAATATTATGAAAATTGTTTATTTATCCTATTTTTAAAATACATAAAAATCCTTTTGTATTCCAAGAGTTTTTTTTTTTTTGAAAAAAATAAAATTCAAATGTATAAAAACTAAATAAACAATTTTAAGCATAAAAATTATATATATAGTATTTTTTAAATACTGTACGCGATCTCTGTAACTAAATATATATAAGTATATTTTTATAGTATTATTTTTTACTTCCGAAACTTTTGAACAGGAGTTTCGAAACATATTCTCGGAGAGCTTCGAGACATCACCACCTCAATCAAATTTACATGATATTTTTGGCGCTGCAGTATCATTCAAATGCCAATATCAAAAACATACAAAATACTTAGTAGAACTATATATATTACACATATAAATACAAAAATTGTTGTGTTTTGTGCCTACTATTTGTGTGCACCTACGTTAAAGGATAAGGAATAAGGATGAAACATAACCTAACAGATTTTGTAGTTTGTATTTTGTAGGCGAAAAATCCGTCATTTTACAGTCATTAGCGTCAGTGAAAAAAGTAGATTAGTAGGTTATAGATGTATAGTGTATACCAGCTAAGTTGACATGCGGCGATGTGGCATTTGACTTTTTATTGAACTTCTGCTTTTATTGAAAAACAAATATTTAATGTAATTTAAATAATAGCATAAACTTTTCTGTGATAACAAACGATAGACTGTTCGCCTGGTTTTTAGTAGTTCCTGTATCAAAGAAATAAAAGCGTGTGCATTAACATATGTTATTAAAAATAGTATTAAATATTCAAAGTAGTAAACAATTACTTTTTCAAAGATGATTTAAAGATAAAAATCATTTAAAAAATAGATTTTGTTACAAATTAATGTCTAGTATATACTAGATAAAATGCAATTTCCTTCGTTTACTCTGATAATTTCTGGAATATTTATAGCTTATATATGTCATTCAATTTACACAATATCTTTACTATTTTCTCCAACACCATGCTTGAACAACGAACCTTGTCTTTTATCTTATTTAAGACAAAAACCAAAAATGCAGTTGAATTTATTTATCTCTACTATGAGAAATCCTTTAAAAACAGAAGTTATGAAGGTGTACACAGATTCAGATTTTGATTACATGCATGAAAAAGAGATGTAAGGATTGTTTACACTAAGAATAATTTTGAACACTTTTTAAAAATTTTTAAATAATATAATTTTTTATTTTAGTCCACTCACGATTGACATTCCTTATAAAACAAGACAAAATGGTACTTTGTTTTTACACGTAATGTTGTCACCAAAATCTTCTGAAACAGAATATAATAAATTAAGACATGTACGTAAGCAATATATATAAAAGATGATATATCAAAAATGATTTTATTTAATAAAATTTAATAAATTAAATTTTTTTAGGATACTAAAACTGTATATATTGCTATAAAAATGTCTGAGTATGCAATTCCTCAGGCTGAAGCATTTAAATTATTAGGAGAAAAAAAATCTGAAAAGGATGAAAAACGTGATAAACAAATTTACAATAGACCAATTTCTCATATAAAAAGTAGGATAACATTCACAATAATGACAGATGATATTGAGATGCCAATAAATGATGTACCTGTAGAGTTTAGAAATAGTTTAAGGTGCAATATAAAATAATAATTTAGTTTTAGTTGTCACAATTTAGTCTTAACTTTTTGTTTTGTGTTTTAGGGTTAACAACGATTTGAAATTTTATCCAATCTTAAATCATAATTTCTTGTATACAAGATATAAAGATTTAGTAAAAATTACAAAGAAAATGCACAGCACAAATGTAACTATCTCATATACTCCAATTTCTTTTGGAAAATTAAGACTGATTTTACATATCGAAGCTGCCATGCATAATTGGAAGCAGCTTGGGTTCACAGATAAAGATGTTGATGAAGTAAAAGGCATCTTTGCAGACACTAATTTATATCTTTTAGCTGCAACAGTTTTCATTTCTGCGATGCATGTAAGCGCAATGTATTTTTGAAATTTACATATTCTAAATGAATATAATTTAATACTTAATTTTCTACATTTTCAGCTTCTGTTTGATTTCCTTGCTTTTAAAAATGATATAAGCTTTTGGAGAAGTAAAAATAACCTTGCAGGTCTTAGCACACAAACTGTTCTTTGGCGAGCTTTCAGTCAGGCTGTGATATTTCTATATTTATTAGATGAAGGATCTTCGTTACTTATTTTAATACCTGCAGGAATTGGAACTATCATTGATGTAAAAATTAACTTTATTTTTTTTAATAATTTTTTAATAAAAAGTATTCAAACTATTTTTAATAATACATTAAATTTTATAGTTTTGGAAAACTAAAAAAATTCTAAGAGCAGAAATTGTTTGGACTGGAAGCATTGTTCCTAGAGTTAGATTCAATTGGACCAAATGCACATCTGCAGAAACAAAAACAAGAGAATTTGATGCAGAAAGTATGCGGTACCTTAGTTATTTATTATATCCTTTAGTTGTTGTAGGTGCAATTTATTCCCTTTTGTATATGCCTCATAAAAGGTAAGAAAAATAATTCTTTTATTTTAAAATTTATTATAATTCAGTTTTCATCATTTTGAAATATTTTTAGCTGGTACTCTTGGTGTATACAATCTTTGGTCAATGGCGTATATGGCTTTGGATTCCTATTTATGCTTCCTCAATTATTTGTCAATTATAAACTAAAATCTGTTGCTCACCTCCCTTGGAGATCTTTCATGTATAAAGCATTCAACACATTTATTGATGATGTATTTGCATTTATTATTACAATGCCGACTGCTCACAGAGTAGCGTGCTTCCGAGATGATGCCGTTTTCCTCGTTTATCTTTATCAGCGTTGGTAAGCTTATTATTTTTATTCATAAAAAGCTTAATATAAAGTTTTTTTAATATATTTAAATATAATAAAAAAATATTCAAAATTATAATAGTAATGTTTATTATAATTTCATATACTCATGAAAGTAATTTTTTCAGGCTGTATCCAGTTGATAAAACTCGCCTTGATACTACTGCTGTTTTAGAAAATAATACTGGTGTCTCGAGTACAAATTCAAATAAGAAACAAAGTTAACTTAATTTTAAATATCTTTTTATAATTCCTAAATACTGTTTATTATGAGGTGTGTAAAAAGGTTGTTTTCACGTTAGGCACGATCGATTTTTCTCACGTTTTTCATGACTAATATAAACCAGTGAACTGGTACGACTTCTTCAATTTCGATGGTAATACTTGCGTTAACAAATTATTTAGTAAATTACGACAAATTTTGTTTCTGAGGGTTTGTTTGTTTTTTTGTCCAAATACTTCAAACATTGTCAAAATAATTAAAAATGTACATATAGATTAATGAGATGTAGGAATAATCCTGTTTATGTCACTTATGATAGAACTTTTTATATACACCTATGATCCATTGACACTTAACTGGTTAAAGTAGATTTAATTATTATCTAATAATAATAAGTAAACAATGCATATCTTAATTTTTACTTTAGGAAATTTAAATGCAATTTATAATTATACTTTACTTTCTGAAGTAAAATGTATAATTTGAACATGTTAAACTGTTGTAAAAAATAATACATTAAAGGATTTTATATATACATACACATATATGATATAGTCAATAAGGTTTATAAAATTAATTTTTCAAAAACTTTATTTTCTGCAAGTGTATAACATTTAAAAAACATTAGTGGACCCGATTAAAAATTATTAATTAGGTTCATGCTCCTTTTCAGAGAGAGCAAAATATTTCGAAAACTTCTGTGGTTATTCTAACATTTTATACGCGTATTTTAAATAGAAATGCCATCCGGTAAATTGAATTTACAATCCCAAGAAAGGTGTTCAATAGGTAACCTACATTGTGATATTTGGTTCTTTATTTAAATCATTGTATAATGTTTTAAAGTTTTTTACATCTTTTTTATGAGAAACAAGTTTTAGAATATATTAAACCTTTTTATATTTGAAAAAATCTTCCTAGCAATACAACGTGAAATACGCTACAAATATTTATATTATATGTATATTTAAATTAATTTTATGTAACGATATCAGACAGTATCAAGCCTGTAAAATAGATATTAGATTTTTTAAACTTCCATGTTGATAAGTAAAGAAAATTACCATAAAATGATTAAAGAATAATCTGCAAAAGCATGTGTATGTGATTTTGGCCCAAAATATAAGTAACATCATTGTAATTCTAAATTACTTTATTTACAAATACATTTTCAAAGAAATTTTCAAAACTTGAAAATAATTTATTATTGTATTATTTTTTATAAGCTAGTTTCATTTTTAATCTTAATTTCAATTTGGCGAATTTTTTTTAAATTACAAAAAATTACTTTTAACGTGTAACAAAAATGGACCAAAATAAGTTACTTTCACAAATGTTTCTTTTACATGCACTTTCAGATTAAACAACTAGTGGAATTGTCAATTATAAATATATTTTAAGGTGTTGAATGAGTATGACTCTTTCCTTCCAAATCGGTCGTGTCTAAAAAAATTCTGTTGTACAATTTTAGAAATGTGTGTGATAGTTTAGTAAAAAAAATGGTTTTATAAGATGCATCGCATCTGTGTAGAAAAGATAGGTACACTGTGTATATTATAAAGTACACTGAAACAAGTTTTAAAATCATTTTATTTAAAAAATAGTTATATTTAACATTATTTTAATCATGCCTTATAAAGCATTCTAGAAACAGATTTGCAAAATAAATAAAGATTGAAACTATTTATTAATTCAATAATTAACTTGAATATTTTTTTGCAACAGTACAACGAAAAATATAATAAAATAACTCATTAAGAAAGATTTTAGGTATTAAATATAAATTATTATTATATTAATAAAATAATCCAAATCATTTTAAAATTGATATAATCTTTTTACATTTTAACACCTAATACATTTGCACATGATTGTATTTTTCTTTTTTCCATTACGTAATTTAAATAAATAGTATAGTATATTTACATGTATTTTATAGTCATATTTTTCAAACAGAATATTGTAAATAAATCAGCTGGAAATTTAAAGAAACAAACAATGGTTTGTAAGTAAAATAATGTAAATTAATTTATGACTCTTTACATTTGCAATATCCTAATTCATTAAAAGATAATTCATAAGCTTCTTTGACATTATTCAAGTCTCTGTTGTTTAGATAACTCATAATTTTGTAAGTATGATCAACTGGCAAACAAAAAATGTTTAAGCAATAACTTTCAGTTTCATCTAATATTATTCTTCTTTCTTTTGCTTTTTTCATTCTTTTATTCAAAATATTTTTATAGATTTTGAATTCGTTATTTTTTATAACAGACTCATAAGACTCTATGAAGTCTTTATTTTTTAAATATGATGCCAATATATTAATATTTTTTGTCAATACGTCATAAAACGTAATATTATCAAAAACCGTTTTTGTAATAGATTTATTTTTCAATATTTCTACCTCTTTATGGCATTTTTCATAAAAATTATGTAATTTTGCACAACTGTTTAAAAAGTTTTCATCACTAACATTTTTAGAGTTAAGAACCAAGTATTTTATTAAAAGCTCTATAGCTGTTGAGGTTGAAGTACCTTCATCAATAACTGTAATCATGTTATAAAAGCAAATATAAACTTTGTCTAAAAGATAGTTTGAAATAAACTGTTCACTATCGCAAACGTAATTTATAGGCGTGTAACCAGCATTATCTTTTGCTCGCAAATTGGCACCATATTCTACAAGAACGTCAATAACACCAGCATTTTTAAATAATGAAGCTAAATGAAGTGGAGTTCGACCACAAAGATCTTTACAATTAACATTATACCCATACTCTATTAGAGCTTCCACAATATCGCTATTATTTTTACGCGCAGCTATGTGAAGAGGAGTTGTTACTAAATTTCTTCTAAAATCTTCTAACATATCTTCACCAAAATATTCTCGAATTATTTTTTCCAATTCTGTATTTAAAGCACTTGGAGGACTTTCAATTACTTTGCACTTTATGCCTTTTTCAAAGAGTAATTGGATAGTTTCTTCATCCCCATTCCAAACAGCTTGATGAAGTGCAGTTCTGCCAAATTCATCTGTGATATTTATATTGTCATAATAGTTTAAAAATTCTTTGATAAGACCAGAATTGCCTTTTGCAATTGCCATGAAAAATAAATTATAATCATTTTTTTCAATGACAGCTTTATTATCTAAAAGAAGCTTCATAATTTCTAAGTTGTTTCTTTGAATAGAGTAATATATAGGTGAATGGCCTTTTTCATCAATAGCATTAACATCACTACCATACTTTATCAAAATCCTTGTATTTTGAAATTGATCATTATCAACTGCAAAATGAAGCAATGTCTTTGAAGAGGTGTCATTTTTAAAAGGTGAAGGTGTGTTAGGATCAAAACCATTTCTTAATAAATTCTCTACAATCCCTGAATGTCCATTACTGATTGATTTTTCTATAAAATCAAAAATTTGTTCTTCATTGTAAGTTTTTATAAAATCTAGAGAAAACCCATAATAGACTAATTCTAAAACAATCTTCATGTATAGACGTTTCTTTCCTTTCACAGCAAAATGTAAAGCTAACTTGTTTTCATTTAAATCTGGTTCACATTCTAAAAATTTACTCACTACATTAGCAGCTCCTTTTTCTGCAGCAATATATAAAACAGTTTTTCCAAGTTTATTTTTAATATTAATATTTGGTTTGTATTTCAATAGAATCTCAACTGATTCATAATCTTTATTTTCTATAGCAATATGAAGAGGTGTGTCTCCTTTTTCTGTACAGTCATTTACATCAGCATTTTTTTCTAAAAGCATTTCTGCTATCTTTGGACATTTACAATTTACAGCCATATGTAAAGGAGTCATTCCATCTCTGTATTTAACAGAAACATCTGCATTATGTTCAAGTAACAATTGAACTAAGTATTCATTCTTGTTAAAAACAGCCATATGCAACAAAGTATCTTTTTTTAATCCATGATTAACTATAGCTCCAGAAGCAATCAAATATGCAGCTATATTTTGATGCTCATACGCAACTGCAATATTAAGTGGTGTTTCTTCTCTTAATCCAATTGCATTGACATCTGCTTGATTATCTATGAGTAGTGTTACCATATTGAAAAAACCAGTATCAACGGCAATATGTAATGGTGTTATCTCAGCTTCTGTACAATCATTTACACCAGCACCAAGTTCTAAAAGTAATTTTGTCATTTCGATAGATTTTCTGGCAACTGCCAAATGTAGAGGTGTTTTTTTTTCTAAAGTTCTACAATTGATATCTGCTCCAGATGAAAAGAGAAGCTTTACAAGCTCGATATTATCCTTTAATATTGCTAAATGTAATGGAGTTTTTCTGTATTTATTAAATGCATTTACATTAGCACCTTTTGTAATAATAAACTTGGCAAACTTAATATTTTCTAAGTTAACTGCATAATGAAGAGGGGTATCTCTATTTTGATCTTGTGCATGGACATCTACATCACAATCTAAGAGGTATTGAATTATCTTTTCATCATTTGTTTGGAATGCCAGTTGAAGAACAGTTTCACCAATCTTACTTTTAGCATTAACATCTGCTCCTAGGCCAATCAGTTTTTGCACAAATACTTCTATTTGATTTGCAGTTGCTTGGTGAAGAAATGTTACTCCTTCAGCATTTTGATAATGAGCATCAATTAGATCGTTTTTGAATAAAATTTCTATATGAAAAAAATATTTCCACGTCAGAGGAGGAATAATATCTGGAGTTACAATTGCACCACAGTCTATTAACAGTTGTAAATTTTCTTGAGATTTGTATGTATGATTATAGAGTATATAATGTATATAAGAATTGATCCCTACTACATCATTTATATTAACTTCATTTTCTTTTAAGAATTTATTTATACTAAGGGTATGACTGTTAGCAACAACGTTGAAAAATGAAGGATTTCTTCTTTTAATTTCTGCTTTATTAGGAGGAACAGTCATGATTAAAAAGTAAAAATTTTTTTATTTTGATTCATTTCAGTAATTTACACTGTTTTACTTAAAATCTGCTGCTGTATGCTTGAAGATTCAAAGAACGTAAACTTATTATTAATAATATTAAAGATGTTTTATGAATCATGTTTTGAATAAAATTGTTACATACTTCTTAAAGTTAAAAAATTTAGAGCAACTTTTCCTAACCTGTCGTATATTTAAATTACAGGTTTTTGAAAATGTTAGTTTTGACAATTAGTACTTATTTGTGTTTGGTTTTGTGTTACTGTTACAGCTGTGCTTGTGTTACACATTACGCCTTCAATGCTTGTCAAAGGACTATTGATCGTCTGCTCACGTGGTCCAAAAAAAGTGAAAGGAAAGCATCACTTACTAAAGAAGAATAAGGAGTGAAATATAAAAATTTATTGAATGGTTTATTTTCGGAGATAAAACAATTTGATTTTCATAATCACTTATTCTAAACATTTTATTTAAAGAAGTTTTCTTTAATAAATATCTATAAAATATACAAGATTTGACTCAACAAACAGCAACATAAATAAGTTTGAAGTTAGCTACGATGTAAGATTTCAAGGTCATCCAATCCATCAATATCTGCATCCTTTTGAAGAATAATTCTTTTTAATTCTAAATTATGTAGATACAATAAATATTAAGTTTTCTTGAAATTTTTGATTGATTAAAATTTTATAAAATATTTCGTTTTATTGCTAACTACAAAAAAGCAGCTGCAAATATATCATATTAATTTTATTTTTTCTTACTACATTAGTTGATTTGAGTAAATTTGATTTTTTTTAAGAATAAATAAAGGCAATACTATTTTTAACTATAATAATCCGGAAAATTAAAAAATTTGAATTTTCATTTGCAGATGATGATAAATTAATATTCTGTTCTACCGACGGCGTTTACAGTTTGCAACCATCCGAGAAGAAAAAGCAAATGGCGACAATAAATCAAATAAAAGAAATAAACACTTTATTCTTGAGTTAATTTTGTTTTTCATAAGTGTTCATTTATTTATTAGAATCTTTATCATTTGAAATCTAGTTCGAATGGTGAATTATAATAATGGCATTAAATTTACCCATGGATTCGACACACATGGATATGGGAACCAAGAGGAGAAGGTTAGAAAATGAAAAAGCTTTTTTATTTATACTAAATGGTTTTTATTACACAGACAAAGATATTAAATAGTTTATATTTGTTTTTTAAGCTCTTCTCGGACAATCAAGCGTAAAAAGTTTGACGATGAGCTTGTAGAAACAACATTTAACCTACAGCCATCTCCTGCAACTAACAAATCCAATCCTCGTTCACGTACTGTATCAGTATCTTCTGGACCATTGGATGTTTTGCCACCACAAGCTATACCTAATCCCGTACCAGCTCCAGTAGTAATTCCACCCCCGGAACGTCCTAATCGCAGACCTGCAAGACCAAGTGGTTCTAGTGGAAGTAGTAGAAAAAATAAAAAAAATAAGAATCATCCACATTCATTAAATGCTACAAAAGATCTTGGAAGATGGAAGCCAACAGATGACCTAGCATTAATAACTGGTGTTCAACAAACAAATGACTTGAGAATGGTTTGTATTCCATTACTTTGTATTAATTTAGAGCAGTAAATTTTATTATGTAATATGATTGATAGATTTATGTAAAAGTATTAATGTATTTTTACAGGTCCACAGAGGAACAAAATTTTCATGTCGCTTTACTTTGCAAGAAATACAACAAAGATGGTATGCTCTTTTGTACGACAGTGCAGTTTCTCGTGTAGCTGTTCAAGCAATGAGAAATCTACATCCGGAATTAATTGCTAGTGTTCAATCAAGAACACTTTACAGTAAAAGTGAAGAAGATTTACTTGGAACAATCAAATCTGTAAGTCTTTAAAGTAATAGTTATTTTTAACAATTAGTAATAAATAATTTAATTAATTTTATTATTTTATTTACAGACTTCACAGCCTACTTTAGAAGATTTTCAACATCTGTTAGAGATTAATGCTCAGACGTTTTATCCAGCTAGGACAGCTAAAGCTTTAATGGCTCACTGGCAGCTGATGAAACAATATCATTTACTTCCAGATCAAACAGTACAGGGTTTACCAAGGGGCGATAATATTATGACTTTTTCGGATGCAGAAGATTTGATTATTGACGCCGAATTGGTCGATCAAAAAGATGAGACTCTCGATAATGAGCTTCAAATGATGGACAGAAAAAACAAAAAAGAGATTAGAATGGTAGAAAATGAATTAGGTAGGTGGCAAGTTCTCGTGGATAACGTAACTGGTAATACACAACCAGACTTCGATAATCAAACCTTAGCCATTCTTCGCGGTAGGCTTGTCAGATATTTAATGAGGTCCCGAGAAGTGAGTTTTACACATTACTTTCAAATGTTTTAATTTTGAACATTAATTTTCTAAACTAAATTTGTAATGTTATAGATAACTGTCGGTCGTTCTACAAAGGATCACAGTGTGGATGTCGATTTAACTTTAGAGGGTCCAGCTTGGAAAATTTCACGACGCCAAGGAACCATTCGATTAAGAAATAATGGTGACTTTTTTCTATCTTCGGAAGGCAAGCGACCGATTTTTGTGGATAGTCGACCTATTTTAGCCGGAAATAAAATGAAACTTAATAACAATAGTGTTATTGAGGTATGAATTATAATTAATAACTATAAATTTGATGTAAAATAATAAATATAAATTTGACATTGCGCTTTTTTTTAAATTAAGTTATTTTAAACTAGAAATATATTTCTAATGTTGAATTTTTATGTTTAGATTGCTGGATTAAGGTTTATTTTCTTGATTAATCAAGAGCTAATATCGGTAATAAGACAGGAGGCTGCAAAGTTGAATTTAAATCCATGAACTACAAAATAAGAATCGCTGAGGGTCTCTAAAATTATGTAAATACTTAACGATTGACTTTACAGTTCCTCTCATATTTTTTATTTTAAGTTTATCAAATTCAATTCTAAGTTAATATTTATATATTTTTTCATTCTGGAAGTATTTGTATAAACTTCCTTTGTAAACTAAATATTATTATTTAGAAAAATTGATTTTTTACGAAGAACTAAAAATTGAATTAACTAACATTTATTTATTATAAGTAACAAAATACAAAAGTTATTTTAGATTGTACATTATTAGATAAAAAAAATATTCTTGTATAGTAAAGTTTTAATTAAAAAATTGTAAAAACTTATTTTTATTTGCGTAAAAGAAGGCATAGAATAAAGTAACAAATTTTTTATGATCAACCTTTATTTAGGAATATAATCTTTTCAAAACCAACTTATCTCCAGTCCTGACATGTGTGCATTTTATATAAGTATGTATACAATTATTCAAAGTTGAATAGCATTATATCATTTTTATGGCATATATATACTGTTATCCAGTTTTCAACTGGATTATCTTCAATCTTCTTCCATAATTTAATGCAGAAAATTGATCAATTATATTATGACAGAAACTGGAGACAAAAAAAGCCAAAGTATCAAACTAAACAGTCATCTATTTCGTTTTAACACGAAAAGGACATTGAAACTGCATTTATTTAAAAAAAACATAAACTTAATTTTAACATGTGTATTAAACTTAACTTGCACCTGATAAAAAAGAAAATGCTTTTTCAAAATATGATAAAGCATATAGTAATCAGCAGTTGTGTTAAGACTGAAGGTGGTGGTACCAGTGATCATGCACGGCCATAAAAGTATTTTGCAATTTAGTACAAGCACTTGTACCTCTACCTCACAAATATTTATAAAGCATAGTAATATATATAATTCTTTAATACAACCAGCTTAATAATGTTTTAGTAACATTGATTTAAAATTTTTTTTCGATAGTTCTTTAGAATGTAACTGTGTTAACTTCATAAATACATTAATTAATCAAGATACAATCAAATTGAAAAAATAAACAAACTTGAATTTTCAGACTTATGAATATAATCAAAAATTCGTGATGCATTGGTGTGAATGGAGATATTATTTACAGATTTTCGTAACAAAGCCTATAGCTTACTTCATTCGCAATTAGTACAGTCAGTTTATCTGAGCGCTTAGACATACTGAAAAGACTTTTCACTCAGGCGCTTGCGCCCTTTATTATTTTTGTTTTCTATTTGTTTGTGCCATACTTATGTTAAAACTAGTTATTTTATAAAATTGTTTTATAATACACTGTAACTATTCGTTGAAATTTACTTGATATTAGCGATTTATTTTTATTTGTTTAAAATTATTTCGTTAGTTAACTGTAAATTTTAAAAATAAAAGAAGTTAGTTTTCGAAAATAATTAATAATAACAAAATTATGGCAGCAAAAGAAGCGACATTTTAAAATAAACAAAAATGACTCAACTATTATTAATATAAGATTAATCTTGTAGTTATAAATTTCTCGCAAATATTCGTACAGTAAAGAGTGCCCGTTTCTTCTGTACTTGACTTCAATCTTAGTACGTGTGTATTCGTGTGTGTATTATCGCGCGACTAGAACTTTCAAAGCCGTACAAAGTCGCTACATAAAATCATCGTATTCATTCTCATATACTGCAAAATCATTGACAAATTGGCTATCATCTTCAATTTTTAATTTGGCTTTGCCTTTTCCTTTATTCTTTTTGGCCTTTTCCTTTTCCATTTTTACTTTTTCGGTGTGCAAACTTTCTATTACAGTTTTCACTTTCCTTAAAGAAGTGGCCGAAACTGCAAATAAAAAAATTGTTTTGAATCATACATTCAAAATTTGTTACTTTCTAAACTACCATTTTTAAAGTATTTAAATAATTCCGGCGTAAAAAAGTTTTTTGGATAATGAATTTATAAATGTTTTATTACATAATTATTTTTTTCTCGAAAAATGTATTTAATTAGTTATAAATAATAGTGGTAACCTAATATTTTTACTTACGCGTGAGAGATATATTTTTTATTAATTCCTCAGCAAATGTTGGATAATCTGCGTGTTTATTAAATTGGTTGATTTTTGTCATTAAAGCATCTCCAAAATCTTTAAATTCTTCAGGATTATTTGGGTTCTTACTATCTATAGTAGCCACTCCTTCCGAAACACCTTAAATAAATGAAAAATGAAAATTATAAAAATTTTCTGATGCAATTGAAAAATAAAAGCAAATATAAATAAATAGTGAAAGGAAAAAACTAAAATCAATAAATATAGTTTTCCTCTCAAAAATAAGATCATTATTTTACTACTGAACTTGTTTCTGGGACAAATGTTCCAATCTAACAAGACAAATTATATTTTAATGAAGACTTGAAAGGTGTATATGTTTTTAAAAATATTAATTTAGTGTTAATATAAATAAGGTTATTTAAGAACTGAACTGGACACAACGGTTTTTATGAAATAGAAACTTTTATTGAAATACATTAACATTGTCAATAAATTTAAGTGTAATATTAATAAAGTAAATGTAAATATCAGCAGAGCGATTTTTTTTGCATGCACTCATTGATTCCCGAAGTTTGTTAAAATTCATTCGAAGATATAAAACGAGTTGACGTATTTGGAATTTTAAATATAAAATTAGATTATCTAACGAGATGCGTAGGTAGTTCTAACTAATAATGAATTAAGTTTAAATATCGTTTACAATACTGATTAATTTGATATTAAAATTAAAAATAATGAATATATTAGACAAATAAAAGAATCGCATCAACACGATTTTCGCTTTAATTCAAATAAATAAGCTTTTTTGTTCGAAATATACCGTTGTGCCAAAAGAATATTTCTTAATAACGTCCAAGTTCTAAAGTCTTTTATACATTTGTCCCAGGAAAAGAAAAATTATATCTGCTTATTTACAATTATTATTAAAAAATTTATTTCTTACTTTTTCAAAAATATTATGCATTAATCACATCAATTTTTGGTAGATTAAAAATTATTAGATTGATCAAATTTCTAAAATCATTAGCTGTACTTATAAATGCTTGCAATCATGCAGCTATGTATAATTTCAAGTACAAACTAGTCACAAGAATTTTTCCTAGGATTGTTTATAATTAAAAAGATATTAGCATAAAGATGAAGCTGCACTTAAAGCATTAACATTTAAAGCTGTTTTACAATTAATATTACCAAGTATTTGTAAATTAATTAAATATCAACAATAAGAAAAATCGCATGATTTAGTGATAAAGGTGTCGATTTGATTAAAATCACAGACACTTTTTAAAGTTTGTGACAAAAAATTGATTTTGCTCGAGTCTTGTTTAATTAGTATGCTAACATTAATTTACACTGCTTGACGAATTTTCATCTCTTCAAGTAAGTGTGTGAGTCAAAAAAGAGATTTCATACAGTTAGTATTATTTCTTTTCACTTTTTTCCTTTTGAGGTTTACGAGAACTAAAGTCAACAAGATTTGACAAACCGAAAGTTTCCATAGCAAGTCGCAGATCTGCTTCTTCTTGCAGTTTTTGCCGTCTGAGCATTTCAGCTCTTCTTTCTTCTGGAGTTAAAGCTTCCTCCTTTTCTTTTGCTTTTCTTTCAGCTTCTTCACGTGCCTTCCTCTATAATGATAAGTTCGATTTAAATGAATGTGAGTGACTTTCTTAGTATATGAAAAAATATAAATATATATTAAAATATAACTAACCTCTCTTTCTTCAATTTTGTCTGCTAAAGTTTTTTTAGGTTTTGCCTTTGCTTTTGGTACTTCCGCTGGCTTTTCTACATCTTTTTTCTCTTCGTTCATATCTTCCCAACTATCCTGTATTCATAAATGATCATTTATATATTGATTTCAATTTTTATATTTATATATTTTATTAATAAAATTCTCATATTTATATAAAAAAAAAAATGTTAATACTTATCACAAGCAATAATAATTTTTTAATATTACTCCATTTGAAAAATGACGTCATTAAAAGTAAATTAATATTAATAAAGAAACACTAAAATATTATGTAATAAGTTTTATATTTGAAGTTTTATAATAATTATTAATATTAATTTATTATGAAATATTTAATATATTGCTAAAATATATATTATTAATAAATGACATCTTGAAATTTTTAACTAAAAATTTATTGATTTTTATTTAATGAAATATTCTTAAGTAAAAATTAAGCCTTAATATTCTTTTAAAATAATTTTATCTAAACGAAGAAAAGATACAGTGCATTTAAATATCATTTATTAATGAAGATCACTATATTTACATAATATCATTGTTTATTTACTAATTATCATACTTTTCCAGTATTAAAAAATAAGAAGTTAAAATTCCTCATTTCCTATAAATTTCAAGCTGTTTAAAATTCATCTTGTTCAATGTACTATGCATATGCTTCAAATCATATTCTAAAAGAGCACATCCTTGAATCATAAAATAAACAAAGCCGTGATTCAGAAGCTCGTGAGAATAAATAAACAACTTGAGCAGGTCTATGAACCTGACATAAATCAATGCAATTTTGTAATTTTGCTCTCTATAAAATAAAGGGCTAAGAGAATCGAAAAAGAAAGTTGGCCATGTGGCAAGCCAGACAGTAAGATAGAGAGAGAAAGAGAGAGAGAGATAGAGAAGAATTGTACGGGCGCTCATATAAGAGACGGCATGCTCGTTTTTTAGGTTATGTTCAGGCACCTGCGAAAAAGTATGAATTTGGGTCGCAAAGAAGTACTCACCAGGACTTCCTCCTCCTCGTCCTCGCCCTCCCATTTGTTTGATTGCAGCGCGAGGTGCTCCTCGAACTGCGCCTCGATCTTATCTGAATCTGCAACACATTCAGGAAGAGTATAAGTCATTTTCCCGTAGACATCGACGTCGCAGAAGAGCACGAGTAGCACCAGCTGCAAGGACTTACCCCAGTCGTCCATGACGATAATGTGCCCGTCGTTCGGTCGTTAGATTTCCTCTCAGGAAACGTTAATAGCCATGCAATCAAAAACGCTGGCGTCGCGTTGTCCAGGATCCTGAGGAAAGAAGCTGCTGTTGCTGCTACTGCACTAGCACACGAGAGATTTGCAATCTGCTGGCTCCGTTGCCTTGAAGCAGTATGCTACTGATACTGAAGTAATGAACGTGCTCGAGCCTCCTTATATAGCACGTGAAGTCTACCCAAGCTGGCGTTGCCGTCGATATTTTTGCTAACCTGAACGATCTGAACGCTGTGCGCGGAGCCAAGGGAAATCAGCAATAGCCGACCCTTTAGCTGAACTACTTAACGACCGGTTTTAAATTGCGTATTCAACTGCAAATGTGAACATTTTTTTCAACGATTTTCTCTCAAATGTGAACATTTTTTTCAACGATTTTCTTTCAATTTCCATAATTTTTTATTTCTACGGACTCGCGGTTTTATACGAGGACACGGTTATTAATTTTGTTTGACAGTACATGATAATAATTTCTATTGCAAGAATTTAAAATCAGCAATGTATTGTCTTGTCAAAACTCGTCTGCTATTGGTGGCATATTAACTTATAACGTTATATTTTGGTTAAACTTCTTTGTTTTCTGATTTTCTCGTTCAAATTTGAGTAGTTCAGTTTATTATTCAAACAAAAGAAACTTTTAAATAGTAAATATTTAAATTTAATAATTAATAAGTATAGTCTAATATTTTGAAGTTTGTTGTAATTATTTCGAAAATGTGAAAACTTAAAAAATTAAATTACTTGATTTTTGTTCATATTATAAACATTTGAAAATGTCATGAATTTGTAAATTAATAAATTTTACTACAATCATTATTGTTTAAAAGAAAAATTTAAATACCAGCTAAGTTAAATGTTATAATTTTAGAGCAGCTAACAATTATAAATTTTAACAAATCGAAATTTAAAAAAAAAAAAAAGACAGTAGTTTATAATTTCATTGCATAAACCACAATTACAAAATTTAGAATCTTGACCCTCTGAGAGGACATTCAATTTAGAGCGAATTAGCTTAAATTTTTAACGAGTCTTGAATGTAGTTTCTTTGCTTCGAGCGTATTATTTCCGTCCTTGTCCGGCCCATTCATCGAAGAGGGACGGAGCGTAACGTAAACTACTCTATACTCTCTTACAGGTCAGGAGGCCTCTTACTCACTCGTACGCAGAGGCAGTTCGATTGACTCATCGTCGCGCCATTTTGTGGCGCGAAGCTAAAGTTCAGCGGGGGAGCTATGGTGGGAGGTAGGCTGGCTCGCAATCCCCCGCAGCGGTGGCGGCGGCAGCGGCGCGTCTCGCGCTACAAACAGACGTTTTTCGAATCAGCGATCATCGCAGGTAGAGGCAACTGCCCGTTCGACATGTAAACAACGATCCTTGGGAGCGTCCTCGGCCGTGTCGCCCAGTGCAGGAAGCCCGAACACTTCGTAGCTGGTGAGTGATTGCGTCGCGCGCGAGTGCTCCTGTGAGAAAACTGCGCAGCGGCCCGTGGCGTCGTCCTCGCATAACCTCTCCCGCGCGTTGTTTGTTGTCAGTGCTGAAAGAGAGGCTTCCGCGGGAGGAACCTTCGCGGAGGGAAAACGGTGAGAGTGGAGTGATGTGCGAGAAGGCAAGCTCAGACTTTGCGCAGGGATCGCGCCGAGCTCGAGTTGGGAGAAGATGTGAGGGTTCACGGGGGCAGAGCCTGGCGGCCAGGAACAATGGAATACGACTCGGAGTCAAGCTTAGACGGCCGAAGTAAGGAGAGAGAGGAGCAGCGTGACAGGCAACAGCAGGCTGCGAACGGTTCCGCCACCTCCTGGAGGCTTCTGCCTGGTGCTTCGAACGCCTCCACTTCCAGCCAGACCAAAAAACCCCTGGAAGCGACGCTATCTGCCCAAGTTATGGAGTATTATCAAAAGTAAGGAGATACGCGCGCTTTCTTCTGTAGATTAGTCGAGGCTCTGAAAAAAAAATTCTGTGGCTCAGAAGCCTTAGGAGTAGAAACAGTTGACTGGGCTGAGTTTGAAAATTCGAACGCTCGTTACGTTGCATAACTTGTTGCTTTTGTAGGTACTCTCAGAATTCAAATTTAAATCAGTATTTCTCGCTGCCCACTTCGTCTAATAACGCAGCCGAGGGTGCCAAGTATTACTACAGTATTTACGAGTTGAGCCCTAAATATGTACCTGGCAGACAAAGCTGCATCGGGCAAGATTACAATCTAAAGTCGTATATTCCGCGGGAAAGGCGACGCTGGGTCAGACCTCCGTTGATCGGACAGTCTTCTTCCACAGACGGATCTTCAGTTTATGTTAAGGTGCGTTTTTATACTCGTTTAACGATAATATTAGAGTTTGTTTGAAAGTTTGATGTAGTAGAGGAAAAAAAATTATTAAAAATAACTGATTCAGATTCCTCGTAAGCGCCACGGCGCGCTCACGCTGACCAGATGAAACGTAAAGTATGTTTACGTTTTTGTTCAAAATCCGGTCATATTAATAATTTTAATTTTTCAGTTCCTTAAATTTTGTACGAAATTGATGAAAAGCAATTCGTATATTTGAAAAAAAAAATTTCATTCATTGTACACACATCTGTTGAATGAAACAAAAGCTGATGCAATTAAGAGATAAAAATTTTAGGAATAGTATAGTATAACGAAAGACTGAAATTATATAAACATGATTAGAATCTGGTACAATTAGCTTGCGAAAAATATATTTCGGACAAAAAATTTTATAAAGATACAATTATAGTTTAATAAAAAAAAAAAAAAAAAAAATTATAGATCTGTCACATTGCTCTTGTACTCAATTATTAACCAGTAATTATTTTTTAAAAAAAAAGCGAAGTCAAAAAAATATAAAAAACTTGTCAAAACTCGGGGTTTCGAGAAAAAATTGGTAACGCGGTAATGACTAGCAGAGATATGAAAATTTTAGCGTACATTTTTCTCGTAATCTAAAAAATGGTGTACGTCTTTATTTCTTTAAATTTTCGATTTATAATTACAAAATTGTTATTTTGGGGTAACAATAATGTTCTTGGTGAATCCAGCTGTCCAAGATAACCGATAGGAGCCATATTGGATCCGACATTGAATTTGAAAATTTTAGTTTCAGATTTAGCCACCCCAAAAATCTAGTATGCAAAGTTTCGGATAGAAATGTTTTAATTTAGTTTTTTATTAATGCAACGCGAACTATAAAAGTTTTCAAAAACTAGTAGCAATTGGTATAAATTTGTTCGTAAAATTTCTAGATGCTTATATACTTTAAAAATAAAAGATTGGATAAAAAGCAACAAAAGTGATACATTTTATAAAAATTTTTCTCCGAAATACTTTTTAATGTACTTTGTTTTACCCGTATATTTCTCGAGCAGCCAGATGTAAATAAACTATAATTACAATTTTTATAATTTGTAAATTATTTAACTTCGTAAAAAATCCATGGTTCTATTTTTTTCACTCCGAGTGTAGCACCGGCATTTTGAAAATACATTCCTGTCGCCGCTACGATTCTCCAAATTCCTGATAACTAGGTGCTATTATCAAGGCTTTAGCCGGTTTCGATTCTCTGTATGTTCATTGTATTTTTCAAACCAAACTCAATACTTTAATTATTGCCGCGTAGCTTCAAAAACACCGCACCAATATCGCATGTCACAACTGTAAGCGTGTAATTACGTTCAAGCAAACTTATCTTTGTATGCATTTTTTTAAAGAGGATCACCGTACGTAAGTTCTATTGAGCAATATTTTTTAAGGTAAAAATTATCGTTTTCGTTTTTATTTATTTATTTATTTTTTTTTAAAGAAGTAAAACTATTATTATTTCGCTTTTTGAACGAAATTTGAAACATTGGTAAACATTAAAAACCACCTAATTGTTATATAAGCACTGGTAACAAGCCTTACTTGACTAATTCACGTATACGTAAACAAATCACTAACCACTAAGCAATTTCAATCTGTCAATAACACTCTCCCTTCGTCAACAGTCGATGACAGAGCCGCAGACCTCGCGTTTCGACGAGCGCCCAAAACAACACCGGCACCAGCAGCAGCAGCAAAACGCGAGCACCAGCACGGAGGGCGTCGTGATAATCGAGGAGAAGAGCACGGAAACCAGTCCCCAGGATCAGTCCGAGCGGAAAGCGCCGTCGCCGACGTCCAGCGTTACCTCGCACAAGCCGCTCGAGTGGGACAGCGGCGCAGACGTTGGCTATCTGTACGCGGCGGCGAGCGGCAACGGGGATCGCCTCAGCGACAAGTTGCAGCAGCTCAGCACGCTCGAGCGTATGGCTTTGGCGCGCGGATGCTCCGCCGCTCTCAGACTCGACCCCGAGGGTACGACCGAGCAGCAGCAGTCGCCTGGCTCTATCAGGACGACCGTCACCGCGGCTGTATTGTCGCTCACTACGAGGACGAGTGCCGGGGGTAATGGATTGAGTAAAGCTTTCTTGGGAAAGCCGGACGCTAACTCGACAAGTCTGATTGGGAATGTGTCGGGGAGCGAGAGCGAGATTGAAATCACTCCGATTGTGAAAAATCATCTGCCCGGAATTGTTACCGCGGAAGATGTCAGATCGAACGATATTGAGAAGAAGTGCAGGAAGGAACTGATCAAGGTTTGTTGTTTCAGGGAATTTGTGTTTTTCTTTGGGTTAGGGGTTTGTAAATAAACCTGTTGTTTGGATTGCATTTAAACTGAAGTTTGATGAGTAAACAGTTGAACGACTGTAATTAAGCTTATTTTTTATTTTTTCTTTTACACATGGATAAAAATATAATTTTCTATATAGCTCCCAATAAATTATTACTTTTGCGTAATTTGAGAACTTTTTTTGATGAACAATACTATATTAGAACAATACTGGATCTTATCAAATTGTAAAACTAATTTGATTGTTGCGAAATTGCAAAAGCATTGATGATCTTTAAAATTTTATTTTTAATAAACAAAGCTAATTTGTTGATTTTTTTCATAAGCCATTTTATTTAGTAAGTTTATTATTATATTTAGACTGAATAAATAATATTATTTAAGAGTTAATTTTATATAACTTATAAAAAGAATATTTTAAAAGTTTTATTGAGAAAAGAAATGCTTTAAAAATTAATTATTCATAATTTTTTTTTTATTTTATCAGGATAAAAAGGACTCTAGAGAGACTCCAAAATCATCCAATGCTTTTAAGCTTCCACATTCTTTAAAGTATACTACTGCAGATGACTCAAAGCTCAGGCCTAAGGTTCCACCACCTTTACCTATTGCAAGTACGTCTAAAGACAGTAAAGATTCAGACAACTCAGCTAATTATTCCCCTTTGAAGAAGAGTTCCTCTATGAACTTGTTGGCTTCACCAACATCTAGAGTACCCCTCAAACGAAGTCAGAGTGAATTAAACTTATGTGGTAATGACAAAGCAGCACCACGGTTGATTTTCAATTCGACGTCTTCCATCGCTACAGTTGTAAACAATAAGCCATCTACATGCAACAAATTGATACAAACCAGTCTTAAGCAGTGTATGCAGGAGTCTGTTGGTATCCAGGTTTCTGAGCTTAAGGTATATTATCTGTTCCTTCACTTCAAAATGCGTGGATTGTATTTTTAACTACTTATAAAATGTAATTCAAATTTATTGTTTTTGTAAAGGAGGAAGAAAAACCGCCGCTTCCAAAAAGAGCTACCAGTTTAGCTTCAAATCAACTGAGTTCAATTTTGAAGAACTCTAAGAGCACTTACAAGGTGGAAAATCCAAAAACAGCAAACATGAGGGAAAGAGCGGGTGCTAAGGAAGAACGTAGTAACGATAAAGAAGAAGAAAGTAGTTCAGAGTCTTCTCATAATGTTTGTGTGACCCCTCCAGCCGATGATACTGAAAATGTTACTGGAAGAGCAAACAGCTTTGAATATTTTCCAGGTAACTTTTTTAGTACAATAATATTTTATTTTACAAATTAACTATTAATTTTTTTAATTCTGATATTTATTTTTATATATTAAAGGACACATTTATGAAAATGTACCAAATGGTAGTACAAGTCAAGTATCTTCAGTGGATACTGGACGTTCAACTTCCACGGTACCCAACACAAGTTCAAGTGTCGACGAAAAACTGTGGGGTGACTCGGACAGTTTAGTGCGAGATCTCGAACGTAGTGTGAATATTCTTAAGAGTTTGGTGGACGCTAATAAACTTGATAAGCAAGTGAAGAAGCGCTTGATACATCATGTAGTAAAGAGGCTAGTTACCGCAAAATATGCGGATGACAAAATTGAGCGGGATTTAGGTGAAAATGTACCTTGGAATCCGGCAGATGCCAGAAACAAGGTGTACCGAAGGGAAATAATTCAGGCTCTTGCGAAGAATACCACGGACTCGTCGGATGATTGGAAACCGACACAGAAGAAAACTTCAAAAAAGCCTGCGTGTACTAGTGAAAAAAGAGCAATGAAAGATATAATCGATATGCCAGGTAAAAAGAGTATTCTTTATATTTTGTTTAATATGAAAAAAAAAATGTTTTATTGTTAACAATAATTTTACATATTTATTTGCAGCTGAAATTGAAAGCAGTAATAGTGATAAGTTCGACAGAAATACTGATAGAACTGAAATGGACGGTAGAAAGGCTCGTATGGGTTTAAGGACAGATGAATGTGAACGACGTTGCAGCAGTCGCACACCCACTAATAAGAGCGATCAAAGTTCAGAGTGTTTTTTACCTCAACGAGGTTACAAAAAAAAGGAAAAAGTGAAAGACATGTTTATAAGTTCAACTACAAACAGTTCGCCACAAGATCAAAATAGGGCATTGTTAGAAACTGTTGCTAGTAGCAGACGGAGCCCTGTAAATACTAGCAATGACGCATGTGAGAGTGGAGACTGGCGATTACCAACAACCATGTCTGAGCGTAGGTACCAAATGCGCCGATGTAGTAATTCAGAATCAGGAGATTCTAAACTCGTTACCTATGCAGAAATGGAAAAACGCAATCAATTAGTTTGGATAACCAATGAAATTAGCCATTTGTCAAATTTAAAAAAGCTTCTCGAACAACCAAAGACGAAATCTGAAAGACCTTCTAAAATATCTCCTCGAAAAAGTAAACAATCGTGTTCAAAGCCTCAAAAGTCTCTAACTCATCATGACCACCTTCAAAATGGAGATGTTGATAGTAATTTAAATAAACAATGGTCTTCGCATTGCAATCTTGCAAGCTGCCCAACTCCGACAGGTTCAGTTAGGCGATTAAAGAAACGAAATAGTTGCACACAAACGGCAACAGATAGTTTATCTGCTTATTCTAGAACAGGAAGTGAAATCGTATCGGCAAGAATCGAAAGTCCAAACAAAAAATTAGTCAGTGTGTGTGTTCAAACTCCAAAGGCTTTCTCGTCTGCAGCTATTGGTCCAGCGATTCCTCAGGTAAAATAAAATTCTTGATAACATTAATATAGAAAATTTATACCTGATAGACACTAAGTTTTGTAATATAAATAATAAGAATTGTTTAACATTGTATCTATCTATATTTGTAGTTACATTCTGAGTGTCCACTTCATCAAACTCCTACACTTTTAAGCTGTAGTTGTAATGAGAGGGTATGTCAGTATTGCAAGTCTAAAAATGAACTTCATGGATTACGTGGTGGTGGGAATGCGGAACTGTCGCATAATGAAATGAAGCTGTCTTGTAAAGAATCAGAAGACACGAAAGAAACAAAAAATCAATTAAATGTAACAAAGTTGAAATGCACGTGCCAGAATGTTGGTAAAGAAAATTGTAAGCATACAGACGAAAGACCGAAGAAATCTACAACGGCTAGTCAAACGTGCAATTCACATCCCTCTAAAGGTTTGACCAGAAGTATAAACTTAAGAAAAGACAAATATGAATTTAAATTGTTTATTTGACGGAATTTAGACCAACCAAGATATTAAATTAGTTGATAATAACGTTGACGACAATAATAATTATTTATCAACTAATTTAATAGCTTGGTTCGTCTTAAGTCTGTCAAATCAACAATTTCAAAATTTAACTTTACGAACGACAAAATACTCTTATAAACATGAATTGACCTTGAATTTTTGCAGATTATGTACACTCCTCACGAAATTGCAAACTGCTTGAATCATCATCTTGCCAATGTTCGAGGGATTGTAAATGTGAAAATAGAAAATGCGATTGCGGCTATATAAAATTGGCATGCAGGTGTGGTAAAATTCAAGTAAACAATGTGCCTGAAGAGGAATTATTTGAAAAAATGAGCAATGCAACTTGCCCATGTGGATTTAATAAAACGGAAGATACACAAAGCCCAAGATCAGAGTGTAATTTTCATTCTAATAAGAAAGCTCAACCTTATTTTTTGGCTAATTCTAATAAACAATCAAAATCTCATAATTGTTGCTATACGAATACTAAGGCAAAAGATCGAAGCAAAACATACCCTAGGTGAGTTTTTCTTTACTTAAATTTTGAATTTTAAAATTACACTTTTACTTCATCAATTTAAAATAGTAGTGAATTATAAAATATAATTACCATAAATTAAAATAAATTAACAAAAATTATTTTACAGTCCACAGCATAGCGTACGCACAAACAGCTCATCATCAAGTGATTGTAAAATATGCCGAGTTTGCGGTACTCCTTATCAAAACAATAGAATTTGTGGTTGCGTTCCAAAAAGGTACCCAAAAGGAGTTGCATATGAACTGTCCTTTGTTAACGATAAGAATACAAATATCTGCAATGACGAAATCGATATAGAGATTAAGAGTATCGATAAAAACGGGAGGTTGCAAGAGAAACTAAACTGTGAAGTCGAAAATGATGAATGTGCAAGATCTCAAAATGTAATGAAAAATCATTGTGACTGTGGCTGCAAAGAAAATAAGCCGCGTAAATTTAACAAAAAATGTACTTTACAGGTTTGTTTTTCAATTTCTTATACGAAAATTACATTTACGTTGCGTGTCAATTTATTTAATTTATGTTTTATTTGGTTGTTAGGATTACTTAGCTTATAATAATCCTGGATTTGCTGATAATGTAGAAACTCGACGTCAGTATGTTTCTGAAATACAACGATTACGCCAACTTAGAAAAGATAGACGGGTACAATTATTAGCAATGGCAACTACAACTAATATATTTTCACCATTTAGACCAACTAAAGTGACAAGTAAGTTCATAATATAAATTTAATGTTAGTTTACAAAGACAAATTATTATTAAAATATTATTTGAATATTATTTAAAAACATCATAGTAACGAAATACTTAATTTATTTTATAGAACATTTGCAAAGAAAAATTACTGATGAAGAAATGAGAGAAAGACGGCGGAAACGATATTTTCAATTGACGGAAGTTCGTGCAAAGCGCAAACAACAACAATTACAAGAAGAAGCAAGGTGTAACAAACTGATGGCCAAAATATTTTGTAAGAAGCTCCAGCAAAAAGTGTTAAAGGGACAGGTGGACCTGTCACAGAGTATGAGCGTCATATCTAATTTATAACGGAGAATGTATTCCATAATTGAAGCTATGAGATTTATTTATTAGAATTTAAGGGGATGTGAAAGTTTGAATTTAGCCGCAGCAAAATAATTCATAAAAAACGTAAATTTTGGATTTTGAGAAAGTTCTGGGTGCCTTCAATTGCATAATATTTATTTGTGGTATTGCAAGGTTTGTTGATTGCTTGCTGTTTTAAAAACTAAAATGTTGTAAACGAAGTATTCTTTTATTGTGTATATAAAATATGCAAGTAATTTTTCAGGATTTTTCAAATTTTGCCATGTCATGAGTAATTATTATTTTAAACTTGAAAATTTATTATTCTAAAATTATAAATATATGTACATATATTAAAAATTATCGATTCGCGTGTTATGAAATAATTGAAAAATTTTAACACTTACATCCTCTTAAAAAGAAATTTAATACTCTTGTTTACATTTTACGTGGATTATATTAGTATTGACTCTGAGAGTTATAGAGGTATAATTTTATAATTTATTTGTATAATAGAAATTTATCAACTATAAAATATATTGTCGGTGAGCTTTATATAATGAAAAAACCGAATGAATAGTTAAGTACATAAGAAAATTTCGCAAATTCATAAATTTCGAAATTTTTTTCATAATGTCATAATACTTTATTGATAAAGTCATTTAAAAAGGCGTTTATTGTTAATATAGCATATTTGTAAAATAAGTACGACTATTTTATTAAAGAAGTTCATATTAACGAAAGTATTTATTAATACTGGAAATTTCTAAAATTATTAAAGACAAGACTGAAAATACCTTTTTAAATACAAAATATCAACATTACATATACGGCATGAAAATTGTTAATATTAGTGAAGTTGAAAAAAATCATAATATATCAAATTTTCAATAAAGTATTAAAATGAATTATATAAATACATTTTTGTAGATACGCAGAACAAATTGGCTGAAATGTAAAGTCTGATTTTGTTTTCTTCTTTTATTATTACTTATTAGAAGAATTATTAATAAGCACTTAGGAAATGATTAGCATTATTAATTTGAACAGTACAATGTAGTTGAGATTACAGATGTCTTACCACGAAATAATACAATTACTTTATAAATTAAATTTTTATTTTAGAATTTTTTGTATTCAATCCTTAGGAAGGCTTTATCTTAAAAGAAATAAGCCTAGTACCTGAAATACAGTACACATAGTGTTCTTTTTATTGAACCATTTAGATGTAAGTTTTTCTTGCCATTCATAAGATTATTTTAGAAGAAAGTTTTAAGTTTAAAGATTTTTATTGGATAATCAAAACTTATAAAGAAATAAATATGTAATCATGCATTCTAACCCAGTGCCTTTTTACTTTCATGTGTATTTAACATTGTAGTCGAAAAGTGTATTTTTATTTGTAGTCTATTTAAACGCTTACTTTTCGAATTGAATTTTGATTTTTGTATTTAATATAAGCATAATTTTAAAAATACCTAATGAACTGTACAAAGAATAATAAATTTATTTGAAATTTCTGTAAAAAATTGCTATTTTCTAACAATACATCCTTCTATTTCCTAAATTACATATATAATAAATAATAAATTCTACCTTGGCAAACAAATTTAAGTTGTTCTAAAAAAACAAAATATTTTATAATATATATCATGCAGATTTTTAGAGGCAAATGTTTTTTCTATGAATGAGAGAAAACAATTCTTATTATGTAAGTGGGATTGTATTTAAAAAATACACAAGTAAATTAAAGCGCGAAGGCTGCCTTTTTTTATAGTGTAAATTTCCCATTAAATTTGTACTTAGCCGTCTCTGCTACATATACGAGGAAGTTTACTCTAAAGTAATAAAAAACGTTCCATTGTACGTAAGAAGAAAATAAGTTCTGCGTAAAAGGAACATTTAATGAAATATTTAAATTGTACGAATGTTTACAATGTTTGACTTTAAACAATATTTCCGGAAGTAATATTAGGCATGTAATTTAATTTAACTATTGTTAAGTAAAGAAAACGAAACTAGGTTTTCTTCCGGTGCTTCTTATTTATTATATTAAAAATTTATGTGATAGGTAAATTATAATTAACTACAGTGCAATCTTGATGTAAGTATCGGCTGAGTCATTTGTGATGTTACGACTTAAGTTTCATGTCGATCGACCGACCCATTATAAATGAGATATTTTAATGTAAAGTTTTGATGAACCGCCGATTTTCAGATTAAAAAAATTTCTTCAATATTCTTCTTTTGTGCGCTAAATTCAAAATTAATTAAAATAAAAATTTATTAAAATTAAATTAAAATAACGGGATTTTAAACAAACGAATATTTCTTTGAACGTCTAGATATCGTCTACAGGAACACCTACCGAATTTCTTCGCATCGACGATGCACTTAGTGAATCGTTTTGTAGACGATGTCCTGTTATCCTGAAGGTGTTCCTAGACACCTAGACATTGCCTGCAGGAACTTTTTAAATTAAAAAATTAATATTCCTTTGATTTAATTTACGTACATTACTTTAAACTAGATATAATTTTAGTTTCTAAAAAATTTGTGAAATCTTAAACTAAAATTACCTTTTAACAAAGGTATTGATAAGCAAATATACGTTTCCTCGTCATCCAATTTATTTTCATTGGTCTATAATTGTTAATAATTATATAAGTTGATAAGTTAATAGTTATTCTTATCTTATTATTTCTCTTTTTAAAAAATAAATATATTTTTAAATAAAAACAATTTTACCTTTTTTAATATTCTTTTCATGAAAGTACTGAAATCTATTTAAAATGTCAAGTAATTTTTTGCTTTACATATAATAGATTGTTTAATTTTAGGTAATTCAGACTTCCAAATTAGCGAAATCAGAAATTAAACCCTAAATTAAACAACGACGAGCCCGCAAGTGTATCGTACATCGTATTTTTAAAGAAGAGATTAATTTAAATTAGAATAAAGAATTCAATTTAAAAAAAGTAACTACCTCGAGTTTAGTCGAATTCGAGACTTAACAGTGGCTAGTCGTTCCTTTATCGAGATATTTATTGTTACTTTGAGCATCATAGAAAAACTTTTCTTCTACAATTATTTAATTTAATGGGCTTTTCTAGAAAAGCGAAAGAGATGCCGTCTTCTTGAAATAATTTGATTTCTTTTAACTATTTTTAGCGGAAAATTTGTTGAACGAATAAATTACGATATAATTTAGCCATTTTAATAACACTTTTAGAAAATACGCGCATAAACTCATTTTTTCCTAAAACACTAAAACCTAATCATCTTGAAAAAAAAAAAATATCTGATTCTGCATGAGTTTCTTACAAAAGGATCCGTACGCTTTTAATTCGCCTACCCAGAAAATTCACAATTTTGTCGACCACAAGCCACAACAGCTCACGAGCCTCGATCGCTCGACATATCCTGAAATTACATAAACATCAAAAGCGATGACTGATACATCGCACCTTTTTTCCAAGTTGAACGGCCGCCGCGTCTCGGGCGTGCAAAAATCGTCAAAAGCCAGCGGGCCGCGCAAAAAGCGCGCGGGGAAAAAAAAAAACAGCCGAAGGTCCGCGCAGTAAAACAGACCGCTCCGCGAGAGAAAAAAAAGCCGCGACTCTTGACCTTGCTCCAGTGGCTTTGAACGCAAAACACCGGGTATTTAGCCGGAGTGCTCGCTTTATTGCCCGGCCGTCGTATAAAAGGATCTCGCGAGGAGTTTCACGGGGATACCGAGCTGTGGTCGGGTGATGCGAGCAGTGGGTTCGAAGGAGCGACCGTTCGGGGTTTCCATGTTTTGGAGCGATTTTGCGGAGAGCTCGGTTTTGTCTGCCAGGATAAACGATCATTATAAATAGTCTTTGAGTTTCTCGAGCTGTTTGGGCGTCGAACTTAATTTTTTATTTATAAAGTGTGATATTTAACCCGAATCAAAAGTATTGTAGGCTTGTTATTTGTAAGTTTCTATAGTGCTAAAATGGCTCCACAAATCGGCTCGGCGGACGAAGATTTGAACCGTCTTTTGACGGAAAAGTTCACCAACGAGTTGCGCACCGGATACATTTATATCGATGGTGTTTGTCTGCCAGAGTACTTTTCGAAATTCTCGAATTCGATCGAGAATATGGACGTACGAGAAGATGACGTTTGGGTCTGCAGTTTCCCTAAAACGGGTAAATAATTCAAGTTACTTCCCAATTCATAAAATTCATATTTTATTTTCTATTTTACCCTTTTAAGTTGATTAAACTTTCACATCAACATTACATTGCATTCTAATTCTACAGGAACTACCTGGACCCAAGAAATGGTCTGGTGCATCGCCAACAATTTGGACTTCGATGGTGCCAAAACGCTTCTGTACGAAAGATTTCCCTTCCTCGAGTAAGTTTACGCGCTACCCCGATCACCAAAAAAAAAAAACACTCTCATTACTCACAAAACTCCCCCCTGTAGCCACGCGCCCCTCTTCGACTACCGCACCGTCCTGCCGAAGCACCCGGAGCTGAGCCTGTCCGACGCGGTGCTCGACAGCGTCAAGTACATCGACGGCCTGCCGAGTCCCCGCTTCATCAAGACCCACCTGCCCTACAACCTGCTGCCCCGTCAGATTCGCACCGGCGAGCGCAAGCCCAAGATCGTCTACGTCGCCCGCAATCCCAAGGACGCCTGCATCTCCTACTACCACCATTGCAAGCTCATCGAGGGATACCGCGGCGACTTCGACGAGTTCTGCAGCCTCTTCCTCGGCGGCAAGCGTGAGTTGCGAAAGTATATTAAGGATTTTCGGGTGTTTTGGGGGGGACAGGGGTGGCTTCGCGAGGGTTTGAATTAAGGGTTCTATCAAATTTTTATATTAGCGCGAAAATAAAAGAGTTTTTAAGGTGCATTTTTTTACTCTTGTTTCCGTTGTTGACAGTTTGCTTCGCGCCATTCTGGAAAAATGTCCTCAGCTATTGGGAGAGGAGAGATCGAGGCAATATTCTTTTCATCAAGTACGAAGACATGAAAGCTGTAAGTTTTGAAAAAAAAGGCTTCCGAGTCAATAAGTATATTAAATCAATGCTTTTTTTCGTTTAGGACTTACCGTCTATCATAAGAAAAGTTGCCAATTTCCTGGGTAAACCGATGAGCGACAGCGAAGTCGAAATTTTGGCCGACCACCTAAGTTTCGAAAGTATGAAGAGTAACAAAGCTGTCAATTACGAGGAAGTTATTGCATTGACTAAGAAGTTCAACATAGTCGAAGGGAATGATGGAAAGTTTATTAGGAGTGGAAAAGTGAATCAATGGAAAGAGAAGATGACTAATGACGTTATCGAGCGATTCGACAAATGGACTGAGGAAAATTTAAAAGACACTGATCTTGAATTGTAGATTTTTACTTCAGTTTTTGAAGATTATTTTGTAATTATGCAACGATTTTACTAGTATTTTAATTACGTTAGTAGTAATTGTACATACACTGTAATACATTTGTTATGAAAATTAAACTATCATTTTAAATAATAAAATAAATTTTAAAATGAAAATTCGTTTTGTGCTCAATCATATTGTTGAATACGCAATTTTTTCTTTCAAATTAGTAAATAAATGTTATTGTTTTGAATGATAAGAAAGACGGCATTAATAAAAAGATTATCAGCTCTTTAACGTATGGAATAATTCAAAATAAACAGCTTGGAGTGCGGAAACGTTCGGGTTGAAGGCCTGATAATTAGTCACTTAAATGTACTCTTACTATGTTACTCGGCTTCAATGCTCTTTGCAAGTGCATAACAGAAAGTTTATGACTACGGCCTGATTATATGAGTCACAGAGAGTATCAGTTTTGACAAAGTATGCAAAGCTCTTTAATTTACTAATAAAAATTGCAGAATTTACAGAAAATTGGAAACGTTTCGAATAATTCTTTAAATAATTTGTAGATCGCCAGATATCATCTTTTTATTATTAAAATAGATATTAGATATTTATCTATATATCTTATCTAATCGAACGGCATTGATAGAATGGAACTGTACGCTACTTATGTTGCCAATTTTAATTAACTTTATAATTACATTGAATCACCCTGTAATTGTGATCTATAACTGGTTTTTGCAATCATTGCACCACTGCAGTTCGTGAACTTGGCCAGCTAAGGACCTTGAGCCATCAGATATTTTCATTATTTCATACTTTCATTATATAATGAATAATGATAATGTAGTGTCTTTATTTAATTAATAATGATAGGTTTATTATAAATGTGAATGTATTAATGAGTAAATAAAGAGAGATTGAAATCTAAAAAAATAATTGATTTTATTATATTTTCTCTAATACTTTTTCGCAAATGCAATACTTTTCATACATATTTGTACATATACATTTTCAAAACCTCGATAATACAAGTTAGTTGGTAACTATTATCAATTTCAGAAATTACAATACTAAATCAGGATGGTTTTTCAAATTTTCCTCAATCCACTTATCAAATCGTTGTACCATTTTGTCGGACATTGCCTCCTTCCACTGCCCAACGTTGCCGTTTCTTATAAATTTACCCACAGGTTCTGAATCTCTCGCGGTGACTTTACTTCTTACGAATGCAATGGTCCTTTCGCGATTCACCGCCGGATTATTTTTCATTTTATTAAAATTCAAGTGATCCGTCAGCAAATCAATTTGTTCCTCGGTTAAACTTTTGCCCAAAAACGCAATTGTTCTTCTTACTACCGAGGGCAGATCCTGAAATCAAATTATTCCAAGCTTTATCACTGTTTATTAAATGCCAATAGTAGAATTATTAAAATCATAATCCAGTTTTTACCGCTTTCATATCCTCGAACCTCAGAAACAGTAGGTTTTCGGTACCCCTTTTCTCCCAGAAGCCAAGAACGTGATTCCAATATGGTCCATAATTAACTAAATTAAAACAAAAATCCATCAACCACTGCATCCTATTAAAAAACAAAAATAATCAAAATCCATTACCTCTGTCGCCCAAAAAGAGTTCGCAAAACTGCTCGAAAGTCCCGCAATACCCCTCCAGCAGCTTCGAATGATGATAGAACGAGATGCAGACGTCCTTGGGGTTCCTGGCGACGTAGACTATCTTGGGCTTCCTCTCGCCGGTCCTGATCTGACGAGGGAGCAGGTTGAACGGCAAGTGGCACTTGATGTGTCTGGGCCTGGGCATTTTTGCGCAGTACTCGACGCTTCTCGTCACCCATTCCGGCGACTCGGCGGCGACGGCGGGGTCCCGAAGGGCCAGTCGAGCGGTGGCTATCGTTCCTGTGAATCTGAATTTTTGGACATTCGATTTGTAGTGCAGGGATGACTGGTGGGATTGTTATGAAGTGCATTCTTTTGAATTGACAAGTATATTTTAGTAGCTATATTTGATTCGGTCTTGCTGATTATTTGTGAACTCAAAATATTCTTATTAAATTTTTCTATTCAATAAGAGTCAGATTTTATCTGATTCAAAAAATTCTAATAATGCAATACTAATAATTATTTGAATAATACGTACTCTAGAAAAGGGAATCTGTCGTTAATGTAGCCTTTGGCACTTTCCAAATTAACATTGTGCGTGATACCCCACACCATTTCTTGGGTCCAAGTAGTACCTGCAATAAATCAGCGTTAAAGACCAAATGAATATCTGACTGCCGACTCAATCCAGATTTTCAAGTATTTGAAAAACTCGGATATCCGAAATTCGAATAAATTCACATATTAAAATATCTGGGTATAGTTGTCTAGCCCTAAAAAATATATATACATAATTTTATAAAAATTCTGATAAATACTAATATTACTGGTTCTATAATATTTAATAAATTAACGGAAAATATTTAATAGATAATGAGTGCATCACTAGAAAACAGATAAAGTTGATTTTTTTGCAAAAGTTGCAAGCAACAATGAAGATTATTTTTTTTCTGTACTGACATAATCTATATAGATTACCTGATTTTTGAAAACTGCACACCCATACATCGTCGTCGAAAACTTCGAAATTTTCCACTGCATCAGCGATGCTTTTATACTCTTCAGTCAAGAAGACATTGTCAACTCTCACGAATTTTGTCCGAACTTTTTCGCTTAAGGTTTCAACAGCAAGACAGTCCAAATCGTCATTCATTTTTTAGACTTCTAAAATAAAAATTATGATTTTTACCCATTCGTTTGCTATTCAGCAATTTGTTTCGTTTTTTTTTTTTTTTTTTTTATAAAAAACATTTTTTTCATACATTAGTAACGTCAATTTTTCAAACAATTTTTCAAATTTAAAAAATAAAACCATTTTCATAGTAATTGGATATTGTATTTACAACACTCGAGTAGAGCAATTTACAAAATTTTTTTGCAACAAATCTGGTGGAATATATTACTTTATTGATATACCTACACGGAAAATACCTTTTCTTATATATTGTCACAGTAATTATTTAGTATTCAGAGAAAAAGAAATACGTGCGAGAGAGACAACAACAGCCCGGCTCCGACATCACCTTAAAATATCACGTTTCCTTCTGTTTCATAAAAGCATAAAACAAATATAAGCATCCTAAATTTTCCAATGACGCAGTAATTCATTTTCAAAAATAATACGTTTTAGTGATGATTAAATATTTTTACACACTTTACATGAATACACAACAAATTGTATCTGATAGATGACTTACATGACTTGTGTATAATGAAATTAATCAAATTGACGTTAGTCTAAATATAAATAAATTGTATTGGCCAGCATAGCACTGACCGAATTTGCGTACATTATACAATAAATCTTTTTACGACACAATACAATACAATACACTTTAGATTTTATAAATTAGTTTCTTATGCATTAAATAAATCTTGGTTTTATTATTATTTAATTGCAATAAAAATCAGCTTTTATTGAAAAATTGTTTTCATTGCAAATCTAATGATTTTATGAACAATAGCAGAAAAATACCTATTATAAAAATTTCAAATTTTGATAAATGGACTTCAATATTCACTGAATATTCTATCGCTGAAGCGCAAATAATTCACATTAATATTTAATGAATAAATGTGTAGTAATTTGTCACAACTGAGTAAATAATTGTCAATGCCCTTCTTATAAACTCAGTTTATCTGATATTCCTGAATTGATTTCGCGATTTACGAATTTTCCACGAAGTATTGGAGGGAGTTGAGAGGGATACTTATCTTTTCTAGTACGAACTTTCCACTGCTTCAATGAAATAATAACCTATCAGTTAAATAGTCCCTCTACTTTTCTCCCGAAAAATATATGAGTTTTTAAAAACGTTAGTTGATAACTTAAGAAAGTGTTTCTAAAATTATAGATTCGGAAACTTTTCGGAAATTTTTCGAGAAATTACAATTATTACCTTCTGCAGGGCAATTTTTAATTTCGTATATAATTTACGTCGTCAAAAGAGTGTCCGATCTCGCAGTTGAAAATGCAATTATAATTAAGAGAGACGTTTAGTGTATCACATAGACTTACAACGTCTAATTCAATACTGCATTTAAAAATTGTTATTACATTTCAGTGGGAAAACTGTTGACGTCAGTAGGAAAAGATAGTCTTAATCTACGCTTACTATGTTTTTGACAAAAATAAAAAATTAAACTTATCTATTTCCATGACTATTAGTCGTACAATTGATTTAAATCTTCATTGGAAAAATTATTCGTTAAATAATATATAAAATAGTAATATGATTTTGATTCTGGTTTTGGTTTTGAATGCTAATAGTTTATTGCAGGCACTACTTGGACACAAGAAAGGGTGTGGGGCATCACGAATAATGTTGACTTGGAATCAATAAAAAGAAAAAGGTCGACTTGAAAAGTCCTGAAGATCCAAGAAAACGAATTTTTTTGAGGTTTGAGGATAGGAAAGCAGTACTATTTAATAAAGGTGACAAAGCTTAGAACTATTTTATTTCAGGATCTGCCTTCGGTAATCAAGAGGGTAACCGCGTACTTAGCTAAAAATTTAATCAAGGAACAAATTGATTTGTTGAATAATCATCAATTGATTAAATAATCCGTCGGTGAATTGTGAAAGAACCATTGCATTGATCGTAAGAAGTAAATATGCTGGTAATTCTAAAACGACAACGTTGGACAGTGGGAATTTGTGACGAAATGGTACAATGGTTAGATAAGCGAACTGATGAAAATCTGAAAAACCATCGCGATGTTGTACCCTAATCTTTTAAATTAGAAGAAATTATTATAACAATCTAATAATTTTAATCACATTCTTCATTTTTAAAATAAATTACTGTTAGTTGACGAATTTGCACTACTAACGTAATACTAACAAACTGATTCTTTGAGGAATCACTTGAATTTTAATAAAAAGAAAATCCGCCGGTGAATCGTATAAAAGTACCATTGCATTGATGGTAAGAAGTAAAAATGCCCTTGGATATTCAGAACCAGCGGTTAATTTTATAAGAAACGCGACGGCAACGCTGGACAGTGGAACGAGGCTATGTATGACGAAATGGTGCAACGGGACGAAGAAAATTTGAAAATCCATCTCGAATTTTGTACTTTAATTTTTTAAATTGATATAAATAGTGGAAGGCAATAGTAGTATGAAAATTAAAACGTAACGATAATAATAGAAGGACACGTTTTCTACTCTTGTTCAACGAACAATTTGTAGTAATTTATGATTATTATTAATTATTTTATTTGTTTTATTTATCTACTCAAGTAAGATAATTACAATGACATTCTTAAATTTTAAAATGAATTATTCTTAGTTGAAAAATTCACATTACTAATGTTTTTAAGAGCTGCAAGAGCAATTAATCTTGTTCTCTTTTTCGTTTAGAAGTTTAAAAAAATGTTTAATGATTTAGACCGTCTTTTTGTTGAATCCTTCAGGGAAAAAGTTCGAACGAAATTCGTTAAAGTTAACAATGTATTCTTGCCTGAAGAATATAAAAGCATCGCTAACGCAGTGGAAAATCTGGAAGTTTTTGAAGACGATATATGGGTGTGCAGTTTTCCAAAAGCAGGTAAATTATAAAAGGATTTATTGCTTAAAGGAAAAAAAGGCAGTCTTAATCTGAGCTTGCTGTTAATTTCTGCCAAAAATAAAAAATGAAACTTATCTATTTTCACGACTACTAAACCCTGTAATTAATTTAAATTTCTTTTTGAAAAAATTATTTCTTAAATATATAAAAAAAGATTTTGGTTTTGAATGCTAATGATTTATTGCAGGCACCACTTGGACACAAGAAATGGTGTGGGGCATCACGCATAGTGTCGAATTGGAAAGTGCTAAAAGGGACATTAACAAACGGTTTCCTTTTCTAGAGTAAGTTCTTATTCTTTCTAAGAACGACAATAATTTGCGAAAATTTTTTTAATTGCAACGGTTTCGGCCAACGTTTTATGGTTGCCGCTATTATATGACGTATGGTTATATGTTAATTCTTTGCCGCATAAATGCAGCAACATCCACATAACAAATCCAGTCCACAAATTGAAATTCTCAATACGCAGATTCGAAGGAACGGGACGATCTATGGGTGTGCAGTTTTGCAAAAGCAGGTAAATTATAAAGAGATCTATTGATAAAAGGAAATAAAGACAGTGCCAATCTGCGCTTGATATTTCTGCTAAAAATAAAAAAAATGAAACTTATCTATTTCCATGACTTGTAACCCTATAATTAATTCAAACCTCTTTTTGAAAAAATTATTTGTTAAATATTATAAAAAAAAAAATAGTAATACGATTTTGGTTCTGATTTTGGTTTTCAATGCTAATGGATTATTGCAGGCACCACTTGGACACAAGAAATGGTGTGGGGCATCACACATAATGTTGACTTGAACAGTGCTAAAGTGGACATTAGTATACGGTTTCCATTTCTAGAGTAAGTTCTTGTTCTTTCCAAGAGCAATAATAATTTGCGAAAATCCTTTTAATTGCAACGGTTTCGGCCAACGTTTTATGGTTGCCGCTATTATATGATATGATTATCTGGATGTAATAACGTTTTTTTTACGCAGTTTAACGGTTGTATGTCAATTCTTCTGATATGCGGAGGTTGGACTTTGCTTTAAGTGATTATACTGTTAGTTGCGCTGATTCTAAAGAGCGTGCCTGCTATCATTTATAAATTACCATATAACTTGTCAGCAATATCATTCTATGCCTCCTATCATTTATAATTGCCACATAAATGCAGCAACATCCACATAATCAATTCATGTTACAAATTGTAGTTCTCAATATTCAGATTCGAAGGAACGGGTGCCGCAGCCCGACTGGCCCTTCGAGATCCCGCAGCCGCCGCGGAACTGCCGGTATGGTCGACGAGAAGCGTCGAGTACTGCGCACAAATGCCCAGGCCCAGATACATCAAGTCCCACTTGCCGTTCAGCCTGCTCCCTCGTCAGATCAGGACCGGCGAAAGGAAGCCCAAGATAGTCTGGATCGTCAGGAACCCCAAAGACGTCTGCATCTCGTTCTACCACCATGCAAGGCTGCTCGAGGGGTATTGCGGGACTTTCGAGCAGTTTTGCGAACTCTTTATAGGCGACAGAGGTACTGAATTTTGATTTTTTTTTTCAAAGAAAATGCAGTGGTTGATGGATTTATTTAAATTTAGTTATTTATGGATCTTATTGGAATCACGTTCTTGGCTTCTGGGAGAAGAGGAATGCAGAAAACCTGCTCTTTTTGAGATTTGAGGACATGAAAGCGGTAAAAACTGATTATGGTTTTAATATTTTTATGCGTTGTCAGTACTTGATAAAGGTGATAATAAAGCTTAGAATAATTTTATTTCAGGATCTGCCCTCGGTAGTAAAAAGAACGACCGCGTTTTTGGGTAAAAATTTAACCGAGGAACAAATTGATCTGTTGACGGATCACTTGAATTTTCATAAAATGAAAAATAATCCGGCGGTGAATCGTGAAAAAAGCATTGCATTCATGAAGAGTAAAAATATCTTTGGAGATGCAGTACCTGCGGGTACTTTTATGAGAAACGGCAACGTCGGCCAGTGGAGAGAAGCTATGTCCGATGAAATGGTGCAACGCTTCGACAAATGGATCGAAGAAAATTTGAAAAATCATCCCGAATTGTATAATTTAATGCTTTGAAAATACATCAATTGTGAATTAGTTTTCTCTGAAGTATTAAAGAAAATGAAATTAAAATTTTTCATATGCAGTAAATCCATTTATTCCAACATTAACAATTCATCCTCATTTACAATAAAAGACCTTCAACTCGTTTAATGATCATGATTTTCGCACTCGTTGTAGTAAGAACTCCTTTCAATCGGAAGAATATCCACCATCGGTTACACCAAGATTTGTGATGTCGTTGGTTTGGCAAACGGCGTTCGATGATCGTAATCGGGATTTCTCTCCATCAGCTCCAAGGCGTACCGTCTCTTTCTTCACAAAATCGCCAACTACAGAACACTGAGGCCGTTGTTGTCGCGAGCATCCGTGTTGGCTCCTCGTTCAATGAGGTGTTTGAATACTTGGAAGTTTGATAAGTTGATTGATTGTTATCTAATTTTTTTTTCATTATTCAGCTAGATTTCCAGAGGGATTTAGCCGGAAAAGTTGATCGAGATATTTGGAAAAATCCACCCGGTAATGTAGCTAAATGTACCCGGAAATCTGGTCAGGATATCCGATACAATCCGTTTGGAAATTTATGATATAATCACTGTATTTTCATTAAATAACAAGAAAAGAAAAACCAAAAGTTTTTAAATCTCGAATCGCGTTCGACAATAAAAGCCATTATTTAACTAATTAACGACAAATTACAATAACCAAAAGGAGAAAAACAAAAGAAATGTTTAAATGAAAATTGAAGTAATAATTTAGAAGTTGATTCGGACCGAAGCCAAGCGTACACGGTATAGTCCAATCAATAGGGAGAGGAGTGTGACACAATTCTTAACAGCAAACAAAAAATATATTCATATAGAGAAAAAAATTCTAAGACACCTTTCTGGGTCGATAAAATCAGCCTGAAGTGGCGAACCTAGGCAAAACAATTCGTAAAATTGGTAAAGTAGGTTTTTGGCAAATAACAAGGAAACTATAACTCTTGTCGCACTAATCGAACTTGCAACCTCTTAATCGAAAGATAATTTTAATACCTACAACTTTCTCCTTTAACATTTTTCGATCAGAGTTATAGTTTTCTTGTTATTTGCGAAAAACTTACTTTTCCAACTTTACGAATTTTTTTGCCCAGGTTCGCCACTCCAGACCGATTTTATCGACCCAGTAAGGTGTAGAATGTTTTTCTCTATATTAATATATTTTTTGTTTGCTGTTAAGATTTGTGTCACGCTTTACCTTGGGTTAATGACAGATTGATTGGACTAGCGAGCGCGAAGGCATGCGCTTATCAATGTGTGGGGTTGCATCCGGTCAATCGTCCGCCGCGCAGCCGAGGTGCGCGCTTCTAAGCGCCTAAGATTTTACGTACAGGAGCGAGAGAGAGAAAAGACAAATTTTATTAGCGCTGAAAAATTGATTTATAACTAAGAATAAATTAATGAATGACCGTAGGGACCGGGAATATCGTTGTTATTTATAATTGATTAATTTCGAGGACTATTAAATTTATTTTTACTAAATGAGTGAAACTTGGAAATTATATTGATTCGAATATACAAAAATTTAATAATTATTAATCATTACAAACTTATAATTAGAATTGACTACATTTATATTTTTTACAATCAAATCCCGCTATAATTATATTAATTTCAAGAACGAAAAAACTACCTTGCAACCGAAAGAAACATAGATTAAGAAATTGTTTAGTCTTTAGCCCATAGCGATCACCTTTTGGAAAAACATATTTGCAAAATCAAAAGTATTATTATCGGTGTAGCGCAAAGCTAGGCCCGGGAGGGGAAGCAGGGCCAAAGCGCAGCTCTTCGAAGTAAAAAGGAAGAGAGGAAGATGTAGCAAAGTATGAAGAAAAGGCAGTACGGGAGAGAAATGTTTACGCTACAGTTCCCCCGTACCTCAGACAGCCCCCGTGCGCTCTCGACGGCTCTTGATCACCGCCGCCGCTTCAGTACGTATCGCGACCTCGTATCAAAGACCTCGTATCGCGAGGTCTTTGAGCACGCGTTAAAATGCGGATAGTTAGAAGTGACAGAATTATTTGAATAAAGTTCAAATTGGAGATTTGAATAAAGTTAAAGTTAGAGGTTTATGTCGGAAAGACCTTGTAAAATGGTGCAAATACACGCATATAACCCGATACCGGTATCGGGTTATATGTGTGTATTTGCACCAATTTTACCAGGTCTTTATAAGTTTTTATCGAACTTTTTCAATAGTTGAATAGAAACTGTGAAGTGTCGACCAAGGAAATTTTGGTTAACAAGAATTGTCGACCAAGAAAATATTGTTGAACAAGGAAAATTATTGGCCAAGGAAACATCGAATAAACAATTTCGGAACAAGGGAGTTCCAAATCTATAACAAAAAGCCGTAAAAAAGATTATATAAATCGTATTAAAGGTGAATTTATGTATGTATCTGTAATTTTATTTTACTCTCTCTCTCTGTCTATCGCGCACGCGATATCGGTACCGAGAGATTGCACTGCGACGGCCCGTACGGGACTTTTCGAGGCCCCAGCTGCAAGAGCAATTAATGTTGTTCTCTTTTTTCATTTAGAAGTTTAAAAAAATGTCTATTGATTTAGACCGCCTTGTTGTCGAATCCTTCAGGGAAAAAGTTCGAACGAAATTCGTTAAAGTTGACAATGTGTTCTTGCCTGAAGAATACAAAAGCATCGCTGACGCAGTGGAAAATTTCGAAGTTTTTGAAGACGACCTATGGGTGTGCAGTTTTGCAAAAGCAGGTAAATTATAAAGAGATCTATTGATAAAAGGAAATAAAGACAGTGCCAATCTGCGCTTGATATTTCTGCTAAAAATAAAAAAAATGAAACTTATCTATTTCCATGACTTGTAACCCTATAATTAATTCAAACCTCTTTTTGAAAAAATTATTTGTTAAATATTATAAAAAAAAAAATAGTAATACGATTTTGGTTCTGATTTTGGTTTTCAATGCTAATGGATTATTGCAGGCACCACTTGGACACAAGAAATGGTGTGGGGCATCACACATAATGTTGACTTGAACAGTGCTAAAGTGGACATTAGTATACGGTTTCCATTTCTAGAGTAAGTTCTTGTTCTTTCCAAGAGCAATAATAATTTGCGAAAATCCTTTTAATTGCAACGGTTTCGGCCAACGTTTTATGGTTGCCGCTATTATATGATATGATTATCTGGATGTAATAACGTTTTTTTTACGCAGTTTAACGGTTGTATGTCAATTCTTCTGATATGCGGAGGTTGGACTTTGCTTTAAGTGATTATACTGTTAGTTGCGCTGATTCTAAAGAGCGTGCCTGCTATCATTTATAAATTACCATATAACTTGTCAGCAATATCATTCTATGCCTCCTATCATTTATAATTGCCACATAAATGCAGCAACATCCACATAATCAATTCATGTTACAAATTGTAGTTCTCAATATTCAGATTCGAAGGAACGGGTGCCGCAGCCCGACTGGCCCTTCGAGATCCCGCAGCCGCCGCGGAACTGCCGGTATGGTCGACGAGAAGCGTCGAGTACTGCGCACAAATGCCCAGGCCCAGATACATCAAGTCCCACTTGCCGTTCAGCCTGCTCCCTCGTCAGATCAGGACCGGCGAAAGGAAGCCCAAGATAGTCTGGATCGTCAGGAACCCCAAAGACGTCTGCATCTCGTTCTACCACCATGCAAGGCTGCTCGAGGGGTATTGCGGGACTTTCGAGCAGTTTTGCGAACTCTTTATAGGCGACAGAGGTACTGAATTTTGATTTTTTTTTTCAAAGAAAATGCAGTGGTTGATGGATTTATTTAAATTTAGTTATTTATGGATCTTATTGGAATCACGTTCTTGGCTTCTGGGAGAAGAGGAATGCAGAAAACCTGCTCTTTTTGAGATTTGAGGACATGAAAGCGGTAAAAACTGATTATGGTTTTAATATTTTTATGCGTTGTCAGTACTTGATAAAGGTGATAATAAAGCTTAGAATAATTTTATTTCAGGATCTGCCCTCGGTAGTAAAAAGAACGACCGCGTTTTTGGGTAAAAATTTAACCGAGGAACAAATTGATCTGTTGACGGATCACTTGAATTTTCATAAAATGAAAAATAATCCGGCGGTGAATCGTGAAAAAAGCATTGCATTCATGAAGAGTAAAAATATCTTTGGAGATGCAGTACCTGCGGGTACTTTTATGAGAAACGGCAACGTCGGCCAGTGGAGAGAAGCTATGTCCGATGAAATGGTGCAACGCTTCGACAAATGGATCGAAGAAAATTTGAAAAATCATCCCGAATTGTATAATTTAATGCTTTGAAAATACATCAATTGTGAATTAGCTTTCTCTGAAGTATTAAAGAAAATGAAATTAAAATTTTTCATATACAGTAAATCCATTTATTCAATTAAATTTGCAGGTACCAGACAGTCGTAACAGCTCTTTTCCCTTGATTTTTATTAGTTGGTAAAAGTGAATTTTTCTCTTGTGACCGATAACTCGCGACCTTCTAATGGTTTAATTAGTGAAAATTCGCATTAAAAATTCGTAGAAAAAGTGATTTGGTATTTGGGTATGGAGCGGAAAATACAAGATCACAAAACTGTGAATTACAATAGAAGACCTTCAACTCGATTAATGATCATCATTTTGCACTCGTCGTAGTAAGAACTCCTTTCAATCGGAAAAATATCCACCATCAGTTTCACCAAGATTTGTCGTTGGTTTGGCGTATCGTCTCTTTCTTCACAAAATCGCCAACTGCAGAACAGAGGCCGTTGTTGTCTCAAACATCCGTGTTCACTTCTCGTTCAATGAGGTGTTTGAGTATTTGGAAGTTTGATAAGTTAATTGATTTTCATCCAAGATTTTTTTTTTCATATACAGCTAAATTCCAGGGGGATTTAGCCGGAAAACCTGATCGAGATTTCCGGCTAAATCCACCCGGAAATCTAACCGAACTTACCTGGAAATCTGATCAGGATTTTCACCCAAATTCACCTAGAAATCCAGTAAAATTTACCTAGAAATCCAGTAAAATTTACCTGGAAATCCTATCAGGATTTCCGCCAAAATCCACCTGGAAATACATTTAAATTCATCAGTGGAAAATGTCAAAGTTCTGGACGAGGATGTATTAGTGTGCAATATAAATTATAAGAGATCTGTTGATGCAATAGGAAAAGATAGTCTGAAGGCAGCTCTATAGTTTTTTGATTTATCTAAGAACATGAATAAAAAGTAGTTAAAAATTTTTTTTACTTCGTCTTCAAGCGATGAATGCAGTATTGACTTAGACGTTGTCGAATCGATAATTTTATAAGCACTTTCTTAAGTTATCAACTAACGTGTTTAAAAGCTCATATATTTTTCGGGAGAAAAGTAGAGGGATTATGTAACTGATAGGTTATTAATTCATTGAAGCAGTGGAAAGTTCGTACTAGAAAAGATAAGTATCCCTCTCAACTCCCTCCAATACTTCGTGGAATATTCGCAAATCGCGAAATCAATTCAGGAATATCAGATAAACTGACTTTATAAGAGGGGTATTGACAATTATTAATTCTGTTGGGAGAAATATCAGATAAACTGACTTTATAAGAAATGCATTGACAATTATTAATTCAGTTGGGACAAATTGCTACACATTTATTCATTAAATGTGAATTATTTGCGCTTCATCTATAGAATATTCAGTGGATAATGACGTTCGTTTGTCAAAATTTGAAATTTTTATAACGTGTATTTTTCTGCTGTTGTTCGAGGTTCAGTGAACTTTGAGAATATTAAAAAATAAAACCATTAGATTTGCAAACAATTTTTCAATAAAAGCTGATTTTTATTGCAATTAAATAATAATAAAACCAAGATTTATTAAATGCGTTAAAAACTGATTTATAAAATCTAAAGTTTATTTATAAAAAGATTTATTGTATAATATACACAAATTCGATCAGCGATATGCTGGCCAAGTTAAAACAATTTGTTTATATTTAGACTAACGTCAATTTGATTAATTTCGTTATACACGAGTCATGTAAGTCATCTATCAGATACAATCTGATGTGTATTCATGTAAAGTGTGTAAAAATATTTAATCATGACTAAAATATATTATTTTTGAAAATGAATTACTGTGTCATTGAAAAATTTACGATACTTATATTTATTTTATGCTTTTATGAAAAAGAAAAAAACGTGATATTTTAATACAATTTATATTTATACATTTTATAAAATTATGTATTAATTTAAAATAAAACACTGCAATTTTATAAATTGCTCTACTCGAGCGTTGTAAATACGATATCCAATTATCATGAAAATGGTTCTATTCTTTAAATTTGAAAAATTGTTTGAAAAATTGACGTTTCTAACGTTTGCATAAAATGCTTTTATAGTAAACGAATGTGTAAAAATCATAATTTTTAATTTAGAAGTCTAAAAAATGAATGACGGTTATCTTCTTTGCCAGACTATTTTCCCCATTTACAGATGCCAGGATTTTTATAAATTTGCAGATGCCACAAAACTGTGGTGGTCACAAAACTGTGAATTAGTTTTCTCTGAAGTATTAAAGAAAATGAAATAAAATGTTTGTTAATAGTAAATCTATTTATTCAAACATTAACAATTCATCCACATTTACAATAAAAGATCCTTCAACCCGATTAATAATCATCATTTTCGCACTCGTCGTAGTAAGTACTCCTTTTAACCGGGAGAATATCCGCCATCAGTTCCACCAAGATTTGTCGCGTCGTCGCTTTGGCAAACGGCGTCCGATGATCGTAATCGGGATCTCTCTCCATCAGCTCCATGACGTACTCCCTCTTTCTCCACAAAATCGCCAACTGCAGAACGCTGAGGCCGTTGTTGTCGCGAGCATCCGCGTTGGCTCCTCGGTCGATCAGGTGTTTGAATACTTGGAAGTTTGACAAGTAAACTGTAAATTTTTAGATTTCACGAATTACCAAGATTAACGTGTAACAAATGATCTATTATTTATTTTTATCGATTTCTTTTAAATATTTACTGCATATAAACACTTTGTAAACTCAGAGCGCGGCGCAAAAACAGACGAAAAGGTGCACGTCTCTCTTACAGATTAAAAGTCACTACGCACAATTACCGGAAATCATAAGCGGAGTTCGGCCTTCGCGGTCCCTCGACTCGATCGGCACCTCGCTCTCCAACAATGCATCCACATTTTGCAACCGCTTGCCGATCGCGGCGTAAAACAGGCAGTTCCATCCGCGTCTGCAACGCATTAAAAACTGCGAGCGTCGCAAAAAAAAAACAAGCCGCTAAACAACAATCGTCGGACTCACGCGTCGGTCTTGGCGGGATCGGCGCCCTTCCTGATCAGTACCTGCAGGATCTCGGGACTCTTGGCGCAGCCGGCGGCGTACATGAGGGCGGTCCTGCCGCACGGCTGCGTCAGGGTCCCGTCCAGATTCGCCGGGACCTTGTCGAGCAGCATCGCCAGGATCGCCGGATCCGAGCGGTCGATCGCCGTGGTCAGCGGAGTCGTCAGTTTCATCGTCGGGTAGTGCAGGTCCATCGACGGGCTGGGGTTTTTGCGGAGATATATGTTAGTGCGGGCTTTTTATTGCGGAGCTTTTTTATTTAGAAATTTGGACGATTAAGCGGTGATGAGTAGCCTTTTTACAATTAAGTTGGAATATTTAAATATATTATAGTTTGTATGTGCACTTTAAATGTAGCTTATTCGCACGATCATCTAAAGAGACAAATAATCGATTTTTCCAAGGCTTACTTATTATTTATGAACTCCCGAATCTTCCTCTGAGGCTCGAATTTGAGCATCCGCATGAGGTCCTCCTCCGGCGTCGACGACATAATATTTCATCAGGGAACACGACGAAAATCGTCGAGCGAAAAGGTCATACGGCAGCGAGTCGAGCGAGCCGCGCTCTACTGACCGAACTTTTCTGGCGCGCTTTTTATCGATTTCATCGTTTAAATTGCGTTGCTAAGGAATATACTTACGGAAATGTAGTCGATGCTGACATATTGAGATTGAAATGAAAGGCGGGGGAATAGGCAGGGGAAATAGTAAGAGGCGAAATTATGTGCTTTTTTTTTAATATATTATATATAGCTTTTACTTATATACGTGGATTAATGTAATGTAATATTAGATTAGATTGATATAATGTTAGAGTAGATTATAATGGAAAGTTAAATTAGGTTAATACTAATGGAATTACAGTCTTGGTATTTTTCAAAAGAGCACAAGGTTGAGAAAATGTTATTTTTTTCTTTTCTGCCTGAATTGCTTTTTGCTTCTTTCGTTTAAATAGCAGGCAATTTTTAAAGTGCCAAGTCCTTCACATCAAAATAAATAATTTGTTTTAAAAATAAATTTTTATTTTGCTCCAGTAAAAATCGTGTCAATAGTTTATCTTTTACTATTCTACATCTATTTTCTGATGGTTTCATAGAAACTCTGAACAAACACCCTAGTAAAACAAAGTCAGTAAAAACGTTCTTTTAGATCGAAGAATTTATCCAGATTTTCAAGATCATTTCACTTCGATAATAATTAATACAAAAACTGTATTTTTAATCTGCTTAAAAGGCGTAAAAAAGTCGAGTGTCGAGATTACGACACTTTTCGTAATAATTAGGGACACAAGTTCCGTATTGAACAGAAAAAGTTCATTCCTATTTTTCTCCGTACTCATCAAGCACACAAGAACAACCGCATTCACCCGTCTGGCATTGCACTTCGACTCGTCCCCTCATCCGCCACCAGTAAATTCCCAAACTCGCAACAAGTTCCTTCCTCCTTTCAACAACAAAATCTTCCGCCGACAAAATAATCCTCTGGTACCAAACAAATCCATCAGCAGTAGCAGCAGCAGCAGCAGCAGCAGCAAGTCTCCCCCCTCCGCCGATCCGGCGACTTTCTCCAGCTCGAGGCCCCAAGGAGTCGCTCGCTCGCTCCGTCATCATGCCCAAAGGAAATTCCAAGGCCTTTCTCTCTCCCCCCACCGCTACTTACCATCCGATTCCTCCGTCGGGAGAGAGATCAGTGGACTCTCTCGGGCAGTGCGCCGCTTTCCAGGCCCCCGACGAGGACGTTCAAGAGCAAGGTACCGTTAAAGAGGCACGCCGCCGTATAGCCGCATCGCCTGGACTTCCCGGGGGGGAACGATAATGCGGCTGGACGACGACGCCGAGCAGCGGTGATACAGCCATGACAGCTGTCGCCGAAACGTGTCGCCTCCTGTGGCCGCTCGCGCTGACGATCGCCCTCCTTCTCGCTGGGATTCGGAACGGTACGTGATTTTTTTGTTGTTGCGGGCTTTGGAGAACGGTTGAGAAGGTGGAGCCGAGTGGTGGATTGTTGTTGATAATTATCGGGTTTGTTACATCTCGAGGCCGAGGTTTAAAGTGGGCGCAGAACGGCGGAACGGTTTCGAGATGAATTTTGAAACTCTCGGTGTGATAAGATAATTTGCCTACTTACCTCGCTCGTCTTGATAGGCACTCAAGATGTGGTATCGGTTTGTAAATTATTCAAAAAACATAAGCGCACTCGAGATTTTAAGTATATCAAGATTTCCGAAAGGCGATATATAGACTGAAAGTCGAAGTTATAACTGTGAAATTGCTCCGTCTACTGGTGATGTGTACGAGCGAAATGAACAACCTAATTTTTTTTAGTTTGCGCGGCAAATAACAATTAGAAGCGGAAAAGAAAACTGACTTTCTAACTCACTTGAACGGAGTATGCATCATCGCGTGGATATGATTGCAACGCGTGTAAGAAAGGCGAAAAAATAACAAACGTTTAATGGTTTTACGATCTAATTACACGCCGATTTCCAGCTGTAAAATCGGGCATTAAAAGTGCAAGTTAATTTTCGGCCTTCGTAGCATTAAATAAGTTATAAAAAGCATTAAATCATCACTTAACACCACTCCAATTTGCACTGAAAAAACGCCAAGTATGAATATTAAACCGAAGGCTTTCCTCGACAAAACGATCGATCCACCTTTTTTCCCGCTCGATGATTCACCGACACTTCCCCGTTCCGACGACCCGATAAATAACAATTACGACGACCGACTTACTTTCCGCACCCGTCAATTAACCTCGCATTCCCTTAGCAAACGGCCAGGAAGACGAGGAGTACAAGGGCAAGTACCTCGGCAAGCTGAACGTTTACCACCACCAGGTGTCCGGCGACGTCTACGCGGTCGACGAGTACACCCTGCTGCTGACGGCCTTCAGCTACGATGGCAACGGGGCCGACACCTTCTTCTGGGCCGGAGCCTCGAACCGACCCGGGCCCCAGGGTTTTATCGTTCCCGACGAGTACGGCAAGTGAGTTGTTCGGGGGAGTTCTTTTTTTTTTTCCGGTGTAGGAATGTTCGAGTGATGCATTATTCTTTGTTTCAGAACGAACGTTCTCGTCCGATACCACAACAAGGACTTCACTCTGACGCTGCCGGACAACAAGAAAATTACGGACATCAAGTGGTTCGCAGTTTACGATCTATCCACTCAGGTAATATAACCTCCGCATATCGCTCCTTCGCTTCCTGCATCGATCATCATCCGCGTTCACGGCACCGTTAATCATAAATTTTACATTGCGTCAACGCACACGTCCTTCCCCCCAGAATACGTTCGGCGACATCTACATCCCCGAGGAGTTCGATCCGCCGGCGCCGCAGCGCATCTCCCAGCTGACCAAGTCCTCGCACAACGTCTCCTCCGAGCCGATCGTCATCGTCGACGCCAAGACCATCAGCATACCCCAGCTGACCTACGACGGACTCGGGGAGGAGGCCTACTTCTGGGTGGGACAGGGATCCAGGCCCTCGGCCAAGGGGACCAAAGTCCCCGACGAATATGGATAGTGAGTAGGACGATGATGATGATGATTTAGGGAAGACGGTTTTGGGTCGTTTTAGAGGACGAGAATTGGGGACTGAGTCATCGCTGTGACTCAGAATCCTTTAAATGGACTGGGCCGTTTTAATGATGGAATTACTTTTTTGGAGAAGGCTTTAGTTAATCTTTCTTAATGCGAGTGATGGCGATTAGAATTTATTGGATTAAGCGAGGCTTCGACGCAATAGTTAACTTTAACTTTACGATTTGTTATTATTACTAAAGTTGGAACGTGCAATAATTCGTTATTTACCATTATTGATTTGATATAGTTACGAAACAAATCCTTGTTACAGCTTGGATCCACTTCGCAAGTATAAGAATGACGATGTGATAATTCAACTGCCCGGGGAAATGACAGTTTTTAACATCGACTGGCTCAGTATTTACGATGTTAAGTCGAAGACCAATTTCGGTTCCGTCATCATTCCGGACGGGCTAAACGTACCTCCTTCTCTTGTCAAAGTGAGTCGAACGAAATTTCGAGTGATTTTTAAATTTCAGAAATGACTAAAGTCTTGAATAATTAAAATCTCCAGGTAATCAAGCATTCGAAATCGATGCCAAATTGTGTACAGTTACACAAAAGATTTCAAATAGGGTGGGAAATTTTCGGACCTCAAGTAACAATCCAACTTGCAGGTCAAGTCTGTAAGTATTGATGAAGCCTTATATATTTAAACACTTCTCTCCCATTTTATTTTATCAAAACTCTACTAATAACATAAGAAACTACATTGATTTCGTCTTTAAAACAAGACTTCTTTAAACCCACTTCCTAAACAAATCAAAGCTCGCTTAACGTTATTGAGTAAATTTTGTATTCTCATCGCAGCGGAAACCGAGTACATGGCGTTCGGTCTCTCTGGCTCGCAAGAGAAAAGTCAAATGGAAGGTGCTGACGTGACCATCGCGTACATGGATGGTGCCAGAGGGTACGCCAACGACTACAATATTACGGCTAAAGCACCGGTAAGTGGCCTATATTCTTGTTTTCTTCTTTTTAATAATATGGACCATGTGTTAAATTTCAAATTAATCTCTGCGATCGCTTGTTAGTGCGCAAAAGTACTTGGTCAGTACAAAGGTGTATGTAAGGATGAGCTTGTAGGCGGCTTAGACAGCAATCAACTTTATACCTCTTCGAGAGAGAATGGAATAACCGTTGTCACGTATAGGAGAACACTGATTTCTTGTGAGTCTTCTACTATAAAATATAAGTAGTCGAATTTAAATCTTACGTGAACGTTTTAAATTTGCCATCTAACAGCTGACTCAGGAGACAAAGACTATCCTACGGACAAGCCGGTGTATGTAATCTGGGCGCTTGGAAGACTGGACGAGAATCACGAGCCCAACTTCCATGATATTTATCCAAAGAGTAATTTAAAGCTTGAATTAGGACGCTCGGAGCCTGAAAATACCTGCATGGATTTCACGGCCAACGACGCGAAACTCAGGTCAGCCGTTATTCTCGAAAATTTTCAAATGTTTTCGAAAGATATTAAATTCCGAATACATTAAAACTGTACTTGTTGTTTGGTTTATCGTAGGGAACCATGGGAGAAGGAAGAAATATTCGACAGAAGTATCAGGACTTTTAAAGCAAGTATAGGACCGTCTGGTGGAAAAAGAGGCTATCAAGCTATTACTGGTAATTTATTAAGTGCCTTATAATATTCACTGAAGAAGTTGAATTGACAAGCTAATTTTATTCAGCGTAGAAAAAATTAAAACGTACAAATTGACAATTAACAAAAAAAAATTGATAAGCAATGGAAAATATGTAATAACACGCCGTAAAGAATTTGCATAACATGACATTTTAACTTCTTCAAAGCTTGGTAAAAAATGAAATGTCTCTTACAAAAACATAAAATCACATTTCGTTTTAGGCCAAACAACGAACGGCCTTGCTTGGTACATCAACGGCCAGTTGGTGCCGGAACTGTACCTACGACGCGGTCTGACCTACAACTTCCGCGTCTTCGGGGGCAACAATCCTCACAGTCCGAACCTCTATCACCCGCTGATCATCACCGACGAGCCGCACGGCGGCTACGACCGGCTCAGCGACGTCGCTCAGAGCCGCGTCCGAGTCCTCGCCGGCGTCGAGTTCACGAGGAGAGGAAGGCCTCGACCGACTGCCGGTGAGTTTTTAAAAGTTCAGACTTTTACGAACGAGTTTCGAATCTGGTCCGATGAAGATTTTTTTGTACGACCAAAATGGAATGAATTTTGAAAAATTATTGTTATATTTCAGTTGGACCTCTTTGCTTGAGTAAACATAATAATCGTGATAGAAGGCTTGACGACGATTTCCCCTCCTTCAAGAAATTTAACAGGACGTTAATTCATTCTTGCGAACCAGGTTAGTAATACGGTTTTTTTTTTAAGTTTTTTGCATTGACAGACGTTTTCGGACCAAGCTAATTCAGTAGTTGAATAATAAATAAGTGAAGCATTTCATTTCAAGTTAACTGATAGTCATAAAATTTCTTCTTCAACTTTTAGGAGATGCCGGAATTTTAGAAGTAACGCCAAATTCTACGTGGCCCGATATTGTGTATTATAATTCGTTTACCCACGCTAATATGGGGTGGAAAATACACGTAGTCGACGCCTACTCCAAAAGTAGCGCCGATTCAGTAAGCAGTAACGTTGCAATATTTTTAGGCTTCTTTTGTACGTTTTATACTTTAAGCTTGCAATAAAATGTGATTTTTACGTTGTAAAATTATTACTCAGAGTAAGCCTTTTTGATTATTTCTTTATATAAAATATACTTAATTTAACAAAACTAAATCCAAAAGCGAAAAAGCATGAATTATTTCTTGTCGGTTTTAAAATTATTAATTGCTAGTAAAATGTTTTTTTCTTACAATAAATAGATTTTGAGTGTTTGTAATAAACATATGTTGGGAAAATTTGTAATTAAAAAAATTCAAGATTAAGTTATGACACATCTCTTTATTTTTTAAAATACGAATTTCCAGAGAAAGTTCTTATACTTGAATATTTATCTTAAAATTTACTAAAATATACATTTTCAATTAGAGATGAAATATTTTGGAAGCAGAAACAAGCATCAATGTCTTATAATTTTTTTGTAATAAAGTAATAAATAAACTTTTCGATAAAACATTCATAATAACTGATGTTAAAACTTTGAAATTTTAAAGCAGATTTGCTAAATAATAAAAATAAATAAAAAATGTTCATTCAATTTTAATGTACATAATAGAAATAAATGATAATTCGTAATTTATTAACGAATTTAATCACGAAAATGATTATCATATAGTTTGGCCTGTAACAACTTAAGTAATTTTAATCATATATATGTATATATACGTAGGAAGGATCGCGTGCGTATGTATATATATTACATTATACGACCGTTTAGAAAAAACGACAATGCTTGTATGCTGTATGACATATACATTATTTGAAAAGTGAAGATTCATTAGATATGCTATACGATATTCTTTTTATTATTATTATGTTATTATTGTAGTAACAGTTATTATATTAATAGCTAAAAACGATGTTATTGTATTGTGAAACGCACTAGAAATTACTTTTCATGGAAGTGTGCGAAGCATCGATGAGAAGTAATCTCGCTGGTGTCATGGCATTATTATTTCATTTTCACATTTTCGCTCATTCGCGCCTAAGAAACGCATTCACTTTAACAAGTTACAAGACATTCATATATTTAATATATTTAACTAGTTATCACTTGTGTAGATCTCATCAAAAGCTCTACGACATTCGGCAGCCTTTCTTTTAATTAAAGATAAATGTACAATTTTCTGCCCCTTGCATTGTTTAGTCCAGGTGAGTTTAGTTTAAACATGAAACTCTACGGAAATAAATAAATTGATATAGTTTTCATGTTTTTTTTAAACAGAGCCCTGTAATTCCAATTTAATCCTTTGCCTGCAATATCAATTTTATCTCATATCTAGACTAAAATTACATTGTTTCTATTTCGGGGCTGTTTTATAATCATTCGAACTCACCTGGACTACTTATTTTATACATTTTCATCGCATTTTCTCGTGCATTCGTTCGTTTATCATTCATTCTTTTAGCGTAAAAGAAGATAGATTTTGAACTTGAATTTACAATGGTAAAAAAAAAACAATCTTCATCAACAACCAAAATATTGCTAATTGTTTCGACACAATAGCACGCTAAAAATTTGAATTTGGAAAATGCCATTATAACAAAGCTAAAACATTTGTATAAAGATTTAATAATTATTCCCGGTGGTATTCGAGAAAGTGATGTAGTGTCGCAGGCAGTTCCGTGCATTTAAGTTTGAGACCATACTTGCAGATAGCTTGAGCGGCATGGCACTGAAGAGTTGTATAATTTACAAGATTAATATTGTTGACTGAGTTCAAAGATATTAATCGAGCTGGTGTATCGCCGGCCTTATTTGGCGTGTCTAAATGTGCTCCGTAGTCTAACAGTAATTTGATCAGCTACAAAATAAATTAGATAGTAAAAATATTAATTTAAAGAATTTGTAATAATTGGGCTTAATTATGATTCTAACTTACCGGATTTTGGAAATTATAAACATTACTTGCTACATGTAAAGGTGTAGATCGAGATTCATTTCGGGCGTTTACAGGGGCGCCACATTCCAAAAGCAGTTTTACGACTTCCAAATGAGGGAATATATTCTGAAATTAAAATTGCGTGTAATGTAATTAAATATTTATATTTGCACTGATTAGCAGTTGAATAAGAAGAAATTGTCAAACGTTAAATAATTTTGTAGAAAAAATGGTAAAAGTGCCTATTAAAAATAACTTTTAAGAATTTGTCCGTATGATGAAACAGTTGATAAAAAATGTTTTTTAGTTTGTGAAAATACTGCGACATTATGCGAAAGCATACAAAATGTTTTGTTTAATGTTTCGTTAAAGTCGTGCAGAGGTTGTAGAATCTTTCAACATATTAATGAAAGCCTGCATAAACTATTTTAAATAATTATCTTGTTCTTTTAATTATAAGTTAAACATTTTTAAAAAAGCTGTTTATTTTATAATAACGGTATTTTTGCAGTTTTTGGATTATTATCTACAATATAAATAGCAATGATAAGCAAATTCATGCAAAAATAATCAAAAAAGTTCTAACAATTATTTCACAGTTATTTTTTTGTAAAACATTAGTTTAAAAACAACCTTTAATTTACAAAAGCTTAGCACTCTGATTGAGAAAAAACATTTTTATAACATTTTAACATTTATGTTTATTAATGATCCTAATTTTATAGAAACCTTTAATAATAATAGGTAAATTTACCGTATCTTCAAAATAACTTACTTGAACATCATCAGCTGTAAAATAACTTGAATTAATTGTATTTAAACTTGATACACAAAGATGGAGTAGAGTATCTTCTGTCGATGACGATCTCGGATTCTGCCTTACTAAATCGTGCACCAAGTGTTTCATTTCCATTTTCTCCTCATTTGTTTTTGCCGATTCCACGAGTAAATATATCAAGTGCGTGACGCACTTTAAAATCCGATCATAACTCTCTCGTTGTCTTTTATGCACTGGACGATACTTGAAATGAAAATATCGATATTATAAAATAAGAAATTTCAGACAAATAAATATTCGAAATTTATATTAATAAATTTTTTTTTAAATAAGGAAAACATTTAAATTCATCTTAAAAATTAATCGACTAGTTTAATTTTTTTTTGTTTTTCAGGTTTCAAAAATAATTTGCTATTTAAAGGTATTTTCTAAATGAAAGTTAGTATATAAGTTGAGTTTTGTAATGCGACCCTTTTATACCTCAAGTAATCGTCTAGCTTCGACGAGATGGCCGGTGAGCAGTTTGAATATTGCTACAACGTCGCAAAATCTCGGTTCTTCTTTCTCTCGGTTGTGGTCTAATTCTATCGTTTTCTCATTTAAGTCGACCATAAGCCGAACGAGAGCTTGTGCAGTGAAGCAAGTATCACTATACAAAATCTGAAAAGATAAATAACCACTTGTTTAGGGAAGAAAACAATTTTCATTACATTAATTTAACCTTTATTTGAAAGTATACTTTTTTCATTGAATGTTTAAAACTTAATGCATATAAAACGTTTATTAATAAAAACAAATGAATGCAAAAAGTAATTACTTTTTTAATTGTTCTAATTTTATCTAAAAAAAGAATTAATAAAACATAATACTTTACAAAAAGTATATTAATGCATAAAATGTTTATTCATTGTAAGTAAAAAACGGAAACACTTACGGAATCCTTCTCCACTCGAATTTCCAAAGCCCGTCTCCACAGATCTATACAATACTGATACCTAAAAATGATTGCCGAGTTAGTTTGACTTTATTTGGTAGTAAAAATGTTATGCAACTTTATTTAACTTCGTTGAAATTCATGAAAATTGCCATTTAGACGTGATTCACAGTCAATTGAAGAATTCTAAATACTGCTCAAAACCACGTGCCTTAGGCAAACAAAGGAGCAAGTGATAAATATTCATCAAAATTGTAAGAAAAGAATGCAATTAGCTACTATTTCGAATGACCATAATTTTGCAACTTTTTATGTCGCGCTCAATCTTTTTCAAAATTACAACATTAATTTTCCAACAGCGTGCAGTAATATCAATTTTAATTGCAAGTAAACTATTTTCCCAAGATTGTCTATCTTTAATAATGCAGTCTTCGTATTTTTGAAAATAATGCAATCCCACTTGGTTAACTTTTAAAGCCTTCTTCCATAAATACCCTTCCCGAAGTGGCGCCTAAATGAAAAATTCCGGCGTACCGTAAGGCGTCGGCGTACGATGCTCCTCTGTACATTAGCCTGAAGAGAGTGTCCTTGTGGCAGGGCCCAAGAATCCTCTCGCAGATGAGGAGACACTGAATGCGTATCGCGTCGAGGTCGAGCATGATGGCGTTGAGCTCCTCGAGGGTCGTGAATTCCGTCACGTACCTGAAGCTGTCCCTCTTGGGATACACCGGCCTCTTCGGCAGCGGCGCGCCGTTCTCTTCATTGCTGTTGCGAATTGCCAGGGCCGTCTGCCAGTACTTGAGGGCTGTCTGCGTGTCGCTGTGCTCGTCGAAGAACGTCGAGCCGATGAGCTCATGCGCATCCGCCAGCCGCTCTGGCGAATAACTCACCTTTTCGACTGAAAAGGTCGAGGTTTTCGATTTGAAAAAGCGTTTCGTAAATAGATGGGTATTTTTATTTGATCTAAAGTATTTTATTGGGGGTCTGTATTAGAATGGAAGTCTGCAATCGGGCATCAAATAATAGAATTTGAGTTATAAAAGAATTTTGTATAGTTATTGGTTTTTTAAACTATTCTCTTTTTTAAAGAATATATTGTAATTTTAAGAGTTTATTTCTAGGTCCTCAAATAGAAATTACTTCCTAGTTCATTGTTTAAATTTCATGAGGTGTTTCTGAAAAGTGTAACAATATGCATTAATGCTGCTATCTTTACATTTTAAAGCAATTCAAAAGAGTGCTAAGCATAAATATGCAAGCTCGAAGTACACAAAGTAAACCGGCTATACTTACTCCTGAATTAAAATTTCAAATTTACTGTTTTGAATGCAAGTGTGATAAGAGGTAATATGACGGCTTTGTTGATCTTACTATTACTTTTGTTAATATGTTTATGAAATACGACCGCTGAGCCGTACAATACTTAAAAACACAAGTCCATATGTTTCTAAAACACCAATCGATTCTTTCGCACAGTTTAATAACAATTTATCAAACTATTTTCACCCTCCCAGTAGATTCCGATTTACAATCAAACAATCCTTACTCAGGTAATCAAAAATTTGCGTTGCGCCCTTGAGGCACGCGGTCTGCAGGGCATCATCGGTGTATCGGGACTTGAGGAAGGGATTAGCGTCGTAGTCCAGGAGCAGCTTCGTCGTCTCGAATCTGTGCTCCTGAATCGCGTAGTGGAGGGCAGTCTTATTCTGTATGTCCGTGGCGTTCACGTCTGCTCCGTGCTCAAGGAGGAAGGTGCAGAGCTCGATGCTTTGTACTGAATTGATCAAACAAGTGCCGCCGTTGTAGTTCGTCTTCAGGATGTCTGCTCCATGCTTCACCAGATGAGAAACTATGTCTGAAACAAGAATAGGGATTCGTTATCGATCGAGAATTTAGCATTGTATTACTTAAAAGAAAAAGAGGCTGTTACGACACGAGAGGAGCACAATAACATTGGCATTCAAACGTTGACCTAGACCTGCCTTGGCACAAAAATCTTGGCGTAAGTAGAGGCGCGATTTATCAATGCCAATTAAAAAAACATTCAGACGTTTGGCTATATAAAGAATTGTGGTTATTCGTATAAATCAGATAATCTCTTAAGCTGATGATAGCGCTACTTTTTATCTGTCAGCTTTGTGTTGTGTTTATACGGCGATCAGAGGTAGATTTAAAAAAGAGATCGATTTTCCTTTTTTTAGTTATTTAATGTCGTATCTCCCTTTCGGTATTAGTGACAAGATAAGAACTATAGTCAGTAGATTTTCTGCAGGCTGATTGCGGTCAACGAGTTCGATTCTCGCCCCCGAAAAATCCGGACAGCATTTTTTTTTTTGAAAATGTCTCTGAAAATTTCGAATTGATGGGCGGATTGGATCTCGCGTCTTCGAGCAACCTTCTTGTCTTGGGAAGTAAATTTCGGCGTTTAGCTTGAAGTAAACAAACCAATACCTTAATCACTTGAGCCAAGGACTGTTCTAGATCGATTTTATTCAAAATGTTTGAAAAATAGGTATTGTGCGTTTGCCAAATCGGATTTAGTATAAAGAAGCATTGATCAAAAAATATAATCTTTTAATTTATCTTTAATAAATTATGTGTAATTAGCAATTCATTCTTTGAAAAATTAAAATAAATCCATTTCATTTCGAAACACAGTAATAAAATTTGAATTGTTTCCCTCATATGACTCATTGATAAAGTGTAAACTTATAAATAGACAATTTTCAATTTGATTCGAGCATTTTTCAAAAGTTTTTGCCCTCTTATCAAAAGCTAAATTAACAAAACCGACGATAACACTCTCAGACACTACCTCAATCCAACGGCATTCCCTCTCAAGGAAAATTGCGCATCGACGTCTTAAAATATAATACGAGTTTGCAATATACTTCGAGCTCGAATTAACGAACGCACGCAACCCATTCAGCCGTCACTCCGTTGTTCCGCGCAGCTCCCGTTTTGGTTATTATTTCCCATATACATTTTCTCAGAAAGCCAATACCACCGCGTGCGCAAGCGGCAAATAATATATCCCCAAAAGAAAAGCCGACGAAAAGCAAGCGCCGCATTACTTCTCCCGCGTCAGGCGCACAAAGAAAGCGCGCCGCCGCGCTTTGCCCACTCACCGAGATGAGTCATGAAGCAGGCGGACCTGACCGGCGTGGATCCGGAGTCGGACACGGCGTTGACCTTGGCTCCGTGCGATATGAGACACTTGAGCACGGTCAGCTTCCCGGACACCGCCGCGCACCACAGCGGCGTCACGCAGTGCACCGACCTCTCGTCCGGCACCTCGTACAGTCCCCGCTGCTCGATGTCCGCGTAGCAGATCTCGATCAGGTAGTCGACGACCTCGACGTTGCCCCGCTTGCAGGCGATGAAGAGCGGGGCGCAGCCGTCCTTCGTCCGGCTGACGAGCTCCTTACGGTCCTCGACCTTCAACTTCTCGAGACGGCTGCGCAGGAGGTAGCAGAGCCGCGCGCCCGGCGCGGCGTGCTTGCACTCCTGGATTAGGTCGTTGAACAGCTGGTCCATGGAATTGCTCGCCTCCCGACTGCTTATCCACATTGTCGTCCAGCGCCAGCAAGCTCTCCTCGTGGCGGCTTCTCTCTGAGGGGACAGAGGAGAGAAAGTTTTGAGAATTTTCTTTTTTCTTCGAGGAG
>JAWWML010000062.1:17747484-17772541 GCA_035047165.1 Ormyrus rosae
GACTACTGTGGTTCGGTAGATGCCGTGGCTGGCGGCTCCCGAGGAGCCCCATCCACCCTTACCGTGATTCTACCCAGACCCCAGTGCAGCCGAAAATCACGTTGCCTCAGTGCCCTAACTGAGGACTCCGGTATACCCAGCACCAAGAAGGTTCCTGTGTTAGGCCCCTGCTTGTCGCTGGTGGAGTATACCCTGATATATGATTAATGTTAATAAAATGAAAATTAGAAAAAAATGTTTAATTTAAGGAAAAGAGTGTAGAGTTAAAAATTTAAAGACTAAAGGCTTATTCCAGCGACAGAAAAAGTAGGGAAGAGTATGAGTGTTAGTATGAGTGAGAATGTAAATAGTGTGGAAGAATGTGTGACCGCGAGACGTAAACAGGCGACGAATCCGCGCCTGGAACGACTCGTAGCCGAGAGCACCAAAATTCAAAATAAAAGAGTTTTAAAAGAATTAGTTTTGACGGATATTTTAACATGCAAGAAATTAGATTTTGGAAAGATTTGAAAGCATAGGTAACATGCACAGTAGATCAGCGAAGAGGATTTTAAAGCAACAATTAAAAGGATTTGGAAAACATCAGCGAAAGAAGAAAGGAGAAAAAATTTCAATCATCATCAGCGCCGGCCGAGTAGCCGACGCGAAGCGGCGTCTTCGCTCGCACGACAGCCAAGTCCAGCGGCGCTTGCGATTGATGAGTGCGAGAGAGAGCGCGCATGCCTCTATCTCGCTTGCTCGCAGTCTGTGAGCCTGCGCAACTCGGTGGCGTACCTGCCATCAAGTGGAGGCGCTTAGAGGAGGGAGATCAAGCGATCAAACCGATCTCCTCCACAGCAGCAATTTTAAGGCGCGCAGCCGCTTGCAGAACCTGCGATCAAGCGACATTTTTGAGTTTCGCGGCGCTGGTCAAGCGTGTCAAGTGGCGCTACGGTGACAAGAGTAGCGACACTTTCGACACCTGCGCCAGTCAATTAGCGACCAATTAACCCGCGAACAATGAGGCTCAACGACCAATCATCAAGCGCCACGTCCAGCGCTGATGATGAAGAAGACTACCAGCGAGGAAGAAGAAGTTTCCTGGTCGTGAAAGAGAGTGGATGGAACATTCGTTGCTGTGGTTTTGTGTAAGCTTGACTTATGCTGAGTGAGAGAGTTGCGAAGGAAGTTCTGCAGATTGCAACAGCGAGAGGAAAAAGGTACCAGCGTCGCTGTACCAGTAATAAAGTAAGATCCAGTAATTTTCTTCTCGGGTTATTTATGTAGTAAAATTCGCGATTGCTCTCGGCGCGAGTGAGAAAGGCGTGGTTAGAAATAGTGTTCGTTATTTTTCTTTTGTATGAAAGCGTCTGAAGTTAAATGAAGCAGCGAGTTTTGAATTAGAAAGTGATCGCGTTAATTGACTTATTTTACCCGGTGTCCCGTCATTTTTCCCAGCGGTTTTAGCTTGCGTTCTCGATTAGAAAATCAAATTAAAGGCGACGTCCGCGGCGTGGGTTATCGCGCCATTATCTTTCCGGTGGTGAGGAGTCTCGGCGGAATTCCCTCTGAGGAAAGAGGTCTCGTTGTGAAAGGTGAGTTTCGTGTTTAATAAATTCGGTGCTTTAAAGCACCTGGCGCTCAACAAAATTAAAAGTAAAAAGATAAGCACACGGTGGTTGAGCTGCTTTGTAGCGTAAGGCGGAAAGTCGCCACTTGGCGGAAATTCTACGTTACACCGTTTCTGTGTAGTTTTCCTTTGTAGAGTCCTGTAGTCATCTGTAGCTTTTATTTGATATTCTTCTAATATCTCTTCTTTTTTGCATGTGCTCCATTCGTATGCTGCCCATATATTCCCGCCATGGTATTCTAGTTGTTTTATTTGATTTTAATTATACTGTGGGTCTGTGTGTGCTTGGGTCCTGGATGAGACTCTCCAGGATCTAGAGGTTATTTTAAGGAGTCGAACAAACAGACAGATTGGCACGGGCCAATCACAGGATTCATTCTATTTCAGTTTCGTTGACAGAACTCCAGAAGAAGAAAGACTCCGTTGAAAACTACGTCGTAGATGTGCAGGGTTTCAAGGGTGCCTTTAACCGCTTCATTCTGAAGGAGCTCGCAGTCATACCTCTTCAAGAAGATGCTGTTCCGACGGTAATAATAATAATCAGCCATATCATTGGAAACAACTTCCGAAGCAGTATAGAAGCTCGAACAGACGGCTGGAGCTGAATTAACACGGAATTCCATGGACTTCGGGGGAGATTCCACAAGATCATGCTGTATTCGTTCTAGAAAATGCTCTTTAGAGTTCCGGACGTGTCTTTCGCTAAATCACGTGTAGATAATACAAATTTAATGTATACATAAATGTATTTATAAAATGTATTAATTAATTAAATTAAAAATAATTATATTAAAATTAAACTGTATTATTTAATTAAAATAAAATTAAAATTAATATGTATTATTATTTATATAATAATAATAATCCGGTCGGTCGGATCTCGTGGAGCTTGCGAGAGAATTGTGTCTCCAATACTTTCGCTGTCGCCATCTGTTCGTATGCACAATTCGGCGGGGCCGACAGATGACCTTCCGCTCCGGCTTCTTTGATGTGGAAAACCCGTATTATTAGCTGGGTTATTTTATCTCTTCTTCCGTGGATCGAGCTGAAGAACGTGCTGCTGCACGCCCGATCTTTCCTCCAGGTTGTTAAAAGAGTCATAGTTAGGTCACAGTTAGGAGTTATAGGGCGTGCTTTGATCAACATAAGACTACACCCGTGTCGCTTGGAAAGCGAAGGCACCTGGACTGCTTGACCGCCTTGCTTATATGCTTCCTGCGCGCTAGTTCTCTCGGAGGTTGGCCGACGCCACCTAGCGGGCGCACCAATACTAACCCTTGCTACGTGTTCGCTTCGGGCGGCGGAGAAATTCAAATCGCTAAAAGTTTTCTTTTTACATTGGAACGCTTAAAACTAGACGTAGAGGCTTATAATTAATTAAATAATAATAAGTATTTTATATTAACTTATATACAGGTAGCAGCGTGAATAAATCAAGTCAAGGTTTTTGTAACATAAAATAATGGGAATACGTCGTCAACTGATTATTATTTCATCATAAGCTTCTTAATATAATAGAAGATATATAGGAGAAATAAATTATAGACAACACAGTTTTAGAAAAAGAATTTAATTTATAGATTTGCGACCGGAGATCGGAGACGGCCACCCATTAGTTTCTTAATATAATAGGAGATTTTACAGGTATATAATCAAGTAATCCAAAACTATAATTATATTTATAATAAAATTAGTGTTTTTTATTTTTCATTAAATTAAATATTAATTTATTAAGTACTTTTTTCAAAGAGGGTTTACTACTAAAAGTAAAAATTGAAAAGTCCACTACTACTAAAGAAAATCTACCAATAAAAATTAATATTTGATCTTAATTCTATACGGCAAGTTAATTAATTTAATTATAATTGATAATTCGCGAGGAAAATCTCGATTTAGAAACCTAGATCAGGTCAGTAATAAACGTAGATTTAGATATGAACTCGCTAGGCGTATTTGAAGTCTCGTAAATCCGCGCGAACTCGTGTGCGTTTCGAAGCCTCACTCTCCCGCTCCTTCGGCTTGTGCTCATCGCTTAAACATCGATCGGGTTCGACGGCTCGCGAAAGGGCGAAAGAGAGAGAGAGAGAGAAGGGGGATGAGAGGGGGAGAGAGGGCAGAGAGGAAAGAAGAGAGGGAGAAGCACCGCAGAGGCACCGACAGGCACATGGAGGTCAACCGAGACGGGCGATGGATTATTTTCCAAGTTCGCGGCAACTCTCGCCGTCGCGAAATTTTTCCTCCTCCACACTTGTTCCTTTTTCCTTTTCTTTCCGCTGCCGCTTTCTATATATGCGCTCTCTGGCTGTCTTTCTTTACTTCTTTCTTCAGGCTCTCCGTTCGTCTTTTTCTGTTCCCTTGGCTTTTTAAAAATAGAGGATGCTCGATAAAAAGACTGCTGCGTTGGCGTACCGAATCTTCTTTGCTTCTGGTGAATTTTCCAAAAAGATTTAATTAGAACGGCCTATAATCGAGATGTTCGCCGATTGTTAAACTATTCATTTGATTAAACAAATTGAAATTTTTTAGATATTTCACAGTTTATTTATGTCTCAACAAAGGGTACTTTTGTTTCTTTAGAGGAAGAGTACTCGAATTTTAAAAAATACAGTTTTCTAAAACTTTGCCTGTACTTTCTTATACGTGTAGCATTGTAAAAAAAGCCAAATTCTCTTAGCTAAACAGTTTTCGTTGTTTTAAGTATTATTTCAAAAAATTGTGATATTGTCAAAATTTTATAATAAAAAGTCTTATAATTAGTCAAAACATTTAGCCATCTAAAAATTCTGCTGAAAAAATGCACTCGCGTTGCTATTTATTCTGAATTCCATTACAAGTTTAAGGTTTTAATTGTTAATTTGTTTTTTAGATCATTAAATTCAATTCGAATGAAATTTAAGCTAAATTCTTCATATAAAGATAACATACATCCATTTTGCTTAATATAGCATTAATCTAGGAGTTTAATGAAATGATTGCAATTCTCTTTCAGACTCCAACTGCGTGACACCACGCGACAAACACCTTGAAATTAGCGGTTTCTTTACAATGTAAAATTGATTAGGCTTTAGTGGTGAGAAGAAAAGGAGAGGCTCAGTTAAACAGCTCATGGTAAGTGGATGAGGGATCTAAAGAGATGCCCCATCAAAAGTGCTTCTTTAACCGTAGAAAATAAATTATATGCTAAAAAACTGTCTTTTGAAAGAAAGTCATCTCACTTGGCGTTTTATTTCATTAATTTTCAAGCTTTTTTGTATTAAATTTTAAAATTATTAGCCAAGTATTCAAGTTTTTATAATAAAAACAATTTTATTAATTATTCTAAAAGTCATATAAGTATATTATTTATGGTGTAATCTTTTTTGAAAGTAAATTAATGGCTGATGCTTAAAAAATAAATAAGCAATAGTAATCTTTTCATTTTAATTACAAAAGCTAGTTTGAAAATTTTATAACGAATTTCAGCTTCATATTAATGTTTGCATTGGTATCCGGAGTGCTTGCATAAAGCCTGAGGCGGAATATTAATTGACAGCAATTTCGAGCCCAAACAATAAACTATTAAGTTACCGAGCAATTTATTCAAGTTATTGCAGTTCAATACCTCCAATGAATTGATTCTTTATTTATGCCATTAATTCCCTACAATATTTATAAATTTGTAATCCGTTAATTTTACTCTATATAAGTACATCATATTGAAATTGGATAACATAATGTTTTCAATAAAACAATTGATTAAATAAAACATTTAACGTATATACATTAAAACCTTGAATTTTTATTGTGCGGTTTTTTAAGTTACATTTAACCGAAAAACTAGTGTAAAATAATGAAAAATCTGACGACACAATAAAATCTCAAATTTTTTAATAGCTTTAACATCTTATAAAAATCCAACGGTGTGTTTCGCATATTTTTACCCTTTGACCGGCCTTGCAATTACAAATGCAATTTGCGAGGGGCATCGAATCCACTGTCGCAACGTCTCTTGCGAAGAAGAAAAAGCCATTCTATCCAAGTAGTGCGCGAGAGTATCGAAATGTGTAACCGAGTTTCTCCCGCGAAACTTTTCGCGACCGCTTTCTACATATTCGCAGCACTTCGGGAAAGAATTTTCTTCGCAAATGTTGCCCTCCTTCCCTTTTTACCCTTTTTTCTTTGCGGTGTCACTTTTTCGTATATACCAAGAAATTTAATCAATAATAAGCTTGTGAGTTTCTCCAGTATGCATCTCTTTGGATACAGTTCGGAAGCAGACTTTTACAATGTTTATCTTCATTTCGGAAAATAATGTTGGTGAAAAGTGAAAGTAAGGTATAGGTTTAACCCATTTTCTTGGCTACACTTTGCGGAAAAAGGAGTAAAGAGGGTTACTAAATTAATTTACTAAAAAAAAAAAAGGTTTTTTTCTTGCTTTTTCTATTTCCGAATTTAATTTTAACGTCCAAACCCTAAAGGAACCAATATGTGACTCCGATAGGTGTAAAAATTAATCGACTGTAAGATACGCAAGAGTCCAACGATGGAAGATACGGCGTAGATGGGTTAAAGGTATTACCATGGATTTTAATAGTGAATCGAAAGCTAATATTTAGTTTAGTAACTTTGAACGCTTAATAGTTTTCATCTTTAAAAAAAGTGATGGCGGAAACATTATAGTATTTCATAAATCTTCCTTTTTCGATCGTCAATAATACATATGCAAATAGCGATATTGTAATGTTTAAAAAGAAAAATAAATAAATAAAAAGTAAACAGTTTGTACTTTAACTTGTAAAAGAATTCTGATTTTTTATTTAGCAAGGAACGCTACAAGAAAGTTGAACGCGCGCAAATTATAATTCATTTTAATTAAGAATCTTATTAAAAAATAATTTCATACGCGGCGGTTTGCGAGCGAGAATATTAATCTTTCTGAAAGCAAATCCGTCATTGGGATAAAAATATATATATAACAAAACCTCTCCTCCCGAATCGTTATATTCTTTAAAAAAAAAAAAAAAAAAATTGAACTGCAATAATAGAACGTCCGAGTCTCCCGAACGGACTCCGTGAAAATAATCCCGCGGAAAATAAAATCCCAAACAGTCGGTTATCGTCGCCGCTATAACAAAGGCAGGGCGGCGAGGCACCTGGATGCGCGAATGATTAATTCGCGGCGGGCGGAAAACTTTTCCCCAGATGACCTCTACTGCACGCCGCTCTCTTCTATATCCATCGTCGTTTTCTTTTCTCTCCTCTCTCTCGCGCGAAAGGCTCCCCACGGTGAAATTTCGCTCTCTCTCTCTCTCTCTCTCTCTCTCTTACTCTCTCCGTCGCTGTACAAGTGCCTCCGTGCGAATGCCGGCGAAAGATACTCGGATATTTTAGTCGCGGACGACGTGTGCGCAGGGAGAACAAATCATGCGTGCCCCGGCGCGTGAAATTGAATTTTACTGCCGCCTCTTCTTTTTTTTTCTTTTTTTTTTTTTTTAACTGGCGCTCCGCGCTCCTTCGCCCCTTTGTTTCGAGTGTCTCTTTCGACATTATTTTCAGGGTATTAAAATTTCTGCTTTTCATTCGAATTGAAAAGAGAGAGAACGGAGGTAGGAAGCTGCGTAATAAAACAAGATGTGAACTGTTATTGAGCGAAGGGGTAAAAACTATCTTTTTCGCAGCTGCGTACTTTAACCTACAAACCTTAATTAAATTCAACGAAAATATGTTTTCGGGAACGGTTAAAATATTGGCTTGATAAATATTTCAATTCTCGTTTTTGCTTTCGTGCGAATATCATGAGATGTTGTTAGCTGTCCAATATAGTTCTTATATAGAAACTTGAAAAAATTTAATTTTAACCTTTTGAAATCCGAAGTGCTTAATACGGGTTTTTATATTTTATTGTTTACAGCATAATTTAATAAAAGAAGTAACGTAAACTAATTATATATAGTTTGATTTGAATTCGTATTCCTAATATTCGTGTAAATAATAGCGAAAATTATTTTCGCGTATTTTATTTTTATCTTATCAGCCGTTCGTCCACTTATTTTTATATATTTTTATCACAAGCAGAAAAAAAAATGTCTCCTTTATTAACTTCTTTTCCTCTTCATTTCTCTTTGTCCCCGCGTCCTCCTCCGCCTCCCTCGGTGACCACATAAAGACACGCGTTCTATTCTACTTTGTAACAGGTACAAGAAGAATCAGCAGGTTTTGCCCTCTCGTATATTTCTTGCCCTTTTTTGAGATTGGATAAGTGATGAGTTCGTTCGTGAAAAATTATAAAAGTACGAGAGCCGCAGAGTTCATTGTGGGGAATCGAATTTTTATATATATATATATATAACGATATCGAATCGAGAGATGGTAGTATAGATTCGCAAAAAAACAGACTTTTTCCCTTCGAAGCTCTCTCTCTCTCTCTCTCTCTCTCAATGGCTCACCGCGGAATATCCAAGTTTTTTTTTCTCGTTTACTTTCGAGCGAGATTTGTGGGAATGTGGGCGAGTGCGTAGGCGGTCCGTATAACTTTTGACCCAAAATTGTAAGCGGCTCCACGGGTATATATTCATTTGTACTTGTTCAGATGAAATACGATAATTGCGCCTTTTTTTAAATTTATAATTAGCTCAGGCCTGTTCCGTGTCTTTCGCCGATGCTCACAAGTCGATTAATTTGAAAATCATGTTTAGGGCGTATATCTATACAATTATTCAAGGTACGCTAATTCTTTTTTTGTACTTATCGATCTACCCAAATTGATGTAGGATTAATGTCTACCTTCAATTTAAACTACTTTACATATGGAAATGCGTCCACAATTTTTACCCTAATGAGGACGATTTAGTGCATTCACTTAAAGCCCTGAAAAGTCTTTTAATTTGACGAAGAAAAAAAGATTATGTAGTTGTGAAAAAAAAATGGGGTCGATAAATTTTTGCAGCCGACCAGTTCGCCAGTAAAAAGGGAAGGCTGCGATCGCGATTGCGTAGAAGCGAAGAAAGTGACTTTAATGGCAAAATAATTATCAATCGCGTTATAACGAGCGAACGCCGAGATTAAAGACCGTAAAAATTTGTCATCGCGCCGGTCTTTGGGTAAAGGTCTACTAAAAGTAGATAATATCTGAGATTAGCGAGATGACGCATCTTTTACGGCAGGGAATTTCGAATCTTTTTATAGTAACGGGCTCGAAAATTATGTTAATCAAAACCGTTTTTTTGTACGCGCGAGACAGAAGCCAAAAATGTAATTTCACTTGAAACATCGGTAATTTAATCGTAATTTTTTCGAGAACTTGACGGATGTTTCAGCACTAAAAGATTCATATTAAACTCGAAAAGCTGAATTTCATGTCTAACCTGTCGAAAAACCGAAAATAATTTTCGACCTTCAAGTAGTCCCTTCCAGCCTTCCGCATCCAGAGTCAACTAACGAGTACGTGCCAATTAGTCAAAAGTACGTAATGTGCATCCGCGCGAGAGATATTCCAGCGAACCGCGCCGAGCCGCGGCGAAAAAAATCCGAGAGCTCGCCCGAAAATCGAAGAGGATTTTTCCGAAAAAAAGGAGAGAGAGAGGCCAAGAAAAAAAAAAACTAGCCGGAGGGAAAAGAAAGAGGGAGGAAGGGATCCATCGACATTCATTACCCTCCATCTCGGCAAACCTTACTCCGCTTTTCATCACCGCCTCCTCCTCCTCCTCCTCCTCCCCCTTTTCTCCGCCGCGTCCATTACGAGAAAATTATCGGGAAAGAACAGCCGGAGAAAGAGAGAGGGAGAGAGAGAGAGAGAGAGCTCGAGGACTTTCGCGGCAGCTCTGTGCAAGCGCGCATTAGAAGAGACTCGCGAGAGATCAATACGCAAGTTCTCTCTCCCTCTCTCTCTCTCTCTCCGCGTCTACGTGCACGCTTCTCTCGCTCCGTGCACGTATATATATACACACGCGCCCCGGAGCCCGGGCTGTGTGTGTGTGTGTGTGTGTGTGCGGGCGCGCGCGGCGCGCCTCTCCGCAGTTTCGACTCTTCGCTTTTTCCGCGCGCACCTCTTCCGATTGGATTTTTTTGCCGGGCCGTGTCGAGACCGCCGGGCTTCGGCGACGACGGAGGCTGGGCCTCTCTGTTTCGGTGCTGTGCGCGCGATTCGGATGCCCTTTACTTTTTTTTTTTGCTCCTTCCGCTCGGGGCTGCACCTTTCCGCACGCGCGCGCGCGCGCGCCGTTGGTTCACGCATTTTTCCGAGTCGGAATTTTACGGACCGTTTGAGGGCGGTCACTCGGGCGAGCGTTGCTTCTCTCTCTCTCTCTCTCTCTCTCTCTCTCTCTCTCTCTCTCTGCAACTTTCTGTCGTTTTTTCAGTGCCGGGTAACTCGTTTATCGCTCGATACCGATTCGTACAGCTTGTTTATTTTAGAGAAATTACTGGGATTTATTCGGGGCGAAAGAGCCCAGTGCTATTTCGGCTGTTCTGGCTTTTAAATTGCATTTTCTCTCGTTCTCCGATTGATAATCCAGAGAAAAAGCTAATCCGGGTTCGCCGATATCCTGTTAAAAAGCAAAAAACGGCGAGAAAAAAGCGTAGCTTTCTGCGTTTCGAGCGAACTCGAAGCCACATTTATGAGACATTGGCGCGTCGCCAATTTTAGACACGTTGGAAACGCCGTTGATCGACTCGTCGCTGCTGTGAATTTCAGAAATGGACAGAACGACGGGCCTCTTCAGAAATAACGTGACTGCTGCCGAGACGATGAATGTTAAGTAGCTTGACGCCGGTTGATACTTCGTTTATCAGCAGATGGATCAAAGAAACAATTGAAACATATTTTTTTTAAATCTCTTTCTATGTACGCTCGTGGACTATGAAATTCTATTTAACATAAAATTCATTCTGTTTGAATTGTACAAAACCCCAATAATTTACGCTTTATAAATAAGACTTAACTAAGACTTTATGCCATCAACTGAACGTGAATGTTTCTATTATTCCAAAACGTTTATTGATTTCATAGAAAACGTCAAATTTTGACTACTTGTAGCTTTTATTGTTATGCATCGCGCGCCTCAGCTTTCATCACCCGTTTAACATACAATTTACCCCTGATTGTATAGATGAAAAATAAATCCATTTGACAGCTTGTAAAGTATGAAATTGAGTTTTATCAAAATTTTACAACGCGCCGTTTATAATTCCATTATATTGTCATTTTTCACTTTTAAACTTTCTAATTTCATTATCACGTGTGAGTATACATTTTATTTTTTACATAAAACAGTTTTAAACTTACCGAAAAGTAAATTAGTAAATAGCCTTGAATCTGGAAGATTAAAAGTTCTCTTACTACTTCGTTTGTCGATTTCTCAAAGATAGAAAATTCAATTGCAAAGTAAGCCCTTTATGATGTGACTTTCTGCTGTGCAATGCATCTTGATGACGTAAACGCCCAGCCTTTTTCGACTAAAGCCTTTGAGAGTACGCTGTTTACCGAGTGTTTAAAGAACATGCATTTCCACTAATAACTATTACGTAATAAAACTAACGAGTACATGTAGCTTTAAAATATGTATATAAAGCTAAAAATTTTCAAAGCCCAACAGTGAAACATGCCTTCTAATTAAATGAGTCCTTGTAAAAGCTGTATAAACAGGCGGCAAGGAAAAAAAAGGGAAGATAAGCATTAATTAACGAGAGCGACGAGAGATAACGCAGTTTCCGTGCCAAATGCGTTACCAGAAAACGCGACGGCGGGTTAGGAGAAGAAATTCGATTCTGTCATCGGTTGACCCGCTTTAAGAGCCGGGCGGTTCAACGAGGTGCGAGCAGCCGAGCGGAAGTCGATTCGCGTTAAACGGCACCGAAAATTATAATGGGCTACGAGCGGCTAAGACTCTCGAGGGTGGGATGGCAAGTCCTAACCTGAAATCAATCGCTGCCTGGAGAACGTCATTTTTCGACGCTTTAATTTTCAGTTTCAGAAACAATTTACTGGTTTTACGAATGAGAGTTGTTGTTATATTATGTATGTTACATGTGCATTATAATACATATTGTGTTATCGTATATATAATCTATAATTCCCAAAATTTTAATTGTGCAGGCGTATAAAAATCTAGAACTAATGGCAGGAAAGCTGGAGCAGCCAAGCTGCTGAGATCTAAAACTTCATGATCGTTCGAATAAATAAAAACATTAGAAGTACTTCTTTTGCATAATACATCTAATGTAAATGTGAAGTGAATTCCGACGGTACTGTGGACCAAAATATTACAGCAACTATTCTCAACAGCCCTCGAAATATATTTGTATTTGAGAGAAGTGTGACATAGTACGTCTTATCCCGAGTAACTAAACCGATGAAAAGTGCATTCAGATAAGGATGGTTTGGCTGTTGCACCTGGAAGTCTAACACTAAGCACTCCATACCTTTATAAAGACTTAACTTTGCAAGAAAATCTTTGTTTTCAGAGTAACCAAGTGAGTTTGGGATGAATATCTAGTAGAACCGAGGGTTTTACTGAAACTGAAAACATTCAAAACAAGATTATTACTTCATTTACTTGATACGCTAAACATAAAGCCAAATATTGTTTAAATAGGGGAGAGTAATTATGTCGTGTTGTTTTTATAGTAATTATTTAATGTTCCTGTTATTTGAGTTGAATATATTATAAGTGTAATGTATTATTTAAGTGATATATAGAAACAAGAAGAACGCTTAAAAAGATACACTCTCCAAATTTTTTTAATAAGTGTACTCGTAAATATTTTAAAATAAAATATAAAAGGGTAAAAAATGATAAAGACACTGGGACAAATCCATCGGCTACATTTGATTTCACTTTAGAGTCGCGTCGGAGCTTTAAAATTTCAGAAGCATTAACGGCGAACTCCGAATTACACGGGACAAAAGCAGAGCTATATGCCCAATTCGAAAAGATTTGAAGGTGTCGTAGTGCAACGACGATACCCCCGTAGATTCAGTCATTCATCGGCAGACGCACACAGACATATATATATATATATATATATATATAATATACGTATATATACGTAGATCGCAGTGGAAACAGCTTTTGTAGGTCAGGCGGCACGAGAAAAGAGGAGGGCATGTGAAATGCATGAGAGAGTATCGGGCTGAATTCGAGGCTTTAAAAGCTTCGGAATCCGTAGAACGATTGCGGTGCGAACAAAAAGAGAGAGCCGATCGAAGTGAATCGCTGATTGCCTTTGCATTGTTTTTCTTTTTTCTTTTATGCGCGCGGGGCATGAAGAAAAAAATTTTTTTTTTTTGCTTTTGCTTTTTTTTCGGTACATTCGCCCGAACGCATGAATATACATGGGATATTTCACACCAAGGGCATAAATCAAATCAGGCTGGATTAAGTTATTGAAACGCATTGAATAATATTAATTTCAAAAATATTTTAATCCCCACCATCTATTAGTCTTTGCATATTTTCAGCTAAACGAATTTTCCAATTTTTTAATTAAGGGAAAATGAAAATTCGAATTCTTTAAAATGTTCGTATATTGTCTAGTTTTCGGATTTGTAAAAAATTAAACTATTATAAAGCTTATTCTGATTAAAAAAATGCATGTTGGTAATTTTAAGACTTGACATGCCTTAAGAATGCAATCGACTTCTATAAAGGAACAAACATTTGCCATCATTAAAAGCTGAAGATTGATCACCATTTTTCAAAGTCCATTATAAAAGTTTCCAAGTCTAAATACATTATTCAAAAAGCTTTCCCGATTAGAGTTGCATAAAGTTCGAGTTTTGAATACACATCCAGGTAAGTGGCAGTGAAAATCTAAATATTTTAATGGAAAATAATGAAGAAAAGTTTATTGCCAGAAGAATAAAACAAAGTGCCATAAAAAAATAGGAAAGATGTAAAAATTATAATTTAATTTTTAATCGATACAGAAAATGTATTTTTTATTAAATATTAAATGAATTTATTTTAAATTCTTAGCCCTTTTTAGTCTCTTGACATGTCGATAGAAAAACTAGAATATAAGCTGAAATAATTAATTATATTAATTATTTTACGAAATTATTAAAAATTAAAGTTGCTATTAATTTTGGAACATAAAACTCACAAAATCAACATTTTTGTGCCACAGGAAATGAGCCGTACCCATTCCAGGCGATCTTGCAAGTCTGGGACGTTCAAATTCGCGTCGGCTTTCCGTATTACATATACGAAGTGATCGCGCGATCCAGCAAGAGGCGCGATCAAAGTCATTCTCGCGCAGCGTTCGTTTCCGGTGTCGAGATGGGGATACGTCGGCGCTCGGTTCTTTGTTTTCACCTAGATTTTTTTTTCCATTATACTCCTGCATGCCTCCGCAGTCGATCGCTGGCGACGGTTGTTCACCTTTGTGCGGAGCGATCTGCGCGATGACCGAAACTGTTCAGCCACTTTATGCACAAGCGTCACTGTGTCTTGTCCTACATGGTTTGACGACCCGATTATTGCCCGCGGAGGGGATCGATGTTTTCTAATGTGAACTACAGCGGCTTAGCGGAAGCGTGGATGTGGTTTAATGAGAGATGGATTTCGAAAGAAGCTGGTTTTTCTGCCTGTAATCGAATCCACGTTTGTATAAAACTTTATTTACACTTTTGATAATTATTTTGTAAATCAATAATTTCTCAAAAAGAACAGAACATCTTAAACAAGTTTAAACTTGATAATTATTAATAATAATTAAATTAAATAAATTAGAAATTTTACATGCATGTTTGACTAAACTCGATTTTAATCACTTAACAAATCTAGTTTCTTTTTTTATAAATCCTAAAGTAATGTTACTTTTTATCTGTCCTCCAAAAAAAATGGTGTCAAAGTTTATTAAAAATAGATAAAATAAATTTAAAAAAAAAAAATTGAGGGCTAATCTTTGAGTTCAATGATAAAAGCTACAATGATAAAATCAATTTTTCTACATGCACGATAACTTTAACAATCTTAAATAAGCAATTCGTAGATAGATACTGTTTCGATTTTGACAAAAAATTACAAAACAGAAAAGTATGAAAATTCAACAATCATGTTACAAAATACTTCACTTTAAAAATGAAGTCTGCGCGGGTTACCGTCTTATTAAGCGAAAATCACATAACCAGAACGAGAGGCAAATTAAAAATCGAAAGAGGAAGTAAAGAGGAGGAGAGGGAGAAAAAACAGGGAAGCCATCGCGGGCGTGCCGAAGCCATTTGCGATAATCGAGACTGCCGCGTCAGCGTTATTGTCGACGTCTCCGTCGTCGTCGTCGTCGAGCAAAGTTTTCCTTTGCGCCATTTTGACGAGTGCATAACTAGTGCAGTCGAAGCGAGAAAGCTGCCCCGACGCCTTTGCCTTTCCTCCTCTTTTTTTCTCTCTCCGTCACTCGCGCCTTTCTCTCCTCCGGCGGCCCCTCATTTTTATTTCCATCGCGCTATTAGCATTATCGTTCTGCCTAGGCGCCTATAACCTCTTTTTTTCTCTCGCTGCTGCACCACGCAGAAGCATTGTCGCAATGCGATAATCGCAAGAAACGAAGTAACTCCGCCGCTCTAATTAATGTTTGCGTTACTCCGCTCTTTTTTTTTCCTCTCTGCGAACGGGCGCTTTATTAAAGTGTAAGTAAAGATTATCCCGCGCTATACGTTTTTCTATACAAGTTTGCGGGAGATTTTAAAAAAAAAATTTTTTGAATAGCATTTCGGTCGAACGAACAGTTTGAATGATAACGGGAGGAAAATAATTCCGGCGCGGAATATTTAAATCCGCGCATTAAACAGCTGTTTGAAATCAGTACCAAGAAAGTTTATACTGAAATTTTGTTTTCTCGCTCGAAATTCCGCACTGTTCCATTTAAAAATATTCCTGCATATTCATATATATACCTACGCCGCGCACTAAATACCTAACGAGCACTAAATCTGCCTTGTTTTTCAAAAACTCCGCGAGCACAGCAGTCCGCTTTAGCATAATAATGGAAGAGAAGCCAAAAAAGCCGAAGGAAGAGAAGAGAAGAGTTTGCCGCTCGAAAAGCCGCGGAGCAAGCATCTTTCAAAAATTGCTGTACCACATGAACGACCGGCAGCCTCGTACCCTAAACAAGGCATCGTGGCGATCGGCATTGACTGCAGCCTACACGGAATTCCGGAGGAACGTATAATAGGCGGGCGCATGCACCTGATGACCGCAAAAAGCGGAGAGAGGAAGCAGAAAAAAAAGCGAGAGCCAATGGATATACATCGCTGAGGAGACAGGAATTTCGAGCGGCCAACGGCGCCGTTCGATCGCCGCTCGTTGCGAGATTGCAGGTGAAAGAATTTCCGGCGAATACAATGGCGGGGGGGGATGCCTCGTCGTAAAACGAAAGTTTTTTCAGCTTCTTTTTTTTTTGGAAATTTTTCTCTCGGATTATTAACGAGACTGATTACTTTAAAAGGACGCGAGGGAACATCCAGCGGAAATAGTCCCTCCCTTTGTCTCTACGTTCTCAGCGGGGCGGAAAGGTCAAAGCTACAGAGAAGCTGTACTTTTCGAAAATTTCCATTCATCAAGCGTCATTAACGGCTGGCAAACAGACGGCGTTTAAATCTCGCGAGATGAATGCCTCGGACGGAGGGGGAGTAAAAAACTTTTCCCTTTGTTCGCGCCGCGACGAGGGACACTTTGCTCTCCTAATAATCGAAACGGGAAGGGGGGGCTTTCAAGACTTCGAAATGGCACGCGAATGACTGCTAGGACGCCCACTTCGTTCTTGCCCCTCGGCGGATGCGCTGGAAGTTTGTGCTGTCATGACGCTCGAATTGTATATCTATATAACGTGGGGCGGCAAGTTCGCGCGGCGCGGATGAGCTTTGGCTCCGTTTGTTTGCGTCGAGGCAGATCCCGATTGAGATCTTCGGGAGGCGAGCGGCGACTTTAATTCACGTTATTCGCCGGGGAATTCCGAAAATGCCGGGACACAACTTGGACTGGAAAAGTCTCTGGTAGTTAAGCGGCGTTCAGTTTGTGTTTGCTCACGGTTCTCGGCGGGAATAAATTATCGGGGGTTTAAAATTTGATCGATGCTTATTAAGTAAGAAGGTTTTTACTTACCTTAATCGATTGTTTTGATAAAGAAACTGAAACCAAATAAAGTTGAATATTGAAAGATGTGAAAATAAGTTGATCGCTGAATAAATGATAGTTTGTAGTTGAATTGATAAAGGAAATTTTGGAAGAATCGGAAAAAGCTTAGATTGAAATGGAATTTTATTGTTTTTATTTCGAAATATTTGTCGAAACACTAGTAGTCTTATATTGAATTTGGTTATTGATTTAATTATTTGTAACTTCAAAAGGATAAAGAAAAATTTCGACATTCATGAAAACTGATCACTATATTCTTTTTACTATTCTTTTTTTTTTTTAACAATAAATAAACGTTGAATCATTGATTAACTTAACCGACGCAATATCGATGCTCTTAATTTTATTTGTATATACTTCTGTAGCCATCTGTGTGTGTCACATCGTAACATTCTCTCCCTTACGATTAACTTATTACGTTTTTCTAAAAAAAACGATTTTCGAGACTTACAACTTGGTTTACTCTTCCTGGTTTTTTGTTTGTGTGTTTATTTTTTTTTTCTTCATTTTACTACTTTCGTTATATGCGAAGCTTAATCTCTACTCAATCAAAACTTCATCTCTATAAAACTACTATAAAAGAACTCGTAGAAAAATCTTCGCGAATCTACACGCTAATACGAACGATCGTCACAAAATATCTATGATGTACATCATGTAACCAAAATGAATCCTTGTCTGAGGAAGGCTGGCTTGGGGGAGGTGGGTGGCGTGTCGGTGGAGGAAAGACAAGAAAAGGAAAAGAAAAAGGAAGAAAAAAAAAGAAAAAAAAGGAGGAGCGGGGAAGCACACGCACTAAAAAATGTTTACTCCATGTGTTTGCGAGATACGAGTCCACTCTACTGTTTTGCTGCCTACGGCTTTGATGTGGGCGGGGGGGAATAGTAGGTGGAAAAGGTTCGTCTGTGTCTCGATAAAAGCTCCTCGTTGGCAGATTGCCTTTGGAAATCCACGAATCTCCTGCTCGATTCTCGTAGCTCATCGTGTTTCTCTCTCTTTCTCGGGGCAGAGTGTATCTCGCGTTCGTGTTCGGTAAACAGATCGTCGTCCAGAATCGGCTCTAAAACTCCCTTACCTATCCGATATACATATACGTAATGCGATTCGTTCATTTTGTACATATATGTATATACACAACACATCTCTTCCGCATTTCTCTTCTTTAAGTCAATTGAACAAACGATTTTTTATATAAAAGAAAGAGAGACCATCTTCCTCCTTTTTTTCTATATCTTTTTTTTATTAATCAAACAGTGTCTAAGTACATCGACTTTAAATTTCGGTGGGCCTTCAAGTTCCCCTAAACGCACTTTAAACGAGCCTCCTAAACAGAGTGCGCATCTAAAAATTTTTTTTGTTCGGTTTCCTTTAAATTTCCTTCGAGCATTTATTTATTTCACTTTTTTTTTTATTCGGCTATACACATCGGCCCAGCGTCGGCATTCATTTTTTTTAACTTAACGTCTTCGCCTTTCCTACACAATGGTCCAACGTTGACTCAACATTGAATCAAGCAGATTTTCCCGTCTTTCGATTAAAATTTTCTCTCTCTCTCCGCGGGTCGACTTACTCTCGCCTATTATTTATTAAAGACGCGCTACACAACGAAAAAACCTTATACGGAAAGTAAAGAAACGCTTGTCCTCGTACTCTATGTATATATATAATATTGACGAGAAAACGACGGGGACGTATTTATTTATACGTACACTTTTTCTTCATTAACTTCTCGCAAGCATTTTTCGAAGGGAATTCTTTTTGAGTCTTCCTTTCGATAAAAGGGGGCAGCTCCGAGAGGGCCAAGGAAAAGGTTATAAAACGGTGCAAGCGCGATAACTAACAACTTGGCCCGGCTCTGGGGCCATATAAGGGCGGCGCAGGGGGGGGCTACTTCAGCGATCTCTTTTTTTTCTTTTTATTTTACTCGGCTATCCCCCCTTTATTTTTTTTCTTTTTTTTTAACTTTTCTCTCCTACTCGTCATCGTTTAGTCGCGCTTTTCTGCAGTTTCGTAAAAAACGCGGGGTTCTCGGGCTTTACAACTAGGACATACAGGTTTTGGTGAGTGTTATTAAGTTGTGCGTATCGTGACTTTCCACCCTCGCTCCCCTCTCTCCTTCTCCGAACGCTGGCAGAGCTCTTTACCCCCGGTTCGTTAATATATATCGCCGTTCGTCCTCGCGGGGGCGGGGGGGCAAGAGAACGAGAGAGATGGATCTTTGCGTGTACATCCGGCCGGTAACGGACGAGCAGAAGTGCGCACGACTATGTCGCATATATACGTGGCGTTTTCCGCGAGCTCGTCTTCTCCTCGCTGTAGTTATTTCTGCCAACGCGGCTGAGTGAATAGCAAACGAAGCGATTCCGATCAGTGTTCAACAAGTGAGACCGACAAAAAAAAAGGAGAAAAAAAAACGAGGTGTGCACAACCGCGGGTGTGAGTGACGGTCGGCGGTGTGCGCATTTCCGCGGTCTCGAGGGGCAGGAAGAAAAGAAAGTAGTATAATGATGGTAACAACAACAACAACAGCGTCCGCGTCGTTTTCTCGTATTGCTGACCGATCGACGCGTCTTGGGGGTTGCCTCTCTCGCTTTTTTCCCTCCTTTTCTCAAGTACATCACGTTCCCGCAGAAAGGACGAACGAAACAATTGTTGCAGGTTCCCCAAAAAACTGAATTCGAAAAACGCACAATATCCTCTATGTATATATATAACGAAGTAGATCCGATCGGTGCATCGGTTCACTCCTTTCCTCTGTCGTGAGGGGGAAGGGGGCCGCGCGTCTCTCTCGTCGATAAACCTCTCCGCTTTCTCTCTCTCTCTCTCTCTCTCTCTCTCTCATCGCTCTCGGTTTTCGGACAATCGTGTCGATGAATGATCGCGCTGCTCTGCGTGTCCGCGTGCGCCCCCGGCACTTCTTCACTCTCGCTCTCACTCACTCTTTGCCGCTGCTGCTGCTGCTGCATAATCTAGGTTTTTTTTTTTTGTTTTAATACAATATTTATTTAATGTATATAAGGTCTAAACGAACACATATTATACCTCGATTACGGTTTCATCAGTTAGCCTCCTCCTCCCGTATTAATAATCTTCCCTATTGTAATGTGGTATGCTTGAGTGTTTCGCTTTGTCGCATACAGACACAGGCACGCGCGCTTCGCACACACACGCACGTACGCACGCACTTACACGCACACTCTCGGCGGCGGCATCAATCGTGTTAGCTATATATGCAGTCGTTAAACGGCGCGAAGCCCGCGAGCGCGCGAGTGGCGCGCTTCGTGTTAAGCCGCCTCGGGGGTCTTTTGCTTCACTCACACATTCAGACATTCTCACGCGACTGCTTCTATTATAGGTGTGTCCTGGGATGTGTCGGCGATAGCACGTCCGCGTGCACGCGGAAATTCCTTTAGGCGCTCTACGTAATTTCTCTGTGCGTCTCCGCTGCTCGCTCTCTCACTCTCACTCTCTCTCTTTCTCTCTCTTTCTCTCTCTCGTAAAGCTCACCTTGGCTTCGGCTGCAAGGCTGAGGGAAAGGCGCATCGGTATTAAAATTGCGCCCCCGCCTTTCTCGCGTATCTCCACCGGCATCTATCTCTCTTTCTCTCTCTATCTCTCTCGCAACTCTCCTTTTGGCGTACAAAAAAGTTGAACGATAACAACGGATTTTTTTATATATGTGTATATATGTATAATATATATTTTTTTTAAGAAAATTTTTTGCAACTTTTTATAAAATTAATTAAGTTAGTCTAACAGTAACAGTATTTTTTTATTTTCTTTAAAAAATAGAATAGAATCTAATCCCATCCTTATATTAAGGGTTCTCGGGGGAAACAAAAGATTTCCTTGCGTGTTTTTTATTTCTTCCATAACGTTTTTCGTCATCGTCCGCCGTCTCGCGCGTACATATATTTATATCTGCTTGTGTGTGTGTTTCTCAAAAACTGAGGAGGAAAAATTAGCCCGTCTGTCAAGAAACTCGAATTTCCCGTACACGCGCCCGCGCTCCTATATTTTATTATGAAAAAAGAAAACGTGTTCACTTGGTTTCTCTTCTCGGCTATTACCTTATTTATCTGTAATATCTGTTTCGAACAACTCGTCTCAATCATTCCCGCACTCACTTTCATCACACTCTCTTATACACACGGGTCTGCTCGGTGCGCAGTGCCTCCTCGGGAAGCTGCCCCCCTGGGGACAGATATCGTCTCCTCGATGTCGACGAGCTTCGATTCTCCGGCTGCGCGCGCTTAAATAACGTCAATGCTTACAACTGGACGCGCCGGATCCTCCCTTAAAACTTGCTCTCTTATACGCGGTACGCTTATACGTCAGTATTAATGTGTAATAATAATAATAATAATTGCGTCGCGGACGTAGGTCTATCCCTCGCTCCCTCGCCTCCGAGCCGCTCCCGTACGTCTCTCTCTCTGCCTGTCTCTCCCCCCGTTTGGCCGTAATTTCGCGAAAATTTATTTTTCTTCACACTATGTATAATAATATGTATAATAATAACGTTACTCGCGTACTCGTCGGTTCGCGTTACGTGTCCTGCCGCTCCTTGTACGGATCGTGCACCGCTTCATTTCTCCCCGACGCACTCTCTCGCATGCGCTCTTACGCTAATCGATCTCTCCCTCTCTCTCAGAACCCGCTCGCGCTGCGCGTCGACTCGATTAATCATTATACTTAATCATTAATCATTATTTATTGTATTATTGTTTATTATTATTATTTCCATTAGCCTTTTTTTTTTATCATTCGTAAGCCTCAGTGTTAATTCGAGTAGCCCAGAACGTCGGAACGCGTAACCTAGCCGCGTTCAGCTCCGGCCCGTGTCGTTCCCGTTCGTTCGTATCTGGTTTATTTTTTTTTTCAAGTATTCTCATTTTTTTATTTATTTTTTTTTTTTGTAAATCATCTTACGTCTTTCACCTCCTCCTCCGACGGAGAGAAGTGTGGAAGGAAGCAAGTTAAGTTGTTTCTAAATATGGGCGCGGCGGCCCTCGGGAGGCCGCTAAGACGGTTCCCTGCACCAGGAGGTGGACCGGGCGAGGTCGAGCTCGCGGCAGCACGAGGCGCCGAAGCGCACTTTCCGTCGGCGCTTCTTCCGCGGCCTCAGCGGCTGCTGCTGGCCCCCGAAGAGGAGCAGAGCCGCGCGGTGCCGGAGCCGCTTCGGGCCCTTCCACCTGCACGGCCACAGCCAGCGCCAGTGGTAGCCCCACCAGCAGCGCTTGCGGCAGCGGTAGCAGCGCCCTCTGCGGCTGCCGCCAGCAGTCCCGAGTAGCACCGGATCCAGCCCGAAGAGGGAGCAGCCGTGCTTCCAGCGGCTCGGCCAGAGCCACCAGCGGTAGCAGCAGCAGTGCAAGTGGTGCCCCCTGCGCGAGGTTCGCGTCGCGACCACGACGATGAGAAGGAGCACAAAGACGAGGGCGCTGTCCGTCGTCGCCGGCGGGGCCGAGAGCGCGACGCTCCTCGAGGAGCTGCTCGGCACGCTGCCCGCTACCGACAGATGGCGGGCGCAGCGAGCGCCGAGCCGACGGCGAGGACGACGAAGACGGAGGCGAGCCTGAGGCCGCTGGCTCGAGGTCGGCACTAGTGCCAGGAGGATCGGTAGAAGGACGCGAGCGTGACCGGTGCGGAGGGCTCGGAGGCAACGTTCCACGAGACCGAACAGTCCGAGGAGGCAGCGAACCGAGCACTGGCTGGAGAAGAGGACGCCCCAGAACCAGAAGAGACAGAGGAGTGGCACCGGCGACGATGTTACTAAACTGGCCGCCGACGAGGAGGAGCTCGCCACGGTGACGTCGGTGCTGCCGGTCGTGCTGATGCTGGTGGTGCTGGTGGTGCCGGTACTGGTGCTGCTGGTGCCGATCGGCGACGATGCTTCGTCCGGCGAGTCTGGCGGTAGGGATGAGGGCGACGGCTCGTCGAAGAACGAATTGGCGGGCATCATTGAGCCGATTCCGCCGCTGCCGCAGAACGAAGATTGCGATCGCGCTGGTTGTTGTTGGCCTGCAAATTAAAGTGCCACCGGTTTATTGCAATTTTCTCTTTCCTTTGCGTTGAAAATAAACTTATATTAATTTAGATTTTGCTTCCTCCTAGAGGAATTTTTGGCGTTCGAAAAATCGCTTATAATTTTAAGGTGTATTTTTTTGTATGTTTTTGTATTTTAAGGTGTCAGGAACAAGAATAAATGATTTTTGAAAAATGTCTGTAGGGATGTATGTGTGTATGTATACGCCTGGATCTCAGCTTCTACTGAACGGATTTTCATCGTTCACGGCTCATTTCTTTTGCTTTTTTTTGTGATGACAGCAAAAAAATCTTTTTTTGTTTAGCTTATTTGTTTTTGTTTTATCGCAAATTTTGGATTTTTGAAAAATTTAATTTTAATTTTTTTTAATGACAAGATTGAGATATTTGAATCGAACAAAGACCATTTTAAAGAGCATGAAAATACCTATAATTTCAGAGAAAAAAAGTTACCCTAGCTCTTATGGTTCTTTTGTTTTTAACAAATAATAAATAATTCATAATTTATATTATCAACTGCTCTGAAGAAATTTTTGGTAATTAAGAATATATAGAGCGATAATCTATAAAAATTTCAAGCCATTTTGTCAATTAGTTTTTGAATAAAAAGCTGAAGACTTAAAAAAATAAGTTTTCTATGTCCAACGATTACGGAAGTAAAAAGTTTAAATTACTTAAAATTTTAGGAAAAAGTATATCTTTTGTATGTTCAGAACTGTATAGTTTTTCTGCTTATGAAACTTATTAGATCAAAAGATATTAAGGTTTTTTTTATTTTTTTTTTCAATTTTTTTAATAGCTATATCTTAGTGAATAATTGGTCTTTTTCAATGATCGACCACTTATTTTTTTCGTCTTTAACTAAACTTTCAAAATTAAAAAGAATTTTTCAAGTTCATCCACTAGTTTTTGTTTTATAATGATTTTAAATTATTTATAGTACAGTTATATTATTATTATTATTTTATTATGATTGTTTATATTAGTTTCAGCCATATAGTTCAAATCAAATATAAAAAATTACTTTTCTTTAGCTTATAATTACTAGAGAAAATTCAATTTGCTTGAAATTTTTATTTAATTTTCTTCTAAATAAAGATACTGCGAAAAGGTAATACCAGGTTAAAATCACCTTTTTGCTCTTGTATTGAACATTATATTTTGATACGTCTTGTACAAAGCTTGATTTATCACATGCATTTTTATTAAAGTTTGCGCGAAATCGGGCTTTGCGGATGGAGTTTCCAAAATTCTATATTTAGAACTTAAATATTCCAATAACAACATTTTTATTGAAATTTCGTTTGCTGCTCATTAAATTCTAAAATTGATAGAGAAAAATAAAATAATAATACAAAAATAAATAATGAATTAAATAAAGATTAGTTAGAAATTATGTTTTTGAAATCGATTGTTTTTAATGAATCTCAGAGATAATATTGAAAAGATAAATAATTAGTTATGAGGAAGCTAAGTGCCAATGAATTGGCAGCGGTTTTTTCACTGGATATTAGCTTTATTTTCATAAATCGGATTGGAATCTAGCTTTAATATGATTATCAGTGAGTGTTAGGAATGTTCCAAATTCCAATTTAATTTCATCTTAATATCTGACTAACTAAATTCTTTAATTATGAATTGAATACGACTGAAAATACTGAGTAGTTTATTTTAATCGATTTTTCAAATATCTCTTGAAGTAAGCGAATTAGGAAAAAATATTTCAGACAAAAGTTGCTTGGTTCGGAGTGGAACATATACCAGTGATCTAAATTTGACCTTGAGCTTCATTTGCAAAGTCATTTGAAGGTCAAATTGTGTTTTTTAAATATGAATCGTATTTTTGACTTCAGATTCTGAAAGACTGGGAAATTGTATGTTCCGATATGCATCCACATTAGAGTGACCCATATGGGTCAGAGTGACCCCTAACTACCCTGACCGAAGGTGAAAATAGTAGAGGACTTTTAGGCTTAGCATTTGCTACTCTAACCGAGAGTATATTCTTGGTATCATAATATATTCTCAGAACAACATATATTTTGATACTGATAGAGCTGCCGTTAGAAGCATTAGAGGGTAAAATTTGGAACAGGTTATAAATCACCCTTGGTACTTCGAGGGTTATACTTATCCAAATGGTAGAGACTCTTTTGGTTCCAAATTTCATCTCCTATCTGTCTCTAAAGGCTGTTTTACGAGTATTAAGACACTCAAAATTCAATGGACTGAATATTGAGTGTTGATCAGTGTTGATCTTATTATTACAGCTAAACCTTTTTGAAATAGTCGT
>JAWWML010000062.1:17782088-17866109 GCA_035047165.1 Ormyrus rosae
AGCATTAGGCCGAACGGACGCGGCTTCCTTCATATTTTAACATTAGAAAACATATCCCAAAGTTACAGGAAAATCCACTACCCAAATGTCGTACACTCTCCTTGTAAGTTAAATTTTATTCAAAAATTTCTAACAGAAAATCCGTCGCACCGTTCATTCAACATTGCAAATTAATTCATTTAATAGAAAAAAAAATTGTTCTTTGTCAGTGCAAATTGAAATACAGCCACGCCGCGGTTTCACTTTCGGTTCGAAATATCAGAAATATTCCCAAGCCGGCGGGGGAGCGGAAAAAAAAAATTCGCGGCTCTCCGCGAGACCGATAGGCCAGTAGGATTTGCACCGCTTCGCATTCGCGTGTACACGCCTCGCAATTGAGCCGCGAGTCCGCGTTCTATCGTGCGCTCGGTGTGAAAATCCGATGCGCGTATGTGCCGTTTCGTAACGCGCCTGCAATCACCGGTGTAATTGAACTCCCGCTTTGAAATACGTTTCGAAACGTTGAATTTTCGCTTGACATTTTATTATTCAAATCGCGCGGGGTTTGACATTTTAAACTTCGTTAAAAGAATTAAATAACATTAACGATATTAGATTCATTTAGCGGCGTGGCCCAAAACGTTACGTGTCCCTGGAAACAGGTAACGTAAGAGACGCTTCTGAAAATGAATATTACAGCATCATGCTGCTTCATTATCAAGTCAAAGAGGTTATTAGGCTGTCCCTCCGCCGTAAGTACAAAGCCTTATCTGTTTATGAACCGCGTTTACCTCCGAGCCGAGGTGCTTTAGATAAATGGTTCGCAGGAGGGGGGGAGCAGACCGTCAAAGGAAAACGCTCCCGCGATCGATTAACAGCGCCGGGCTTTAAAACGCGCCGCGTCCGCGATGATTAACCAGCGGGCAACGTGATTCGTCCACGTGACTCGTAATCGACGACGGGCCTCTGGCGGTGTATTTTGCGCAATAAAATTCTCGCGAAAATTCAGTCTGCAAAGTAGGACTGAATCGGGAGTTAATAATAATGATGTTGATAAACAATATAAAATAAGAAATATGTGTATTAAAACGCGACGCGTTATTTTTCTGATGTATTATTTTCTTTGAAATTTTAAAACGGATTTATTTTTAATATTTATTTATATTTAAATCATGTAAAAAGTTTTATCGCTTTTAAATGCGAAATCGCTTTTAAATGTTTATTTTTCGAGCTGAAATGAAAAACGACGGTATGTCACTGTGCAGATTATTTATTGCTAATGCCACCAGATCCATATTTTATTGCATTTTGCAAAATATTATATTTTACTTATTAAAATGCGAGTGTAATTTAATCATCGTGAATAATTAAACAGGATATACTAAACTAAAAATTATAAAATTTCGTTTAAAAAAATAGGTATAATTACACTTGAAAATTACCTACTTAAAAAATCTCGAAAATATTTTATCGCCTTTTAAACCATTCTTCAAATTATTATATTTTAATAAACCAAAAAAAATTCCGAAGAGCTAATCGAACTAACATCAATCGAAGTAACAGCAAATCAAAATAAAGTTAAAAATCCGAGCCTCGTAATATTCCATCCAACGTATATTAGCACCCATTGAAAGGAAGAGCGGAACAATGCTCGTTGCGGGGCGGGCATTTCGCGATCGGGACTCCCGCGCGGGGCTACTTTTACGGTCGCTCTTGTGTGTGTGTGTGGGGGGGGGGGAGACACGCGTGTAAACAGAGGAGAGCGTCGCCATTTATTCTCTGGCATTAAACAGCCACCTTACTTCATTGCCGCCGCCAGAGTGCATTATGAATTTCGCAATATCTCTTTACGAGACTCCAGTTATGGCGAATTTTCTGACGAGTTTCTTTGTCTCGCGTACGTTTAAGCGCTGGTTACGACGAGCTTAAGTTGATTGGCTCGATGATTTCGGTTTTGGAAGTTAAAAAACCAGTTTTAACTGCTGATATACAAGTTTCGAAAGGAGTGTTAAGCTGCATTTTAGCATCAAGGAGCGCGGTCGTGCTTCGAAGGCAAGTATGGAAAAAAGTCTGAGAACGACCGCGCTACGATATACTTTGATATTGTTTAGCGATATTTCTCAAATATTTACTGCGTCGTTAAATAGTTTGTATATTAATTACAACTAGGTTTAATAGAAACCCATTTCATTATACTATACTTTGTGAAAAAATTTTTATGGAAAATAATGTTCTCAAATTAATGGTATTGAGAAACATAAAATTTGTCGTTTTGCGATTCTATCTAGTTCTTTATTTTCGATTCAGACTTCCGGTTCTTCCGATTTCACGTAAAAACTAACTAGTTCTAAAGAGAAAGAGAGAGGCCCGCATAACGCTAATAAGATGAACAGATTAAAATTGCTTTCTACGAAAGTATAAAATAAGATAAGTATCGTTTATTTTTACAATTTAATTTTTGGTAATAATTAAATGATCTCCCAGAAAGGTATACAATTTTTATACAAATTAAAAAAAAAGAAAGTACTGAAATCAATTTATAAATAGTCAAGTATATAAGTGGCCGAATGATCAAATATTATCTGAATAATGGTTTAATATTGGCCGAATATTGGCCGAACATTGATCGAATATTGACCGAATATTGGCTCGGTAATGATCAAATATTAACAGGTCATTGTTCGAATGTTGGCCGAATATTTACGAACACTGGCCAAATATTGAATGATGGAATATTAGCTGAAAAATGGTCGAATATTTGCCTAATATTGGCAGAATAGTTATCGAATATTGGCTTAATAATGGTTGAATATTGATCGAATATTGGTTGAATATTAGCTGAATAATCAGATCAGACACCATATCGCACTTCATGTGCTCCGAGTTATACATGCTTGGGATTTCTCACAGGATTTTGTCTTCAAACTTTGAGTCGAAGCAAAATCGATTGGGCAATCTTGAGTATAATAGATCGAGATTGCCAGTATTCGACCCCTATTTGGCCAATAATTGGCCAATAGTCAACCAGCGTTCGACCAGTATTCAATTATTATTCAGCTAGAGAAAACAAATATTCGGCCAATATTCGACCAGTGTTCGGCAAATATTCGACTATTATTCAGCCAATATTCGGTCATTCAGTCAATATCTGGCCAATGTTGGACCTATATTCGACCAATAGTCGACCAGTGTTCGATTATTTGGCTAATAGCTGATCAGTATTCAGCCAATATTCAATCATTCAGCCACTTATATACTTGACTATTTAGAAATTGATTTCAGTACTTTCTTTTTTTTTAATTTGTATATAAATTTTATATCTTTGTGAAAGTTTATTAAATTACGGCTGTCAAATGAATAATACTTTTGATAATTATTTTACCAAAAATTAATTTGTAAAAATAAACCATATTTGCCTTAGTTTATACTTCGCAAAAAGTTAAGGTATACATGCGTGAAAAGTAGATGAATTATGGCGTTATTTTTATATTTACATTTGAAAATTGTTTACATTTTCCTGGGATAGCATTTATTTTTAGTCACGGCCGAAAGGAAGATGGGTTTTATTACAGTAAAGAAATTATATTTTATCAAGATAGATAAATTTAAAATTTTTCTTTTTAATTTAAAATATGGATGAGTATATTAGCGAAATTATGCGTACATTAAAATTTCAATAACAGGAACTGCAAAATATATCCAAAATCTGTTAGTAGATAAATAATCTTACAACGAAATCACAGGTTAAAAAAGTAATGAAATCAAAATAAAACAGTCAAGTTTTCAATTCATAAATATTTTGATAACCAAACTTACAACTTATATCCAAAATGACCTATTCCACATTTATGCATGTCAATCACATACTTTACTTAACTATTTTACACTACATACACAATGATTTGTTATATTCCTAACAAACTAATTTTTACGAAAGAAATGAGCAGAAGTATCGAGAAAAAATCACCCACGTGCGGGCGCATTGCAAAAGTTTACAAATTTTGAGCTTTGAAAAATGATCTTGAACTTCAAGGTCACGTAAGTTGGGATTGCGTTGTATCGAAAAACCAATACCACCATCTTAAAGTAGAAACTTTAACCTTTTATTTAAAAATAAAATTGACCCCCTACGACCTTTTTTCCCTGAGATATCGACCTTCGAAAATGAGCAATTTTTCGTCGGAATTAAGTGGTGCGTTCATTTTGTTGCGGAGTGTATCTTACTATATATATAGCTTGTGGGCGGCAAACTTCAGGGTTCTAAGAATTCGGGCTGGAAGAGAAGAATACTACTTCAGGGTCCTAAAACTTCGGGCTGAAGATGAAGAATAAAACGTAATTTTAAGCATTTTCGAATTACGTACTCGTGTATTACGATTTGAATAGCTATTTTACCGATATTTTTTTGGACATCATAGTTTAACTATAAATATGCTGATATGCCAAAAATAGCCAAGGAACAATATTGCTAAGCATTATTTTTTTGATAATGAAAAATGCGAACATGAAACGAGAAGTAAATAGTGGTATGGGTGCGGCGTCGTCTGCTTCTCAAACTCGCATCCGCGGCACTGCCGCGCCACTGGATAATATATGGAAAAAATCAAATTCTATGCACAATTTTAAAATCAAATGTGTAAGTAATCAGATATAATAGAAAAATTGATAATATTTAACTAAATAATGATAGAAAAGGAATTAGTCAAACATAAAGTATACATTTATTGTTTCAAATTGAAGAACTAACGAAATAATAAATTTACTTTTTATATGTATGTAGTAGAACGAGTAATTTAACCAAAGTATAATCTTCTAGCCAAAATATGAATAAAGCCGTACCAGTACCGTCAACTGCTTCGAAAAAGCAAAAATAACTCGTAGCAAGTATCATCTATTTCAAGTAATAAATAATTCACTTTATTAATTTTTCAGAAAAAATTCAAAAGAGAAAATAAAACTAGAGAAATCAAGGTTTTATGTATCCTGTTTTTCGTTTTAAAATAATATTAATTTAAAATTAACGGAAGTTGACTGAAATAATATACCTGTTTAGGATCAATAAAGTTTTCTAACTTATTATTTGTGTTTTTACTATTTATCTTCGAGCTAATATTATTTCAGCGAGGAATTAATAGTATTTTATTCATTTCAATGATTGAATAAGCAACTTAAAGTTTAATTTTTGAATTTGAATTTTTGCAACAAAGGTTAATTGTAAGAATTTCTTTTAAAAAGCCCGGAAAATGACAGCAATTTTTTTACCTTTTCGAAGCATTTGAAAGTGCTACTCACATCTCGGAATATTCAAGTACTTTCCAACGTTTGGATATAGTATTCTCACATATTAAGAACAATGTAATTGAATCAATAATAATTATTATTAAATCACTTAAAAATCAGTAATTTAATAAAATCAGATTATTAAAAAAAATGGGAATGAATTATCTTCAGGGAATATAATTACTTTAATTCTTCCATTAAAACTATTAAAAATAATAATAATTGGTAAAATGACAGATCCACTTACCATTCAACGACAGAGCAATAAATTAGTGTTATATACTGAGAAGAAAGCTTACCTGTAAAAGAATAATTACGTTTAATCTTAAATGAAATTATTTAACTTGAAGTATATAAATAAAATTTTAATGTCTTAAAATTATTATTAATCAATTAAATGATAATAAACTTTTAATCAATTTAAAAATTTTAGATTAATTTTACTTTCAATATAACTTTTTTGAATAGGTGCTATTACAGAGTAAACGGTTTATCGATTATATTCTGCATAAAGACCCTCAGCCCACTTCAAAATAATACAATGGATCATAAATTGAAGCTCATCCTTTTTATATAATAAATCAAGTGCTTCATTTTTACAACATTTGTGTATAACATTTTTTCGTAAGCGATTCATAAATACTTTTAAAATCAATTTTTGCAAGCCATCGTTTCATCTTGAATGCAAATAACGAGCTTAATTTGTTTCTCGTAAAAGTTGATCGAAATTAAAAAGCTTTTGTAACTAACAAAGTTTGGCGATTCGACATTGCTGAAAAGACCGTAAAGCGAAATAATGTGCTGGATCGTGTATTTGTAAAAACGAGGTTGTAAAAAACTATTTGAAACTATTATTTTGTACAGCGACCAATATAATCTCCGGTATACGCTTTCGCTTGGCGATTACTCAGACGGTCGGAAACGCTGCTGCATCCGTTTTTGAACGCTCAATTTTATAAATGTCCATCTCTGTTTATAAATGTACATGTGCAGAATGTGTAACGTGGAAGTGTCAAGTTTAATCGGGTATTAAGCTTGCCATTTTTGGTAATTAAAGAGCAAATCATATCTACCTTTGGATAATATCGATCGTTAATTACAAAATGAAATTTGCGTAGCGTAATTGAAAAGGAAAAAAAGACATTTTGAACTGGAGTATCTTCCCTATAAACCTCCAAATATATATTATACTTTACTCAGGTGAGTTAGGTACTTAGTAAATTTTAAATCAAAATTAATTTACTCATAGTATTCAACAAAATACTTAAAATTCAAGGACATTAAGAAGTAAGTATTTCATCAAAATTATAGTTTCTATTTGTACATTTGTAAAATTAAAATTTTTTCCATGCATTTTCGTTTTAACGATCTCGATGTAAGCATTTTGTGCTCCATGATCATAATGAAAATAAAATAAAATCTAGATTATCAGCCATAACTCTCTGTCTATAAACAATAGAGATTATGAAAGAAAACACGTTTAACTACAAATTATATATAATTTGTTGGCTAGATTTTATTTTTTCATCTATCAGGTTACGTATAAATAAGAATAATAATATAATATTTTGTATTATATCTATATCCAATATTTAAAATATATTTAATATCTTTAATACCTTCAAAGAAACGTAAATTTAATAAAAAAAAAAAAAAGCAAGGAAGAAAGTAACGAAGAAGTAACATGCAGGACAGATCCAAAAAGGAAGAAGGGCAAGTTAAATGGAAGCGAGTCGAAAATCTAAACAGATTTTTCGTTTACCGCTCAGTCACGTTCGCGACATCAGTCAAGTCACTGTCATTTTGGCTCTGCGACAGATAGAAAAAGAGGGAATGAGTGAGAAAGATTAACTTCATATATAGCGAACGTACTTTGCTGTTACAACATATACCCAGATCGACGTATCTTTTGTTTTCTTGCAATGTATTGAATGTACATTTAGGTCACTCAAAAACAAGAAATGGATAAAGAAAGAAATTAGAACATTATAAATAGATTTTTATTTTTCTGTATTGATAATTCAAGTTCCATTTAGAAAAAAAAAAAAGAAATAGAAGTTTTCCAAATATAACCTTTTCTAAACTTTTATTGGAAGCCAATATCATTGTCCATTTTTTGTAGTTTTCGCCCAAACACTAATCTTTCTACTTCAATAATTTTGTTAAACCACAAAAAGTCACGTGTATCTACTCTCGCTTGGATGCACTGAAAAAAAATTGTAACCGTCCCGTGTCTATCGATGATACAGGTGAAAAATGCATCGCTTTTGCTTTCGAAGCGTATTCTTCGGAGGACGTTGACATTAATGGGTTTCTTCCGAACGTTGCAGGAAAAAACGAGGGATAGAGAGAGAGAGAGAGAGAGAGAGAGAGAGAAAGAGAGACAGAGTGGTTGGATGAGAACGATCCCTGAACCTGACGGAACTCCTACCATTACTTTCACACCTTACAGTGCGCTTCGGGCGGCTCTGATTGATTGTAGCTTCACCTTTCCTCGTACAAAGCTTTAACAAAAAAAAGCCATCAAGTGTCGATGGCTTTCGAAGTTCGGGCTTTTGCGGGGATCTAAGCCAGTTTAAAATGGTTTCTAGAAACTCTTTAATTTGAAAATCTGTCAATCTAGTGATCTGGCATATACATTCTAGTTGATGAGGTACGCCACCGAACTATTCATCGTTAGCCCATTGTTGGCTAATTTCGTTCAAAGTTAGCATAATCAGTATAAACAATGTCGTATTTATTAGCCCGTAATTCGATTGACATTAAATGGCCCGGCTAGAAATGATCAACAACGCAGGCCGGCTTTAATCACCTTCGACGTCGCGTTTACAGCTTATCGAGCGGAGCAGTAACTCAATATTCTTCGCGGCGCGAAAAGTCAGCTCCCCCTTTTTGGGGGACGCACACCGGAATGGTGGAGAGCGGGGCGAGGCAAACCAAATAGCGAAAGGCCATAAAGGGCGGCGGCCTCCGGGGTACATGTGTATTAATACGTTTAACTAGGCGAGTTATGCGTTATGACACAATCCGGCACATCAGCTGCAGCGGAGTCGCGGCCGATAACGCGCTTAGATACATAAAGGGGGTGGCGGCGGCGGGAGGGGACACCGCGCCTGCACACAAGCCCATTCAAATTTTAGCCGCTTGTAATTTAGACACAAAGTACTTTGCCCGTTTGTGCGTGTGCGACGAGGAGAGAGAGAGAGAGAGAGAGGCGTTCGTGTAATAGGCGCATATGTACTATTGTAGCTTCGACAGGGATAAATATGCGGGAGAAGATCCTTCCTCTCGTTGATATGAAACTGGATCGTTTCAGAGTTTCCCTTGTCCAGTCGGCCGATTTTGGTCTATTTTTTCAATGGTTTTTGCCATATTTTCTAACGGTGTACCCCACTGCAGTTTGATGATCCACGTCAGTAACATCTTTTAATGTTTATAATTATCAGCTTTTTCCACTTCTTCAGGTGTATTAGTTTGTTCAATTGAAGTTGACTTGGATGGTCTCGTAGCATAAAACCTCATCTTGCAAAGAACTTCAGACACTTTTAATCGTATTTTTTCTTCATTTGACTTTCTTTATTTGACATTTTCAAATTTAGATCTACAATTAAAGCTCTTTGCTTCGTGAGCGATCTATCAAGACTGAAAGTTTGTATACAATACGTGTATACAATACATTGAAGATTTTCAACGTGAATTTGCGATAAATTTTCCCCCGGGCCTGGGCCCAGAAATCCGCGCTGCGCCACCTAGCGACCAGTCGGACGGGCACCCAAAAGCGTCCAGGCTCATCCCACTCCCCAAGACCTTCCTCCAACGCTCCTACCACAAAATGCCTACACTATTGACAAATTTACAAATTTATGTATGCTATGCAAATGAGTCACAATTCATTTTACCAAAATACTATTAGCATTTATAATTAGTATAATAAATATGGGACAAGGGGTCAACAAGAACACTAACTTAACTTCCCTGTTAGAAATCGAAAGCAGTTTAATGCCGAATATTAGCATTTTTTCGGGAAATTAAATTCCTTACGGAGGGCAATTTGGCCCAGGGCCTCAAAAGCTTTAAAGGCGGCACCAGTGTACTGAATATTTTCAATAATAGATAAATGGCCTAAAACTGAGTTATTTCTATACGAAGCGAATTTGTTATTCGGCGTCAAGCATTGCCAAATTTATTTATAAATTAATTAATTATTTTGGTGGTTTATTTTCTATTTTACTTTATAAAATAACTATTATAATATTTGGTGCGTGAATCAAAAGCTAAATTACACAATTAACGCTGAGAAATCGTACTAAATCATATATAAGACTATTAGATAATTACTACCTCAGAGAGGCTTATACTGATCATTAACTAGGATTTGAATTCGTATCTACTCTGCGTTTTACCTTGCGGCTCTTGATTTCTGCAAATATACGCTACTGTAATGCTGTAGCAGCAAATGGGCTCTCAAGTAACTGTAATTACAGCATATTTATTTTTCGAAAGTCAAACATTACTTACAGCTAAATGAGAAGTTTCTTATAGAAGAAAGTTTCGTTTATAGCTTATGGAAGTTTCTTTCTTTTATGTATTTATAATGCTGACTCGAGGGATAAATTTACGTTAATTAGAATAAGATCGATGAAAAAATTTTTCTTAATTAAAGGAGCGATATGTTTTTTTTTTGGCTCCTTAATTAAAACATTATTTTACTAACGAAATGATTACGAGCGGTTTGTTATCTCGTTTAGAATAAATTAATAAATTTAAAATAACAGTTGGTGAAGATATATATATCTTCTTGATATAAATTGTCATTAGAGGGAAAGGCACATATTCGGATCAGTGCAGATGTTTCTCCATAATCAGCATTTCATTTGACTAATGCATACGAGCATAAATTTAAGAAAAGAGTGTCGCAAGTTGGAGATATGTTTTCTAATGATAAAACATGAAGGAGTCCACGTCCATTTAGCATAAAGTTTAATTTTTCAAAATTTATGCATTCTGTTGTAAGTTACAGGTAATTGAAGAAACGTTTGATAAATAATTTTAAGTAACAGAGGGCATAAATTAAAAAACCAGCATGACAAATCTTTGATACAAATGTCGTATACTTCCTTTGTAAGTTTAAACAAGCTTTGTCGTTTATTACGAAATAGGCTTTCAATGCTTTATAGTACCATATTCCACGAAATTAAAATTCAATAATATCTTCGATCCGAACGTCAATCTTCCCAGTAGTATTCTTTTCATTTGCCAAAATGACATCAAAATATCATTCAGTCGACCTCGTCGAAAACGCATTTTACTTGTAAACTCATTACCGGAATCCGAAATCGCGCAAAACACGTCGAATTTTTTTCCCCTCCCCCAATATCCCCCCCGCCTACTATGATTAAATCAGGAAAGTTTCGCGAGCTCGCACACACACTCGTTCATTCCCCCGGCTCGCTCGTTCGCCAGAAAGAGTTAGTTATGTTGTCTAATTTGAACGATCGAGGGCACGAATGCACTAATTGGACTGAGGCCTTAAGTACCCGCGAGGCGCGCGTAAGTGAATTTAAAGCAAACGCGGCCGCGGCGCCGCGAAAGTTTGTTTTAGCGCGCGCGCATGCGGTTTATTTCATCAGCGCGGCCGCCGCCGCCGCCGTCGCCGCTGCAGCTGCCTGAAAAATAATTCGCTCGGGGGCTGAATTTACTTTGCCGTCCTCTCTCTCTCTTTTCTTTCTCTCCTCTTTCTCATTTCCTTTTTTTCCCTGCTGCTGCTCTCCCGCGCGGGAACGCGCAGGCCGCTGCCCGCCGATATAATACAATGCAGGCGCGTCCTGCGCCGAATAATCGCGTGTGTACGAATGCGAGTTAATAAGATCGGGTGAAAGATTGCGCGCCGGGGATGAGAGAGAGAGAGAGAGAGAGAGAGAGAGGGAGAGGCTGTTGACCCACATTGTCGAAAGAGTAGCGCCGGAACAGATGATGTTCGTGTATTTCGCGCGGTTTTTTTTTCTTCACCCTCTCCGTGTACACTTTCGCCCGACGAAAAATTAGTTAACGAACGAATCTTTCACCGGGATTAAGCAATCGGTTTGGAAAATTGCAGGGTGACTGTTTTAAATCGAGTTTAATATTTTCCAGCACTTTTGCAAAACGACTGAAATCTGCATAAGAAATATATTTACTATATATTCGTCTGAGAATTTCGCCTCTATTTGCCAGATATACAAACTGTCCGCTATGCATCAAAAACCCGGTCCACCCTCGTCTGCACGCGAAACTTCCAGCTTAGCGTATATACTGCCGTCGAAAAAATGTTCTTCTCCGCGAGCTGCGGATATTTCCCTTCGCTCCGTTCCCTCGATTCTCCTTTTCTCCGGCTCTCGGCCGACGGGTTGGTATTATTGCCGAACAAATAGAGCGTAGAAAACTTTTCATTCCGTGGCGCGCCCCGGGATGCACACTGCACCGGGCCGCTTCCCTCAAAGTGCGCAGGCGCAAAACCGACGCGCCTTTGTACTTGTACGTGTGTGTACGTTTGCGAAGGAGCGGAGAAAAGCGCAAAAATAATCTGGGATATATGCGTGTGCATGTACTGTGGGTATGGGCGCGGGCGCAGCTTGAAATCAGTGAAATAAGACGCGAGCTGATATTGGGCACGAAAGTTCATTCGAATGGAAAATGGTTTTGGTTTTCAGGCTCGTTTTTTTTTCTTTTTTTTTTTTATTTGTTTGGTAAGGGGACACTACTGTGCGAGTGGTTAAAATTTTCAAGCTTTCTTTTGTGTTTGCGCAGCGATAAAATAAATGTTTGTACAAACTATTACTTCAGTTTGTGGAATTGACAGATAATATCCAATGGATGAAATAAAAATTCTGACGAACAAAATTTGAATTTTAACATCTAATGCGGAACCAAAATCCATGCGATTCATTAAAAATTTCAGTTTCCGGGATAAATTTTTTATTAGCTTTTAAAGTTCTGCATTAAAAAACGCGTAAATATAAATACAGTACAAATATAAGAATATCTTTTGCTGGAAATGATTTTAAATTAAATTGTATACAGCTGGTTAACGTGTATTTTAAATGGAGCATTTTTTAGCTAAAATTGATGCCCAAGTTAAATAAGAACAATTGAAAAATCATTTTAAAAGATAAAATATATCGTTACATTGAAATATTCACGAGCAAACATTTAATTATTTGATAATGACAAAAAATAATAGGAATTTATCGTTTTCAATTACAAAACAAGCTAAGAATTATTGGCGGGTTCGAATAAATCCTTTTGCAAATTAATTACAACAAAGGCATTTTACTCGAAGCACGAACTTTAGTGAAATGAATCGAAAATTACATGGAGATTTAGCTGTAAAAGGGAGAAAATTACCGGAATTCAGGCCGAAATCAAAAAGGAAGAACACGGCCGCGGCGCTTCGATTTTCCGCGAATTCATTTTCAACAAGTTTTATTTTCCGAGCCGCGGAACGGGTTGAACGAGGCGCCCCTCCCCCGCGCCGTCACCGCGTACTAACGCCCGCGCACACCGAGAGGCAAGCAGGCGGTGCGCGAAAGCGCGTAATCATTAGAGGAGTAGAAATCGAGTTGGACGAACGTTCGAGCTGACAGAGAGAGAGAGAGAGAGAGAGAGGCGCGCGACGATTCATCAATCTCGTTTGCTTTCTATCGCTGCGCCCCCTCCCACCCACCGCTCTCCCTTTTTCCTGTATGTGTACGCAATTTCCTCGTTTCGTCGCTCTAACGACACCGTGTTATTGCTCCAGTTTGTTATTGTACTATTTCATAACGCGCTCCGTTTTATCGGACGCTCTATTCATAATGTACCCCCCCGTGCAACTATTTCGCCTGGGCAATATTTGTGCCGCGAGGTTTTTTTTTCGTTCGTCGCGGTAATTGCGCCGACGGAGGTGGGAAGTGGCGGTGCAAAAAACTAATTTCGATGGAACGTTTATGCCGGATACGGTGCTCGAGAAATTTAAAAAGTAATAAAAGGTTCACTTCGCGATATCGAAATCAGGAAGACGAATAATTTAATTCGTATGCTCGGCTAAATAAATATTCATGATTTATTCGCAGGGCTAATAAATTTTTGCAATTGAATGTTTAATTTATTTTATTGCGGCGTTCAATGTTGAAATAAATTTTGTTACTTTTCCTCTTAGTAATTAAATTAGCAAATTTGCTCAATTTTATTACGCCCTCGATTTATAGCACACTGATACCACTACTTGGGTTACGTAATTTTAAATTGTTTCATTTTAACTTAAACGCAAATGCAGAATATATTTTAGCGAACAAAACGAGATGTTTAATTTTTCTAAAACATAATTAATGCATAAATGATGTTGAGGCAGAAATTGCGTAACACATTTTCTGTACTTCTGTGTTTCTCGCTAGTCTTGCGTAATGTCTGAACTGTTATCGTCAATATATAACAGTTATACGTAATCAAATTGACAAACTGACAGTTATACTTTGAAACACTTGCTTTATTCGGTTTAAACAATGTTGATGTACTTAAATATAAATTCAATTGTTTTCATTGTTTCCAAAAATTGTTTCTTAGCTTTTCATAAATTTATTACTTAATTCTTCTCTCAAAATGCTATAATTATAATTAAAGTAACTAATTTTATTGACGATACATTAAATGTTTTTTAAATAGAATTTATAATAATATTGTTTTTAATACTTCGATGAACGCTTGTTTCTGATACTGTTATTTATAAAGCTGTATTCTATTGTAATGTATAAAATTACAAAAGTTTAAAAATGTACTGTTAGTCACTTGCAAAAAATAAAATAAGATTAATAAAATCGTGGCAAGTACGTAGAAATAAATATATTTTTTTGATCAATAAGCTTAGATAGCTTAAAATATGGGTATTCCAAATTTTTAGCTGTAATCTACAGTTTAAACGATTCATTTTATTGAATTGGGTTTAACTTTTTATTATTTTATGTGAGTTTATAGGTTGAAAATTGAAATGTATATATTAAAATTAGATAAATAAGCAACTTTTAATATAATTTTCAAAAAGTACTGAAATTACTGATCTTCGAACAAAAATTATACCTACTTTTATGTACTTTGTTTGGTACAATATTATCAAGTAACTTTTTGCATCATTTTTTAAAGGTCCCAGGATCTCCTTAATAAGAATTTAAAATAATTTGTGTACTGTATACGTGCCTTTTACTTTACATTTTTATCAGAGCATTATTTTCCGATTTGATAGTATCCACAGTTACAGTGGAATATTTAATGAAATTTCTCAATCTTCAACAAATATTTGTAATTAGTAGCTTAAGTCGAGCAACGATCGAGGATTTTTTCCCGAAATTCGGCCGGAAACGTGCGATCGAGCGAAGAAGCGCCGAGAGACTCGATTCGAAAAGCGAAAATTTTTTCATTTCCGAACAAAAGAAAAACGGCCGGGCGCAATTCGCAGCCTTGCTCCGACGACAATTTTGCCCCCCACCCTTTTCTTTCCTCCGTCCGCCCCCGCCAATTTTCCGTCCTCGTTTTCGACCTTCTCTGGCAGCGGCGAAGGTAGCAACGACGCTGGAGAGCCCCTCGACCGATTTATCGCGCGTGCCATTTCTCGAATTCCTTGCCTCCCGCTGGCTGTTTCTCGCTCTCTCTCTCACTCTCTGCCTCCCGCCCTCTTTCCGCCTGTCCCTGCACTTTTGGCCTTTCGAATGAAATTTTAGGCGCGAGCGTTCGATTGCCGCGGATTCGAACGCGCGCGGGGCGAAGCATTACGAGGCTGCCGTGCATTATTCAGCGCCGATGATGGATTTAGCGATCGACGCTCTCGGTGCAGCCGAGAGAATTCGGTCCGTCGTGGATTTTGATATCTCGAAGGTTTATCGGATTTTACCTCGAACGAGAAGGCTCGCTTTATCAAGCAAATTTTCTAACGGGCCTCCGGAATTTTATCTCCGGATTCAGACAGGTGTTTGTCGGCAAGCAGCGATATTCGGATCGCGAGGGATAAAATTATGCACGGCCGCGCGCGCCTCTTTAATCTCGAAAAATCTGCTCTTGGCCCGCGGTCAAAATTTTCAATTACCTGCGCGCGAATCGATTTTACGAAGGAGGACTTTCGCCGAATTGAATCGCGGAAGCACGAATTTTCGATTTCACCAAATATTCAATTATCAAACGGGTTTTCACAAAAATACACTTTGATCCAAATCAATTAGAAAGAATTAAATTTTACGTACAAGGGTTCTAACATCCCGTTTACGAACGAAAGAAAAAAAAAAAGCTGCACCGCGGCGCTAAACTATCCGACTAGACCTACATTTACTCTGCAAAATAAGCCCGCGAGCTGCGCCGGAGGGTTAGGGCGACTCGAGAGTCCCCCCCTTTTAGGGCGAGAATGGCAATTCGTAATACAAAATGGCCAATGTGAGAGTCGCGCCGCGCGCCATAATCCCGCCTTAATGCAGCCAACGACGCGCGCTGCGATGTTTGGCTCGGAGAGTCGCGCACGAATGCATATTCCGGGGCCAACAATGAACGAGAGAGCCCGACTCTCTCTCTCTCTCTCTCGCTGTTTCGCGTCGTTCTTTCGTTTTTACGCTTTTTTCCACCTCTTCACATCGACTTTTTGTTACGCCGCGCGGCAGCAGCTCGCTTCTTTTCTCGTTTAGAAAACTGCAGTGCGCCTCTCGTCGCGACGAGGCACGACGAGGCAAAACGGTGTACAGGTGGTAGAGGGATATATTTCAGAAAAGCTGATGAGCCGTTCTATTGGCTTTTAATTTCAGAGCGAGTTTGCAGCTTTGAAAAGAATCCTGTGCAAATGAATAATTTTTCGTTGACATTGAGGATAGAGCTTTCAATTTTAGTTCGGTTTAGTTGTTGTTTACAATGGAGGTCAAAATGATGTAAAAAGAAGAATCCCCATGGATTGGATATTGGGGGTTCAAAACCTTATATGTTATTTATCTTTGGCTTTTCCCACATTAATGTTTAGTTCCAAATGAATATCTTGAAGTGTTTTAAATGACAATAAATGTTTTGTACGTTCTTCGAACATTTTCTATGTTTTAATCGCGAGAACATTTTCATACGAGACGTGAGTATCCTTCTTTTAAGTTTCAAAGAATAACCTGCATATTACAAATATTCGCTTTTTTTATAAAAATTTAATTTATTACAATTAAAATATCGATGTATTATTACTTCAATTTTATGTTTTATAAGTAGTAAGGGACATTTTTTAAGTACATTACCTCCTTAATATCTTATTGTGAAAACTAACTCTAATTTCAATTACATTTTAGTTTTATTTTCCGCAGTTAATTCTAATTTCCTTTATTTTACTTTGTCTCTAACAACTCAATTATTTTTCTTTCTTCACTTGGCTTTTTTCTACAGAATTTCTACATTTACACGTAAAGAAATTCTCTATTCTCTGTTTTCTTCTACATTTGTATAAATTCTCTATTCTCCGTTTTAAACAAATTTGCACCTAATTTGTAAGCCATTCTATTTAGGAAAAATATTCATTGCTATCTTCATTGTCTTATACACATTTGTTAAAAGCATGTGAACGTAATGTTTTTATGATTTTAGCGAGATGTTAGTCAATATTGCTTTGTATTTTTCAGTGCGAACCCGATCTTTGCGGATTTTATGTGTATTTAAACCTAACCTCCTCGCAAAAAAAAGCTTAAAAAATGATCTACCTCGATAAAAAAAATTCGCATACATAACAGGATTTGATTTCCGAGACTGGAATTTAGCTGGAACCGAATGCTCCAATATCTTCAGCTCGCGCTTGCTCGGCCAGCGGGCGCGATCCCTCGCTCGGGGTTGAGGCCTTTGAGTGTCCGGACGAGTCTCGCTGTGGGTATTAGCTGTTGCTTTGGCCGTCGACCTGACGAATTATTCCGGATGCCGGTCGTCAAGTTGAAACATCGACCTGGTGACCAGCACCAATGACGCACGGACCCCGTACCAGTGCTTCGTCGAACATTTACTAAGGGACATAGTGTCCAGAGCGGCACTTTACGCTGCACTATTTTCCCGCATCGATGCAGCACCTCTGCCATATCGGTGCAGCATTAAATATTTTTACACGGGAGATTTTTTTCTTTTCGGAATAGATGATGGTGAATAATCATTCGTCGAACCGTTCAATTAAAATTTGTAATGTAATTATAAATCTAGCTATTAACAAAACAAAACTATGATGAAAGAAATTCATTATCTGCAAGATTATAAATCGATCTGTAAATCAAGAAACAACGTCAACATATACGCAATACATTCACGTCGAAATCTTACAAGCATAAAATTCTCACATATGTCTGAAAGAACATTCCAATACGTGAAAATGCGCTTGCGCGAAAAATATTAAATGCCGCCTCACAGTAGAATTGTGCAGGAGTTAAATAAATACCCTTCGGAGAAAGATCGGCCCCTCGGAGAAAGGGAAACCGATAGGAATCCATCTCGCGCGAGGTGCGCATTCGAAACGCTCTCGGCGTCAGACCGCGGAGAAAGAGAGAAATTCGAACGAGCGCCAGTAAATAAAAACAGGAAGAAGATGAGCGCTAGGAGGGAAGAGCAGTCGGGGAGCCGCGCCGGCAGGAGGAGAGAAAAGACACGAGGGAGCGTCGGACGAGCGCGCCAGCAGCGGCAGCGGCAGCAACAGCGATTGTCGCTCAGCGCGCGTCTGTACAGGGCCTGGGGGGACTCGGAGTGCGCGAGAGCACGCGAGGCTAAAGCTCGTGGGAAGTCGCTGCCTCCTCCGTGCGGGACGACTATTCCGAGGAGAGAAAGCCGAGGAGGAAGGTGAAGGTGTATGTATGTGTGTGTGTGTGTGCGTGTACGTGTCGGAGACACGTGCAAAGAATAGGGCGGCCGCTTACGAGGCGGCTGCTGCTTTTTAGCTTCTTCGATTCCCTTTATTTCGAGCGAGAGCTGAGGCTACGCAGGCGGACACTTGAAGGACAAACAGGCGGCAATTCGACGGGTGTGCCCTGCTTATTTTATTTTTATCAACTTTTAGTAAAAATTGCGCAGACGCTTTTTCGGAAAATAATCTTTTTTTTTTTAACCCGTACAGAACAAGGTGTTGCGCGTATCATGCATTTTTTCCATTTACAAAAATAAATAATAATCTTCTTAATTAATAAAAATATGGCTTTTAGCCGGCGCGGGTATACGTAAATAAAACTTTCAAGCAGCTCTTAGCATCGGCGAAACGAAGCGGCGGCTTAAATCAGATTTAAAAATGCAGAGCGTACACACGCGTAATTCGCCGCTCTCCGATGTTCTCGAAGGCGCGCGCCTTCGTTACGACGTCAGCCTCTCGAGCCTGGCTCTGCATTTTCTTTTTTCTCCACAGCCAAGTCAATCGTTCTGTCACTTAAATTCAGATGCCCTCCAAGATGCCGCGCGCGCGCCGCAGCGGGAGGCTGTGCGCGCAGAAATCCTATTTTCGCGCGGATGACAGCTGCCGGTTCCGCTGCCAAAGCGGATGTACGAGTCGGATTCGGCATCGGGTAAGTGCATCATTTACGGCGGGGTGGCTGGAAATATTTCATTGGGATTTGCCCCCCCCCCCGCCCGCCGCCCTGCTCCATCGACAGGCGCGGCGTATATATATCCCTTCGGCCCGCAGCAGGTGGCTTTATTTCGCTGCGAATTCGGGGTATCTTCGGTAAATGCGGATTTAGGTGCGCTGGCGCGATTGCCAAGATTGGACTTAGTTTCAACGCATCGCTACTTGTTCAGCTTTGTCAGCTTTATGATCGTCTTATTTTTTTTCTCTCCGAAGTTCCGGTTAGTTCAAGATTTATCATGCAAAGTCGGAAAGAAGAGCCTTAACAATTAAAAATTAAGACATCGTGTCTGACTGTACGTTGATTATTCTACTTACAAATTCGCGCGTGTAATCTGTACTAAATTTTTCAATGTACCGTTTATTTTCAGATTAATATCGTAGCTTTTGGCAAAAGTGAAATTGCAAATATGCCTATCGCAAGCCAGCGGTATCTTTACTAAATAAGTGCGAAGTATTTAATGAAAAAGTTTAACAGACGCAGAATCCAATCCTCATTCGCGGAAGATTGAAACTTTCTATCCTTAAATATTTGCGCGGCGCTTTGCATAAAAATACCGAGTTTTTAAAGTTCGTACATTGAGAACTTGCTCCTCGAGAGCGTATCATTCATTCATTTTCCCTTAGAGGAAGGAGAAACTAAGAAATAGCGGAAGGAACGTTAAATTTGCGTTCAATGCTCAATTAAAGCAACAATGATAGTAGGATTACGTAGTTAGTAAGTAACAATACGAATTTTAGAAACGCAGATTAAGATTTTTTACTTTTCAACTGGAGCACAAATACAATTTATGACAGATAAATACAAGAGCGTCTTTTAATCAAACTCATTTGTCTATATTTATATCACTAATCCATCATTCCGAGCGGCCTTTAACCCAAAGCACATAATTCAATCGAGAAGAGTACACTGCACCGTTTCAGCTCTCCTCAAATAAGTCTGGAAAGCTCGAAAATCTGGCCTTATCCAAAAGGAAAATAGAAGTTATTTGTCCAAACCCGGAGAGCGAAGCGGGGAACTCGGAGAGAGTATTCTCTCAAGCACGGCTGCAAGAGTCGCCCCGCGAAAGAAGCGGCAAGGAACGATGATCGATTTCTCTCTCTCTCTCTCTCCTCCGCCGCGGCGGCGATTATCAAGAATTCATGGAATCCCGTTGTTCTTTCGCGCGAATGCCCGCGACACCTTTTCCCGCGGCTCTTTTGGCCATCGGCCCGCGAGAGAGCTCCGCTGCTCAGACGAGGGGGGGGGGGCGGGTAATTTATCATCCGGGGAACAATTAGGGGAGAAATTGCATCAGTCATTTCGGCGAAGGGGGCTATTGAAATTTTGTGAATTTCGAAGTAAAGCCATTTTTTTTTGAGGATCGATCTTCGAATTATGCTCCTATTTCCGTTAATTTTTACTCTTATCTTTTAAAATATTGATAAGCGCAATATTTTAACTTTTATATACGTGGATTCAAAAAATTAATTCTATCAGCTCGTTTTATTGTTTAAAGGTATAAATATAAAACGCAATGCGCCCCAGTTGGGCTATAAATTTTTTTATTCAAAACGACCAAAAGAGCTCTACTAGATACCAAAATTAAATTTTATACAAAACTCACGAGTGAGAGAGAGAGAGAGAGAGAGAGAGAGAGAGCGACTTTTTATGAATTATTTCATAAAAACGGACTAAAAAACGGATTAAAAAACAAAATCAAACAACGCCCGCGGCGCAATCCCTTCGTAGATTTTTAAGCCCCTAAGCCTCCGAGCGACGGGGCAGGTATGTACTTTGGTTTTTCATCCGTCCTCTCGCGTCACGTGGCCGGGCGCCGGGAAATATGCCGATCGATTCTCTCTCTCGCGGAGTCGCGCGCGCGCGCGCGTGTACGCAAAAGCGAGGCGCGGAATCGGAAGAATGGCCAATCGCAGTCGAGGCACGCTAATCCGGGGATGAGCTTTCCGATCGCCGCTTTCGCGCAGACGGCCGTTTGCGACTCTGATGCGCATGATATTCCGCGCGCAGACCGTCTTTGCCGTTTTGCGTCTGTACACGCGTGTTGTGTACGGATAAATTGAGAGGGCCGATTTTAGGGAGGTGACGCTGTCGAGCAATTATTGCGAGCAAACGGACAGGTATTTTAAAACGAGTCCTCGTGACTACCTAAAATAAAGTTGGTAGTTGAGAGTTTTATTTGTCTATAAGTAAGTAGTTATCGAATAACCTGCTTTCAATCGTTTTTTGCTCGGCGAAATTTATTGTTTTAGGAATAAAATAAAAGCGTTTAGAGTTCGTTTGGCCGCTAATGAGTTAGGAGTAGGTATCCTTTCGTACTGACTTTTAACTTAAAAAGTCAACTTTCGTTGTAATTAAATTTCGTACTTCTCTATAATGCTGAACGCAAAAGTCGTCCGGATTTTATGTGCAGTTCTGAGACTTCTGATGAAATTAGATTTCCTAAATTGGTTTCTCTTTGATATGGCGCTCATTTTTAATGAAACTTTGGTTTGTTGATCTAATTAGAGGATTTATGTAATAAAAGAGATTAACTTGAATTTATCATATCCGTTTAATTACCGACGATTATTGTTTATATTTTTATAAGTTTATTATCGTTCGAATAAAAAATTTAACGAAAAATATTTAGCTCTCAATTAATGAAACAAAAATCAGATTCTTTGAATTCTTTATTATAGCTTACAGGTATACGTAATGCTGACAATGAACTTTTCCGAAAAATATTTAACATTTATTCGCCGCACATTTCTTTTTTCATTCCCTCTAAAAATGAAACAGTTAAAAAGAAGAAGTGCGCGGTTTCCACGGCCACCACATACTTTTCCATTACGAATTTGTGGATTTTAACGGAGAATTAGAGGAAAAACCACATGCTTTTCGCAGTTTCATTTTTAGAGAGTAAATTGCGCGGATTAAGCTCGTTAAAGCAGAGTTGAAGTAATAATGTAGAGTTGAATCGTCAAAAATATGAATTTCGAAAAATCCCCCGCCAATTATAGCAGCGATCTATTCAACCACACTATTTTCCCAAGAAAACTTTTACCCTCGGCGGCATTAAAGTTTTTCTATTCCCCCGAAAAGTGTTTCGACGTCGCACAATCGAGTCCATTAGCAAAAGTAACTCGTAAAAGAGCAGCAATATGACACCCAAGTCAGAGGAAAAGTAGAAAAAGCGCGCGCGCGAGAGAGAAACAGAGAGAGGCGAGCAGAAGCGCAAACGAGCAGCTCGGCAATCTCGCTATTGATTGCTCCAAGCCCCGGCACGAGCATGTTCTCCTCTCTCTCTCTCTCTCTCTCTCTCGACGGGACACCGAAATAACGCCGTCTATTTTTGGTCGTATGCAGAAGAGCTGTAGGTGGTCGCGAACACCAGGTGATTCACAACGATGATACAAAACATGCAGCAGCGGAGAGAGCGAGCCGAGGCATGAGCCCGGCTAATTAACGGGGCCTGAATCGGCTCCGCTTTTTTCCACCCTTTCTCCTTGCGGCGCTGTAAAATAATAATATCGGAGAGAGCATTGTCTTCGGTTCGATTCATATTCTTATTATTTTTTTGGTTTTCGGAAAATTTCAATTAAATCAATCTGAATAATCTCATGTCGATGGGCAGTAATTGGGCTTCTTGCTGGCAAGACTGTTTAGTGGGGTTAAATTTATTTTGACGATCCCCTTGGCAGTTTAAAGCAGCGGCTCTTAAAGTAATTGAGCAAGTTTGACAACGAAGTAAAGTTTCTGTTGCTAACTGTGCTTGATTCTGTCAATATAAGCTTCTTTGAAATAGTTGAACGTGTAGTTTTCATTGTTAAAGCTTCAAAATAGCACGTTTGGGATGTGTGTTTGAAAGAAAATTGTACGCTTAATTAACTTTTTAATTTAAAAGTGCAAAGGACACTAGAATGTTAAAAATCAATTTAAAACTTTAATATTCTAAATAATACTATGCAGCCTATATTTTATGTATTTAGAAACCTAATTATCGATGCAATTACTTAAAATCTACAAGGCAATAATGTCGAGAAAAGGAAGAATAAGAAAAGGAGTGTAATAGAGGTTAGTTGCCTCATGCCGAGTGGCACCAACGCTATTAATGCCTAATTAGCGCGCAATTTGTCATCCCTTCCCTTCGCCCTCCGACTCCGCTCTGCCCCCCTTCCCTCCGAATATGTCACTGACTCGTGTTCAGGTGCCGCAGGGCGGTGACGCTTCGATACCGCCGTAATTTACGATACATACAAAATATATAAGCGATAACGCGTCAAGTGAGATATCACTTGCGAGAGCGCATATATTTTTGGCCACTATCGCGCGCGTACTTTTCGAACGAATTCAATTTCGAATTGAAAAGTTTACGTCCCGAATTTAGTTTTTTTTATTTTCAAAGTGACAGTAAAGCTCGAAAGTACGAAATAATAAAATAAACGAACACAAAAAAAAATTAGGTCCGCGAATCCCGTAATGGGGCGGGAATTAATAATTTTCGTCTCCACTTGACACGTAATATTCCGCGCGTGTATGCGCGAATATTCATGTAAACGTGCTTACCCACATTCGCACGCACTCGCGCGAATGTGCATATATATTTCTTGGCCACTTCATACTTCGCGCTTGCGTGTATACGTATAAGTTTCTGCCCCCGGCCACTTCTGGATTTTATTAAATTTTTTTTTGGAAAAAAGACTTTTATTGACTTTAAAAATCGCGGCGGTATTCGTTAATTAAATTTTTACATTATTCCGACGATGTTTCGCATTTTTTTTTTTTTTTGTTTTTCTTTTATTACGAGTATATTTAATACACATTTTTTTCATGAAACAAATAATGTTTCAATTTTATCTTTTTAATAAGAACAGCTATAAGTGACAATAAATTCATTCTGTTTTATTAAATATTTTCTTACAAATACAGTAATTTTGTTTAAGTAATAAATACACAAAAATATATGGTCGATTTATCCAATCAACCTTTTAATATATAGCGACTGTCTTATCGCCTCTTAAATACAATAAAAATAAATATGATCGTATAATTGTTCATTGCAATTGTTAGTTGTTGTTAATAATATGCTCTCGAGTACTCAAAAGTTTTTAATAACTTAAATTATTAAATTAAATAAGTTATAAAAGGCAGGGCGTCGACAAAATATTAAGTTATATCAATAACTGTATTACTTTACGGCTACAAGAATTCTTTGAAAAGAGAACTCATTAATTGTGCATTAGGCTCTATTCTGACGAGAATGCACCCAATTAAATTACAGAGAGCAGTGCGTTATTACGTAAGTACGAACTCGTTTTTCTGAGTTAAAAAATTTTAATTACGAATAAATATTCTCTTACGTATTATTTATAGATTTAAATATAATAAATCAGTTTATATTGGTTAGCAAAGTAAATTCTTTCAAAAGAAACTCTTAAATGACAATGTATCGCTAATTGGCATAAGTATAAAAATTCCATAGAAAATACCAAGAAAGCAGCTAATTTCGTCGAGCCTTTGTATCGTATCTCGTGACGTTCTACCCCCGTGGATCATTTAAATAAGCTCAGCATTCTAATGAAACGTACAATAACTTGAAAAGAAAAAATGACGAGCTAAAGACTCAAAAAAAATTTTAGGTGAAAACCCGAAGTAAGCGTTTCACCAAAAAGCACAAGAACACCAGGCCGCGTCTGGGAATCTTTAGCAAATCCTCGCTGCGCTTTTACTCCTCGCGGTGTACTCTCTCTTTCTCTCTCTCTCTCTCGTTCCGCGTCTCCTCCGCGTCCCGACGTCTGATCATAAATCAAGGATGAGTCGAGGGGCAAAGTTAATGGGGCCAAAGTTCGACGTTAATCTAGCCTCGCCTCCCCCACCTCACGGAGACACAAAAGTTGCACCGCAGAGCCAAGAGCCTGGGCGCGCATCCAGCTGCTTCTGTGCGACTCTCTCGGCGTGCTCTCTTTTTCTCCACCCCCAGTTTTCGAGGGGAGTAAGCAAGGGTGCATCTTGAAACGTGGAAAATCCAATACACAGCGAGATCTAGTTTAATACGGAGCTATCCCTCCGGGCTGAGGAAGAGAGGCGGAGAGGATTCGGTGAAAGAGAAGGGAAAGAGTGTATTCATCTGAGGTACGTTAAGGATTTCGGAGGGACTGTGTATATCCTACTCCGAGAACGGCTTTCAGTCGAGATTTTTAGTTTTATATTTTCGAAACTGTTTCGACTTGTTTAATATAGGATTTTAGGACGTTTTTTAGCGATAGGCAGAAAAAGATAAAAAAAAAAAAATACTTCAGAATTAACTTTATCGCACAATTCATTTAACGGTGCAAGAGCAATTAAGGCTGAATTTACGAGCGAGAGTTAGGTGTCAAAATATTAATGACCCGAGTCTTGCCAGTATTAACGAAATCAGCCATAGAAGGCTGCCAACTAGCATGCGTTGTCTGACTAAACTTGGCGCTCATCTACTTAGACTCGCGCGTACATAGTTCAACTATCCGTGTTATCTTGCTAACTTTAATCGCGATTTCCTCAGTTTCCTCTCGTCCGTGAACATCGATTACAGTTATAAAGGCCAAAACTTTCCGAGATTTATAATCGTCGCCGTTAACGAAAAGAGTAAGAGAAACTAAATTCGGAGAAAAACAAAATATATATTTGAAGCCGGCTTTAAAAGTGTTAAATAGAATGATCAATGCTTTACTCGGAGTCTTTATTATTTTAAGCACTGCTAAATGAAAGCACAAATTCAACAATCCTTTCCACTCAAAAACCAAACTGCGCATAGGCAGTTCCGATAGTGAAGCATGGCTCAAACGCGATACCTCGTTTCAATTAAAATTAGTGTTAGGGCAACTCAAGCCGTAGGATCGGGTGTCGCGCACAACACCAGTCAAACCCCATTGATTCCCACAAGCATCGGTACAAAAATGAAGGATAAAATAATAAAAGTAATGCGATACGGAGCGAGAAGAAGAAGCGAGAGAGAGAGAGAGAGAGAGGAGGAACAACGCGGCGATCGATGCAAGTTTTTCGTTCCCGGCGGAGAGACTAACGATGGAGCTCCCTTTTTCTCCGGCATCTCGCTCCGGTTTTTATTATATTTCGTTTCTTCTCTCGCCGCTTCCTCCTCGGTCCGCCCAGTGCATTTATAAAGGCTGAATTGCATTTGGCGATCGATAATCTTCTTTTTTTTTCTCCCTTAATTTACGAGGCCATAAAGGAGAAACCGGAAAAATGTCGATGTACTATGACCACACTTAGCCCGTAAAACTCGTGTCTGGGTAGGTTTGATGTTTTCTCTGCAACGAGCAATTTGCAGCTCTTTTTTTAATTTTTAAGATCCTTGAAACGTAAAACGAGCAGAAGAAGGGTCGAAAAATTAGTTTTTTCATACTGTTCATTTCCTCGGTAAATGTCACGTTTCATCCTAAACAGGCTTGATAAAATAAATTATCAATTTATAAAAGAATAATTTAGTTGAGTAATTGCCGAAAATTTAGGCATCATTACGGGATTGCCATGTAGGTAATACTTATTACTCAAGGGAGAGTACACTGAAATTTTAACGAAAATGACCTAAAAGCAATTAACCTTGTTTCAACATGCACTAAAGTCTTTTGAACTAACCTTTCTACTTACGACAAGGCTGCCAAGTATGCGTTTTTAACTGCTAAACGGTGATACGTGAAAATGTCAGGTTTTTTAATAAAATTATATTTTAATGCAAAACACATACAGGAGAATTTGCAAACTTTCATAAATTTTTATTGCCTTCTAGCGAGGGAATTTCGAAATTGCTAGGTGCAAAAATGTGAGATACGATTATCTCCTTGCTTTTTCATTCAACGTTTACCTTTGTTTCAACGCTGCTACAATCAACGACACACGAGCACAGTAAACAAATCATCGTATCGCCAATTCTACAAAGCGCGAAATCAGTCTTCAGCGACGCGGAGCTATGCAGAAAGAATTTAAAAGGCGGAAGCCCGGAATGCGAGGAAGAAAGTGCCGCCACAGGTAAAAACGGGATGATCAATCGACGTGGCTCGAGGGCAGCAGCCGACGCCGGGATTAACGGCGGAAAATTCCCTCTCCCTTCCCCCCCCGACTCGTCTCCGCTCCTCGCTTCTCTGTTTATAAAGCCGCATCGCCGCGGGCCGCTTTTTAAGAAAACTATAACGCAGAGCGCGCCGGGAGGGGAGGAAAGCCGCTTATTACTCGATGGGGCTTTCCTTACTTTTCTCAAAAGCTCCTGTGTTTTATTCCTTTGCCGCGCCCCGCCGCGCGCACTTCCCCCTCCCTCGTCGCTTTGCGAGAGAAGCACTCGCGAGAAAAAAGGCGGCGGTTAACGCGCACGACAGTCCCGCCGAGCGCGCCGCCCTGATCTACACAATCGGCCAGTCTAATTGTTCCCGGAAAGCGCTCGAGTGTGGCGTCAATCGCGCGCGCACTTTTTTTTTTCGATTTCTGCGGCGCCTTTGTAAAAAAGCACGCACGTGTGTGTGTGTATAAGTACGCCCGTTCGGTCGCCGCGCGGTTCTCCGGTGAAAGCGGCGAACCGCTGCGTTGTGTGTGTGAGTCGTGCAAATTTTTTTTTTGTACCTTCCCCGTAGTCTCTGCTGGCTTTGTTTACGTTGGTTTCGCCGCGATTCGCTCTCTTTTTAAGCTTCTCTTTTGTACTTGCATTACGGCCAATCAATTAGGGGCAAATGTAGTTCGCACTCTCGAGTATAGACTTTTTTGCAGCTTCCTCCGCTGTGATGTTTAACGCTTGGACTGAGGCGAGAAAAAAAGTGTACGTCGAGTAAATTGTAGTTTAGAAACGACTGTAGAATTTTTATAGATTGTTGATATTTTGCCGTTGTTAATAGTTTTTTTAGCTGAAGCTGTATTGAAAAATAGCATTAAAATTTTAATTATAAATCTACTAAAAATTGTATCGAATTACCTAAAAGCGCTCGTAATCACGCCAATACCGTATACCGTGTCCTCTTTGATTAAAATTTTGATTAGCCTTATATCGAAACAAAGCGCGAGCCTGACAGCGACAACGGCACAATTATAACAATGCGCGGTCGCAAGTTTTTAAAGGAAAAACAAAAAAAAACAGAAAAAAAAATCGATCCACCCCTCCTTTGCGAGAAAGCAATTCTGATTGTAATTTTGTTTGAAAAGAAAATGAATGTGTTTTCTTTATTCGCAGCCTAACGACTGCCGAGCGGCATTACCGGCGCGTTATATTACGCAAGCCCGCATTCAGCCAGCCAGCCCGCCAGCCGCCAATCTCCCGTCGCCCCCCTCCCCCACCCCCCCGCCCCCTCTCGCATATTCCGCGTGTGCAATTTACTCCGCGAGCGGCGCTGCTGCCGCTTCTCCCATTTACGCCCGACTCCCTCTCTCTGTACAGGCTCGGAGCCAATATTCCGCGGTATGTATTTCTCCGTGTCTATCCGCGCCCCTGCACGTGTACAACGAGGCCTGCATACGCAAGGATCACCTTTTACCGATGGCTCCTCATAACCCCCCACCTCCCCCCCGTCGCTCCTGTAATCACCGGCGCGATAATGCGTAGAAAGAGGCGCAGGCTTCATCGAGTGTCGATCGCGCGGCGCTCCCTCTCCGATTTACGAGGATTTTATTGCTCCGGCGACGAATGGCCCTCCTCCGAAGAAGGGCCGTCCGACCGGGCTGCTGCAGCTGCCGTGATTACGAAATTATGCGGCCCGCTCTCTCTCTCTCTCTATCTATCTATCTCTCTCGCAGCTGTTAATTATGCGGGACCGCCGCCCGTATTATTGATTGCGTATATCGGGGAACACCGGATATGTGTTTTGCAATATTGTCGTTTACCCGTCGGGGGAGGGAGGCCGCGCATAAAGGAGAACAATGGAGGCGTAACGGACGATTTCGGGGGTTTTAATCCCGGCCCGACGCTGATGCGCGCGCCCGAATTTTCCATTTTAATGCGGCTGAAAAGCGTTAATTGGACCGGCCGAGCGGACGCGGGAAAAAGTCGTTATTGAATATTTTTTTTTACCCGGGGCCGTTCGTCCCGCTTTAAGCTGTAAATGCAAAATTTAGCTGAAAAAACAGATACTAAATCCATTGAGGATCGGGCTTTTTAGAACTTTCGTTGTTAAATTTCGTATGGGAAAGCTTCGAAGCTGACTGTCCTAGAAAACTTATGCATTTCTAAAATGGTTCTGTAAAACGAACCACTTTCGATCTGTATTAGTCTTGATTAAGGTGGAGCTTAAACTAAGTGCAAAAAAATTGTCTCTCCCCTGACCACAATTCTTAATTATAAGAATTACATCTTTCGTTTTACAAGTGGAAAGGAAGATCAAAGAAGCTCTGCAATATAAAATCACTCAAAGTTTTTTAGCTTAACTTTTTAGTCAGCCTGCCTTTTTACGGATTTTCTTTATAAAAAGCCAGGACATAGGTGAATTATCTAAAGCTTCGCCGACAGAGAACCAAGTACTTTTCTGCATAAGTATATGATACGAGATAGCCAATTTCACCTAAAAAATTATATCTTTAATTGCTTTTTAAAAAGTTAAATTCGCCTAACTTTCCTGCTTTTAAACACCTCTGCAAGTTTTCGTGCCAAGTTTGCAATTTATTATTAAAAATGTTTATGTAATCTATGCACATAAGTATAAATAAAAAAAACTTTACATCTGCGTGGAATGAAAATTTCAACATTACTGTATACTCCTGTTGGGCAGATAAATTAGAGAATGATATCGTTGGAATCTGGTTTTAAGAGATCCTTTATCTAAAATTCACCGAAGAAGTTTTTAAAATAATCATTAAAAACATCAGAAGTAAGTTAAACAATATGAAACGACGTCGTTACACTCTAGAAAATAGCGAAAAATCAAATTAAAGCAGGGCGAATAGAATCAAGAACCGCGTAAAAGTCAACCTAACTCAAGTGCTTCCGCTCTTATATTCTGAATTTCAAGCAGCTCCCTTCAGCGTTCAGAGCGCAGAAGCGAAAGATAAAGGTGCTGCGCGACCGCAACGAATAATATACAAATTTTGCGGCAGTGGCAGAGCGGCTCGAATTCCGGCGTGGCGCGTCCCGATGGTTTCGTGCATACATCCTCCATAATTCGGGGGAGGAAAGGAGAGAGAGAGAGAGAGAGAGACAGTGGTCGAGAGAGCTCGACAAAGCGTTCCCTCGCGGGAAATCGGATCAAAAGCTTATACGGAAAAATGCCGGCAAGGAACGCGACAGAGGATTTTCTTTCTCCCTTTCTCCCGGCGTCCTCTCTCTCTCTCTCTCTCTCTCTGCCTTCTCTCCCTGCTTTTTGCGCTCGTTCGCATGCCGATGCAATCGGAAAACGAAAAATTTATAACCGCGCGCACCTGATATCTGTGCCCGCGCATACGGAATGCGCGGGGCTCTACTTTTGCGTTGTTATGCGGGATTCATGCGTGGAATTTCAAGTGATTATGTTAAGAGGTTCGTTTTAAGAGACAGACGTTTTAATAACTGGAATACGAATTAAGCTGTGCCTGCGCGTAAAAAAGTTATCGAGTGCGTCAATATTTCGTAAGAAAAAAGCAGTTTATGTTAAATTTAACGATATATTGCTCAAACGTTAACATAAATAGCATTTCTAGTTTATTATTTTCAAAGGATCAAGAAAGTGGAAAATTTTACTACCACTGATACTTGGAGGAAAATTCCCTGGTAGCAAGCTGGTAGATTTATAAATTTTAACTAGATTCTAGCGATATTATCGGAAATTATCGGAAACTTGCTACCAGGGTTTAATTGCATTTATTGATCACAGAAAAAATAAAATTTTGCCAATAAAATATGTATTATCCAATTTTAATTTCGACATCATATAATTCATAATATATAATTTATAAACACATATTTCATTGTCGATTTTTTGTGTAATTCATTCAATTACACACATTTTTTCTCAATGCGAAAGAAATTTTAATATCACGTATGTCACCATACGTAAAATCACTTATCTATATTAAAAGTCCTTTCAAAAAATTAATTTCATCCTGATTTTTATTTTAATATCATACCAAGTAAGTAAAATTCAAATATATTTATGAAATAAAACTTTTGCTTTTATAATTTTTTACTTAATGTATGCACTTCATAAGTTTGAAACTGGGTCATGTATTGATTAAGAATTCAGTTTCCACAGAAATTCGACGAATAGAACTGGACTCTTTAATAAATTAATTTTTATTTTAAAAATTAGCGACGTTAAATAAGATTAAAAAAAATATAAATCCGCTTATGAATTATAGATTAGTATTGAATTCGTTATTAAATTTTTTTGTATTAGTCTAATAAGATCTGAGATTCGTATGCTTAAATTGATTTTCGTTAAAGAAAGAAATAATTATGTAGTATAGTTCCTACAATTATATACTCCTTCAGAATTATTACTAACTCTAAAATTTATTTTTTCCACGAATATTTCTACCATTTTAATAAAGAAAAAAGACTCGTCAAAATAGTATAATATGCATTTTCGGAGTATACAAATCCTTTTTCTTTTTTTAAAAAAATAATGAAGTTCGCGAATACTAATAGCTCTCGTTTCTCTTTCAGCCCCTCTTATTCTTTTTTTTTTTTGACCTGCAAAGTAATTGCAAAAACTCCACCCCCCGCAAGCGTGTTTTTCAACTTTCGGAATATCGGTTTATTCGGTTGGCTCGATAAAATCAGCTCCTCCGACTCGGCCCATCGATAAGCCGATTGTCTCGAAGAGGAGAAAAAAGTGACTACTTTATTTAATTTTATTGATATCTTGGCAACAGGCCGTAAAGCTAAGATAATAGTCGTATAAAACAAGAATTTATTCTAAGAATTACTGCAGTTGAATCGAAGCGATCTGCTTCAACCGACAAGCTGCTTTTAATTGTTTCTAACATTTTAAAAGGTGTAACTAATGATCTATACTGATATACAAAGTTTAAAAGTTCTTTTTTCGTAGCATAACTTTTAGTTAAGGTAGGTAGTCAGTGCTTTTATTACTCTTAGTTGGTGATTTTATTATTTTTATAATAAAAATAATTCGTCCGAATAAAACAATTAAAGCAACTATTTTGCCCTGTATTTTATTGTGCATCCAATAAAGCAAAATGCGCGAACTACGCCCAGCTCCTAAAACTGGAAGAAACATTTACGACGAAGCTTTACGGCAATCAACTGAATCATTTAAGCCAAGAAGCAGACAGAAAACGAGCGTTTACTCTCGAAGGACATCGACCACAATCCCGGCATAATTCGTATTAAAACTTGAATGAGAAAACGTAATAAAACTGAAGCTATTTTGAATTAATTCTACTCTCTACTATACTATTAAGAATGTACTTAGAAATTCATTTCAAAAGTATATCAAACTTTTAAAATGCTACTTGAAAATATATCTTTCAACAGATCTTAATTTTTAAACATGATCGTGCTCTTACATTATTATCCTTTTTCTGAAAATGCAATTAACATTTTTATTAACGACGAAAAAAAACAAAATTATACGGAACAGGGTCAAAAAGAAGGAAATGGAGCGACCGAAATGTCAGATTTTGTGTCAACGTACCGAGGCGAGTTTGCGCACTTTCCCCGTTGGTTCTCTGCTCTTTCAGTCGAACGAATAAATTGCTTTTGTGCGGAATCGATGGCGAAGCTGAAGCGAGAGAAAAACTTTGCTCCGCCGAGTCTCCCGAATAAGGACGAAAATGAATATATTTTAAATGATTCGCGCAGCGAAAATAGTAGGCTTTCTGTAGATATAATTTGTAATAAAACGTGTACAACCGCTTAAATTTGATTTGATTTCTATTAATAAAGTGTACACGGAGAAAAATCTTTTAGTAAAAATGACAATAGAGCATTTTAATTTGATCACAGACTCTAAAACTCCAAAAAACTACCATAGTTTCTAGTAAATTTAGGAACATGGTCATTTTTTTTATTAGAACCAGCCTATGATCAAATTAAACTGCACTATTGTAATTTTTGCTAAAAAAAATTTTTGCCCGCGTATCGATATTTTTATTAAAGTAAACCAGGAATATTTAGCGAGGCCAATTAGCAGATCGCGAATACACAGTTTACCCGAATAAAGGGATTTTTCGCGGAATCCGAGAGTCGTAATCGATATTCAAGCGGAGCTGTCGCGCGTTCCCCAGAACGACGAAGAATTACTCGCGCTTATCATTGCTTGCCAATATGTCAATCGCCGAGATAGTAATTTCATTACCAGCACTTGAACCAGCCCCGATGCACGAGCCCGACGGTCGAACTTTTTCCCTATATCTCTTTCGGTCCCTTCCCTTCATTAAAGTAAGCAAGGGGAAATTCGATATTTGCCACGTACGCCGCGTATAAACTGCGCTTTGAGATTCGAAACACCGTGAAGGGAGATACGAGATTATCGCGTCCGATTTTCTTTCGTTCGACTAATTCGGTTTTAAAGAGGCTGCTTACGAGTGAAGTATATAGTTGATGAAAATGGTTTGGAGTGTAAGTTTTTTCTTGCTGTATTTTAAATCTTAATTATCATAATAACAGTTTATAAAACTGCCTGTTTCCAATGAAAGCAAAACAACAAAAATTTACTAAACAATCCTCATAAAACCCACCTAATTTTCCTCGGCGTGGAAGAATTAGCAAAAAAAAAAAAAGAAAGAAAATATAAAAGACATTCTCTTCTACGATATCAAAACGTGTAAGGCCGCAATTATTTTTTGTCGGGCGGTCTCATTAACGTTGAAAGTTTAATATCGCAGTAACTCAAGAGAGCGACAGAGATGAAACGAATGACGAAACTTAGGAAAGAAAGAATAAAAAGAGAAGTAGAGATGTTAGAATTTTTCTTTACATTTTTTGGCAAATATTTTCCTAATGAAAAATTTTTACCAAAGTATATATATATGTATATATATATATATAAAGTATTCCAAAAATGTAAGCGGAAAACTGTCTCATGGGACGGAAGGGGATATCATAAAAAAAAAATTCTCATGACATTTTTTAATCTGATAATTAATTCTGGAGATTCTAGCCGTTAAACATAAATGATTTTCATTGTTGAATGTATGTCTATATGTTAACCGATATATGCTCGACTATATTCAAGATTAAAAATCATCCATTTGTAATCAGCCAGTATCTACAGAATTAATTATCAGGATTTTTTGTTCAGGATGTTGGCTTCTAATTCGTAATACACTTCTTTACTCGGATTTTTGTTACTCCCTGTTTAAGCAAAGTATAGTCTATATCTTTGTTGTACTACAATACTATATATATGCTAAATATATTTTTATATCTTATTTATTTAAAACAAAGCGACGGCACCAAGGCAGCTGTACTGAACTAATATTTATCAAGGTTAACTCGAAACGTCTAATTGTCTATTAGTCGAATCACTGAATAACTAAAAGAAGCCTCCGCACGAAGTACTTTTTAAATGAGCCATTATCGCCACGAGAGTTTGATTGTAATTTTTTTACGTTAATTGCGTCGCTTTGCCCGGCAATCGACGTGCCGCGAACGAGTTTACGACGTCAATTTAAAAGTTAGAGGAGACAATGAACTTTTTCGCTCGAAAAACCTCGTGTCGGACTACGTCGAGGAGGAACAAAATCTGAAAACTAAAGGGAACGATATGAAAGCGCTTCGCGCCGGAAACTCGGCGAAAGCGATTCCTAAAAAAAAGAAAAGAAAAAAGTTTCATCGCGCTCATAATGTACTAAGCAGGGTAACCGCGCAATAGAGGCAGATAAAGAGCGCGGACCACGCGGGACCGCACTTCAATTATTTCCATCCCGGCGCACTGCGAGAGCACGAGAGAGAGAGAGAAATCCCAGAAGATTACGACAGGTACGCCCTCGCAAGAGAGGCGGAATGCGAACCTTTCGGAATTGGCTGGCCGCGCGGCAGCTCTCTCTCTCTCTCTCTCTCTCTCTCTCTCTCGACGGGGCTTATCCTCGCGTGATCCGCGGTTAACTAAAGTCCGAGAAACTGCACCGGCCGCAGGGCTCTCGCGCACTCGCACAATGCTACGTCATTTGCTTCGCCGCTCTGCTGTCTCGCCGCTTTCGTCGCGCGTCGCGACCGCCGCCGCCCCCCGAGATTAGCTGCGGAATTCGACGCGCTGCGTTCGGTGTCTGTGTACGCGCGGACTCGGGAGTTGACGGCTCGAACGGTTTTTTTGGGACAATGATGCTCGCCGTTGTCTGGCTGAAGCATTTTTTTACACCGAGAGAAGAAGTAGAGTAAAAATTACAAATAATCGTACTGTAAAAATTAGCATACTGTCCAGTAAAGCCATCGCAGACCCAAAAAATTACTATACTTTGTAAGAAATAAATTTAAGAAATCTTACTATAGTAAATTTTTCTTTGAAACATGATAATTTATTTAGCTTTGACAGTCTGTGGTCGCCTTACTAGGCAGTATAGTAATTTTTACTGCACTTTTTTTCTCAGTGTAGGTATACTTGTTGTTTTAGTTAGGACGGATTATGATTAAATTCAGCTAGATTTTCGAAAATATGTTCCAAGCATTTATGATTTTAGATAGTTTCTTAAAAGAACGTATTACGTGTGAAAATTGTGATGTTTTGCAAGAAGTTGACGTGTGCCAATTTCTCAATACGAATAGGAAAACTTGTGGGTTTACTTAAAGAGATTAATCAACAACTCGGTTTGGAGTTAGGTAAGTACCCTCAGTACCGTGACGTCCACCACAACCATCAAGCTTCTAACCGCAGCCTTCAAAGAGCGATCCCAATATCTATTGCAATTTGCAAGATTGTTGACTTTCTTGCACCTTGCCATTGTGAGAAGTATGCTATTTCGTCGATAGTCAGAAATGCTAAATCTCTTGTAATATTCATTCTTATTTTTATAATTATTTTAATAAAAAAAAAAAAAAACAGGTAACACAAATGAAATAAGTGTCACCGACCTTCAGCTGTTTTATTTAATTTGTTTATTTTTAAAAATAAATATTAATAAACATGTAAATATAATAAATAAATTTTTAACTATTAAATTGAAAATTTATTCCCTGCCTGACCCTCTCCCCTAACTGCTGGGCTATTATTAAAAAAATTGCGAATGCAGCTTTGTATCGTTGCCAATTTTTTTACTGAACTGTTGATTATAACTCTTACCCCTGAATTTACGCCTTCTGCAGTGCATTATATCCAAAAAAACGTTTGGTAGAGTACTTTACAGTAGCAAAAAAAAAAAAACACTTTACAAAACTACAAAATGCTTATTGCTTTATTAGCTCTAATAAACGTTTTTTTTATAATTCTCAAAATGTTTCAAAATATATATCATAAAAATAGAAGTGGACTTTAATTTTATAAAAAAAAAACACGTGCGTGCTCTTGAATTTCAAATATTTTGTTTACCGAATCGCGAGAGTTCGAGAACGTGACAAAATTTTCAGAAAAGCAAATGAAGAATTTCAATCAAACTTTTTCACTCCACCAAGTTCTATGAACCTATAACGTAAAAAAGGAAAAATCAATAATATTCTAATTAAATTCAAGAAAAAGTCATCGACTGAAATAAAAGCGAATAAAAGAGCATTAATGTTTGCAAGCTACTTTTTATTCAACGTCCCTCCTCCTTCCTCCCCCCTCCCAAGCCTCCCTCCGACCCGTTCGACCTTAAAGAAGGCGAAGGCGTTGCGGAGAGCATCGACCGCCGAGAATCCGAGAGCGGCGCGCAGCTCGCCGACGTCGAAAAGGCTTGGGAGACATGGCGCTTCTAACCCGAAAAGATCGCGAGAGAGAGCGACGGAGGGCAGGACACTTTTATCGAAACACGAGACCCACGGAAGATAAGGGAAAGACAAAGACTGGGCTGGACGACAAAAAAAAACGAGAAGAAAGAAGGAACGGTTTTATAGCGCGATTCGGGAATGTTAATTTAAAAAGAATTATTGATTAATAAAGTATTTTATGTAAAGAAGTGTTTAGAGGGAAAATGTATTTTTTTTATTTACATGGACATTTATTTTTAAGCAATCGTCATTAAAAATGTAATAATCAAGTACTATTTATTATTGTTTAAGTCCGTTTTTGTAATAATTGATCATCGTTAACAATTAGTTTTTAAAATAAAATATTTTTTCTTAATACTTCGACGCCTGCAGAAACAGCATTTTGGGAAATTGTAAATAGGGAACTTAAACTCATAGATTGCTGAATATTGGGAACGAAAATTCAATTTTGCAGTGGATGCGTTTGTTTTCCAGAATCGGCTTTTATACAATATATGTAACTGAACTATTTCCATATTTATGAATTTACAGAAAATCCAAAAACTGGTGTATAAATTTTTATAATTTTAATAAGTTGATGGTATTCAGTGAAATTAAACGAATATATTGAGGTAGAAAATTTGTACAGGGAACATTTCCCGAAAGGTCCAATTGTGCGTAATCAAAGCAAATTCAAGATATTACATCTAGAAATGTTCTTGGAGCTAATTCTAATTGCGTTTATATAAGTTTTTTCATTCTTTAAACGAAGGCAAATATTATGTAGTTTTCCTCCAGAGGTCAGAAGGTAACTTCATCCCACGAGTATCCTTCTTCATTTGTACATCAAGGGTTCGAGTTTAGAGTTTGTGTTTGAGACCCCAAGGGTTTAAAATATCACACAAAGAAAAAGAGAGAAGAGAGCAAGAGTTGAGCGTAATTATTATTTGCGGCAAGTGATCCTTATCTTCAGCAAACGTTTGCATGAAACTGCTTGGCTGTACAAAAATTAATTAATTAATGCTCTGATGTAAAAAGTACATAAAGTACTGCTAGAATTATTGACTTATTAACAAGAAGTGAGTAAACTCTGGAAGCAGTCAAAGCTGGCTAGCTTAGCAAATAAAAAATAAACCAACGTGACAGAATGTAAAAATAAAATGTTCATAATACGATATGTATTTCATGTGCTGAGAAAAAATTTCTTTTTGCATTATCCTAAAAAAGTTACTATATTATATATTAAAATTTAATAGAACTTTATCAATTTTTACTACAATTCTATTAAATTTTACTATATAGTACAGTAATTTTTTAGGATAACGCAATTTTGTCTCAGCATTACGAAAACGTCTAGTATTCTTTCTTAGAAAATTTTTCTCCCGCGCACGAGTTTGCGTTCGAGCTGAAAAGTGAAACCATTCTCCATTAAAGGAACATACACGGGCCAACGGGGCCTTGTTGCAAAGTTACGCGTATCATGACTGGACCTCTCTCCGACTTTCCCCTTAAACAACAGTTTGAAACTGTCTCGCGCATAGCTTTGTACGTCTCATGTTAGGAGCTTCCCCTATGTTTGGGCGTCTCTTTCTAATGTCTTTGCTTCTCTTTGACTGCGTCGACTAAGCTTTGATATTCTAATTCAGCGCGAAAGGATCTCCTCGTCGCGCTCAAATGAGTCTCTCTCGCCCGCGAAAGCCCCTATATAACATGTATGGGGGAATTTCTCCGTATTTACGTAACGCTCTCCGACTCCCGGAGTTTTTCTTTGCTCTTTTTATTGGCTTTATTCTGCGTAATGCTCTTCCTCTCTCTCTCTCACTTCCGAACAATTCCGAGTTAAAATAGTCCGCGGCTTTTCATTCGAAGTTGGGAGGTGCAACTTGCGAAATTACAGTTTTGTGTGTGAACCCAGTTATGCGCGCGAGCTTGTTAATTGACATTGTCGGCAAAACTCATTTTGCAAACGCGTTTTCTACAATATTGCTTTCCACGAGCTTAGGGCTAAGCTTTCGGATTATTAATTACGCTTGCGGATTATTCGCGAGAATACAAGAGAACGAACAAAGCGCTAATCGCTTCCTCGAAAAAGCCCGACGTCTTACCAAGATTATAATTGAATCGCGCCGCCGGTCGCTCGAGCAAGTGATCTTAAGATCGCATAAGAATTCTCGCGAGCGACGAGAGAGAGAGACGGCGTGCGGCGAGTCTCCCGACGCAGCATATGAATAACGAGTAAGCGACGATCGCGCAGTCCTCCTTCCCTCTTCCCGGGGCGTTTTACAATGCGTGCCAGGGGGGTAGGAAAAGGATTCCTTTGAGTACGACGGGGCAGACTATTGCCTTGAACCTCGGCCCCTCGTGCGCCGCGCCGAGAGGCGCGCAATGAAAAATTCGTACCCCCTTTGACTGCGCGCCGGGTGAACGTTTCCTCTTGCTTTTATCCTTAAGTCCCCCTCTTACTTGGTGAATGTAGTTATGAGGGCTAAATTAAATTTTATGCAAGTGCTGCGGGGGCGCATGAGAAGGTATAGGGGGTTCATTTTTTTTTTTTTTTTTTTTTTGCTTTGAGAGACGCTTTTGATTTTTCTTTATCAAAGATGACGTGGACGACCGTAAATAGACCGATTTTCGTTTAGTATTCAGGATTATTACATTTGAAAAATCAAGCCAACCTTTCGCCTGCATTTTTATTAAAAGCCGTTTCGGCAATTAACGAATAAAAAAATTTAAGAATATTTTGTACAATTTTGAGCGGGCGTCGTGTACTGTCAGCTCGCAGTTAACAAAATTTTATAAAGTTCTCTTAATGTTTTTTTTAAGTTTCCACCTCTGACTCTGGCTTATATCGGTCAGTGACAGTGAGTGGACTTTTCCTCACTTAAAAATGTTCTTTTATACGACGTTAATCCCCGGAGAAGCTTCTAATAAAAAGACTTTTTTGGCTTCATTTTTAAAATATAATTTTTCCAAAAAAAACTCAGACAAACGTCAATATATTTATTTAAAATGCTCTGCGAGCACGCAACTTTAAAAATTAAGCTATTTTTCCGTATCATTTTTAATAAACGAATGAATCCTATTGGGAAGTTTAAGCTGCATTCACTGCTAATTCCAATGAGAAGCTGCGGCAAGGAACAAAGCCTATTATTCCTTTTTCCGCTGCTTTCTCGGCGCGAAAATATCGAGTTGAAATTATAATGCGAAATCCGATATATATTGGCAGCGGGAAAACGGTATTACAGGACAATGCTGAAATGTGTTGACAAATAGTTGTCTCCTGGAGGATTCATTGATGATATCAACAATAAAATGGGACTATTGTCTTAAATTCTATTTAGTGTAAAATCTATTAATAAAAAATTAAAACTGATAGCTCTCTTCTAGTATTTGTTAAAAGTTAGAAAAAAAAAAATTTCAGTAGTATAAATCTATGTGTGGTCAGACATTGGCCCCAAACTTTAAATAACCACTGAATTCAAATATCTAAATAAAAGTATTAAAACGGCACTGAATTATAATTGACTTCGTTGCAGATTTAAAGGCCAACTTAAGCATAAACACACGCATAAATACATAGGCAGCAGTTCCCGGATAGACCGTCATTACTCGGCGTATTATCCAGTGGAGGACGGATTTAATTCAAGAAAGTTCGCTTAAAGTTGTATGACTTTCCTCGCGCATTAGCATTTCGCATCTCCGTAAAACTCGCCCGCAAAGTACAGGTGGCAGGCAATCTACGCTCCACGAACTGTACGCGGTGTATATAAGAGCTGCGAGACCCGGTCGCCTGTCGCCGCGGTCGGGGCTCTCTCTCTCTCTCGATCGGGAAATTTAAAAATCTTTATAGAATGCAAAGCGAAAACTTCGCTCACCGCCGTCTCGTCGAGCGTTTAATAAAAGCCCTGAAGTCGAAACCGCGGTAAGCAGTAAACAATCGCTCTCGAAAATGCTACCCCCGCGCGAAAACGAAATCGCGCGGCTCTCGTTACCCGACGAAACTCGTCATTTTTTTCTCGAGACGCCGCTCATCAATTTATACAAAGTGCTCAATGGAGCTTGTTAGAGGACATTCTTCCTCGCGTCGGAATGAGAAATAACGAGACGGAGGGGACACAATTTTCTCCCGGCCAAAAACGCTCCTTCCTTAAAAAAATCAAAGGCGAACCACTGGCGGAGAGTGCAGCCGCAAAGGCGCGGCGGAACGTTCGCTGACACGTTTCCGCGCTCTCGAGCGGAGGGGGGGGGGAAAGGTGTTTAATTAGGCTGTGGAGCTCGGCGCGCCGATGCGCTATTGTCGCCGATCGTCTCGCGATCTCGCTGACTCGGTTGAATTCGCGGACGGGGGACGGAGGAGCTGCAGTGGAGGAGGGGGGAGAGAGAGGTGGAAAAGAAAGAAGACTCGGAGCCGCTGCGTCCGCGACTCTTGAGCACGTACGAGCCTAGGCAGGCAGGCAGCGGCATTTTTTTTTTTGCCGCCTCGGGCACCCTTGCCGCGACCGAGAAAAATTTCTGCCAAAGCACTGCTGAAACGACGGACGCGCGCGCGGCAGGCGGGAGAGAGGACTCGATTGAGTGGAGCGATTGTCGGCGGGCGCGCGGGGCGCAGCCGCAAACGCGACGACGACGAGAAGCGAGGGATATATTGGACTGGGCGAAAGAGCAGCGGCGGCGGCGGCGGCCCGGATCGTTCTTCCCTCCGACCCTTTTAATCGGGGGCCTATTTATTACGATTCTCGGTCGAGATAAACAAATCCTTCTTCGACCGAGTCGAGAATCGCGAGGAGCGACGCGTGGAGGAGATTTTAGGTGTCTCGCGAACGAAGGAGCGAGTGGAAGCGCGTTAGAGGCGTATAAATGTAACGCGTGATATCGAAGTGGCTCGTAAAAATCCTGCCTCGAAGTGTTAAAAATTGTGTAGGTTTTACCCCTCCGACCTGTAAAAGGCCTACACAAATGGCCCATTTTATTCACCCACAAAGCACACCGTGTAGAGAATATATCTGACTATATAATTTTCTTTCAGATATATAGGCGAGTAACAGTATCTTTTAGACGCGCAATAAACGTTCGAAAGTCTTTACAGAAAAAAAAAATGAAAACCGAAAACTCGGGTTAGACGGAAAGCAGCTAGGTTATGCGGGAAGCAGGTTCGAAAAAAACGAGGAGAGAGGTAGAAATTTACGCAAAACACAGACTATAATTTAACCTTTCAACGGCACCTGCGGAAATTCCGTCGCTCTCGCGGCGCAGCGGCGCGGTCGCGCGGCACGTGTTTGAAGAGGCCCACTCGAAAAGCGCCGCCGGTCGCGAATACTTTTGCCGAAAAAAATTCGCGTCGCTAGCCTGCACAAAATTCTGGCGTTTCCATTCTCTCATTAGACCTGTGTGCACCGCGCGCGGCGTCGCGGGCAGAGAACTCGCTGAAAAAAAAAGACGAAGCGGCCGCGGCGGCGGCGGCGACGGCGGCTTGGCGCCGCTCGCGCCATAAATACGCGAAGTGGGTAAGAAAAACGGTGTCGCGAGCCGAGTGCGCGAGCGCGTGCACTCCGGAATATGGGTCAGGCCTCTGCTTCGGACGTACCGAGAGAGAGAGAGAGAAAGAGATGCGCGAGAGGGAGAGAGAGAGAGAGAAATTGCTCCCGAGCCCGAGTGAGTGCCTTTGGCTCTTTAATTACAAATTATTTTTACGATGTATACGCGCCGCTCCGAATCTTCCCTCCCTGCACGCTCGCTCTTCCCTTAATGCCTCTCTCTTTCTCTCTTACTTTCTATCCGCTTTCGCGCCATTTTTTTCGAGCGAGAGCTCTATTCCGTTCTCTCTAAATGCAATTGGACGAGGAAACTTTCGAGTTTGTTATTATAGACCGAAGTAATTTTATCTGTATCCGCGGGAGGAAAGTTTTTGGCTCGTAAAAATACTGTTAACAATAAGGGCAATTAAAAATGTAATTTTTCAGCGAAATAAGCCAGGAAAAGGACCTATTTTTCAGTCTGAAACTGTCAATTGAATCTTGAGCGTTGCATAACAGCCACAAGAGCCAAATCGACTGGAAATCAAACAGGCTAATTAGATTCGATTCTCATTTTTCGTTAAAATAAAAAAAGAGAAATTGAACAGTAAGCAAAATCAATTTCATTTCAGGGGTACGGAAAATTTATTTCGTAATTCAATTAACGCAAAGAATGGCGCGCCGTACTTTATAAATTACGTTTGAAAGCTAAAAGGGAATATACCCGGCGTATACAGAATGTTTTTTGTAACGAATAAAATTGCATCAAGGTGCTTTAACACCCCCCCAAGTCCTTTCATTAGTTTTCCATTTCATAAATTTTTAATGTCTAAAATTGCGCCGTTACACGAGGAGCCTTGATGAATCAAATGCAATTAAGACTCGGCGCCACGGTGGCTCCTACTTTTTTTTTCCAAGACGAGCCGTCGGGGCCAAGCAGTCGTTACCCACTTATCAATCGCGAAAATAAATTCTCCCTCTCGTCAATTAGCGAAGAATGTTTACGACGATGATCGCCCGGGCGTGGAAATGGCCCGAGACGACGATCGTTCAAGCTAAACCGAGGCTTGTTTAGCTGAATTACTTTGCTCCTCGAACGAAACGCTCTCCCTCGCGGAAGACACAATGGTAACAATGAACTTTGAACCCAGGTGGGGGGAGAGTGCACTCGGCTCGGGCTCGCTCTTGCCATTGTCTCCGGCTCGGGCGAGGGAAAAGAAGGCATAAACAAAGCAGGAGAGCTGGTAAAGATGTAGTAAAATACTGACCTTGCAGTGGGTGCAGTTGTGGATGACCGAGTAGGACTGGCCGCAGTCGTACCGGGCCAGCACCTCCTCGAACTCGCAGTGCAGTCTGGCGGCGAGGGCGTCGACTTGCAGGAGCTTGTCCAGGGCCCGGACGCATTGGTCGCCGCCCCCGAGCACGGCCTCGAGCGGTCCCTCCCTGCCCGGGGCCAGGGCGTTCACCGCGGCGTGCTCGCAGCAGTGCCTGAGCCTTAGGCCGCTGACGAACCAGAACCGGTTCTCCCTGAGGCTCCTGAGGCCCCCCAGGCCGCTGCCCCGGGCGAACTCCTCCCGGCAGACGTCCCGCTTGTGCGACTCCTCGAGGTAAAAAAGGCACTGTTCCGGAGCCGTCGTCCTGTTGGGTCTGCCGGCGGCCGCCGCTGCCTGCCGCTCGAGGACCTCGTCAAAGTGCTGGTGGCCGCCGCGGCGGGGGCAGGGCCCGGGGCAGTTCTTGGGGACCTCCGGCGGGCCGCAGCTGCCCTGGAGGTCGGCGGGGGCCGGGCCCGCCAGGTCGCACGCCGACAGCCACGGGTTCAACTGGTTCAGCTCCCAGGTGTATTCGTTGTAAGGGTGCCGCCGCTGCTCCTTGCCGCCCCCGGCCATCGTCCGCGGCAGCGGCGGCAGCAGCAGCAGCAGCAGCAGCGGCAGGAGGACGAGCAGACGGGGTGGCTTTAGCTCGCGGGGAGCTGCGCCGTGCCGGCTCCTCTGGAAGGCAGTGCTGTGAGGGGGCGAGCCTCCGTCCAAGGCAGTGACTGAGTCCTCCTCCTCCTCCCCGTTGGGCGCCAAGGTCGCCGAGTCGTCCGCGGGCATGGGCGCTCTAGGCTGCTGCGGGGGGCGAGGGGCCGGCGCCGCATCGCTGCCGACCGATCGAGTCAGCCCCGCTTGGCGTGGGCGTCCCGGGCCTCCGGACTGAGGCAGGGCCCAGGACAGCGGGGCTCTTAGAAGTTCCCCTGCGGCGCCCAAGCCCTGCTCCCGCCGATGGCTGCTGCTGCTGGCGAGCTGCGCACCACCTGAAACGACCAACGAGCCTTACTTCGACCCTCAACACTTGTGCGCGTTAATTAATCCGAGCAATAACTGTCAGCCTGTCACCGACAGCCCAACCTTCTCAAGCATGTTTGTCAACTCTACTGTTTCTTACGTAATCGCCAGATGCATAAATTTCGTTAATCGAAAGTCTGCATGCTTTTTAAATCGTTTAAATCCCGGTTGCTATATAGATTCCTCGAATCAGCCAACGATCGAAATTGAAATTCCGGTGTCCAGATTAATTGCTAAAAGGGCTCGAAGCTGGAAAAAGCGTTTCGCCCAACCTAACCCTCTTACCGCTGGCCAAGTACAAAATGGGATTAGTTAACGAACGGCGTACGCGTGTTTTTCCAAGCACATTTGCTGGATTAACAAAAGTGCCGCGCGCCACGGAACGATCGGCGATGCTGGCAATAAAGTGGACTCGGATGTATTTATTCGAGGCTCGCGGTCGACGAAACATAAACTATTGATCCCGCCTGGCAGGTATCAGCCGTACCTGCAGCTTGTGTCGATCGGCGGTGTCGGTGGCGGGCTGCCGGCTGGCTGGTAGCGGTAGTATCGGTCTTCGGCGACGGCAGCGGCGGTGGCAGCGGCAGGGGCCGCAGCGGCGGGCCCCCGTCCCGTGGCAGGGGTGCCGCTGGCCGCTCGGCCTTGGCTCCGGCCGCCGTCGGCGGAGCAGCACCAGCGGGCGGCCCGGACCGGCTGGACGACGACAAAGGGCCGCTGACGTTCGGCGTGCGTTCCACGGCAGCGCGCAGCAGTCCCCCTGCCGAGGCTCGTCAGCTCCCAGGACAGGGCAACGAGGTTCATGCTGCATCCTGACGCACAGCGCCCCGTTCTTTCTTGCTCCACTCCACCGTCACCGCTCCACTGCTACTTCTGCTGCGGCTGCTGCTGCTGCTGCTGCGCTGCTTCCGCTGCTACTCTACACTTTGCACCCACTGATATATTTTCCGCCCGCTGCACTCCCTTGAGACTCGGCTCGTTTTTCACTGGTGCTGCTGCGGCGCAGACGGCGGCGGCGGCGGCGGCGGCAGCGGCGGCCGATTCGACACACCCCTCGAGGCGAGACGAAGGACCAGCGGGCTTCCTCTCCGCTTGGCTGCCCCTGCTCGTGCACTCGATAACTCGCGAACGCGATGCATACACGAGGAGAGAGGCTCCCTGGAGGTCGCGCACCACTCGTCTCTCCTCACATCCTGCGAGAGCTGCGATCGGCGGATCGTTAGCGGGGGCAGCGCCGAGGGTGGAGAGAGCGTGCTGCGCGTCGCACGGCTGCACGGGGGTGTACTTCGGGGGGCTGGTGAAAAAAAAGTGAGGTTAGGTGCAAGTGGAATCACCCGCGGTCCCGCGAACGCGACACTGCCCGTCGCCTCTCCCACTCTCCCTCCTTCCAGCCTCCCGCACTCTCTCGCTCTCTCTCGCTCTCTCTCTTTCTCTCTCCCTCGCGGGGGACGATCGGATCGCGCGCGCAGCCCCGCGGTACCGCGCACGGTGCTCGGCGGCGGCTCCTTCTTCCCTCTTCTGCTCTCACTGCAGCTTGGACTGTCCCCAAGGCAGAGCGACTTTCGAGAGGGCCTCACTCGGACGAATCCATCTTTCCGCCGATGCCACGACGACGACGACGGCGACGGCGACGACGGCGACGACGAGCCCCTCCCCGTCGGGGCGAAAGCTCGCTCGGCGCCTCCTCGGCCGGACAAACGAGAGACACGAGAGGTCGAGGCGACGAGAGAGCCGATCGCCGAGGGAAGACACGCTCCGGAGGGCGGATCACTGGGGCTCAGCTCGCGCTGCTCACGCTGCCGACGCTGCTGCTGCTGCTGCACCTCCTCGGCATCGTCGCTGAGGCACGCGCGCGCGCTCAACAATCACATCCGCGATTATCCGTGCCTCTCTCGCGTGCTCTCGCGCGCGTGTTTGCGCTCCAACAGACGACGGGGTGAGAGAGAGAGAGAGAGAGAGGGAGGGGGCGTCTTGGCGACGACGGCGGGGAAGAGCCCCGCTCGCGCAAGGCTGGACAGAGAGCGAGAGAGAGAGAGAGAGAGAAAAAGAGAGAGCGGAAGCAGCATACGGGGAAGAGAGAAGAGAAGAGGAGGAGGCAAAAAGGTGCCGTCTGTCTCCTGGCCGCTGTGTCAATCGTCGGGGAGCATCGCCTCGTCGCCCGACTACTACTGCTCGGCGGATATACAGTCCCGAGGCTGCTGGCCCGGAGAGACAGAGAGCGAGAGAGAGCGCGCGCACACGCTCCCGCACGCAGACGCTCTCCTCTCCTCTCCTCCGCTCCTCCGGCGCGCGGACACGAGAGCGCGAGAGAGGGAGCAGACACTGGCACACCTACGCCGCCGTATACCTCTCGCGCCACTCTCGCCGCGATCGCGCACTGGTGAACGTCGAAGCTCGAGATCGATGTGCCCTCGGGGCGCTCGGAGCGCGCGCCGTGAGACTTAGGAGGGGCAGGAGGGAAAGGGTAGACGCCGCCGCCGTCGCCCGCCGTCGGGGAGGGGCGTCCGGAGAGCCGAGCAGCGCGGCGCCTGCCCGACGTGCAGCCGCCGCCGCCGCCGCCGACGCGGAGGCCTCCCCCTGGACCATCGGCCGGGAGGGAGGCTGCCGCCGCCATCTTCCCCGTCCCCGCCCGGGCGACCCGGAGCAGGCGCACTCCCTCCGCCCTGTTATGCGTGCAAGCCCGCACGCGCCTATCCACGTGCACACCTAGTAGTCCACGGCGGGCCGATTTATAATAAGCCCCCGAGCCGTTTACTATCCGTCTCGCTTCCGTAACGGACGATCGCCGCAGCGACCGAGGGCCGATCCGCCTTTTTACGATCCCGGCCCCCGCTTTCGGACGGGGGGGAAATGAAAATGCCGCCGGACACTTTACGACGGCCGGCGCGGCCGCCCGGCGAACTTCTCGAGGAATTCACGACGGGCCGCCCTTTTCGCGAGAGACTTCCTTTTTTTTTTAGATTTTTATTAATAGTTCGTAAGAGTTTTCACGGCGCGGACGCGGGGGATGTGCGTCTGGGCGATATTGGAACTTTTTTTATTGCCGAACTATGGAGAAGGGCTTTCGGAGCGGACGCGCCAACTTTTTTAGATGCGAAACTTGGATTTTTCCGAGGATCCAACGGGAGGAGGAGGGGGAATGTATTATGTAGCTTACTGGATTGGAAGAGAAAGCTTTCGGAGGTTCGGGGTTTTCTCTTCTCCTGGTGCAAAAAGTCGCGAGGAACATTCTAATTCTAGATCTGTCGGGATTCAATAAGTGGGGGCCTTTCCTCGTTCTGCGACTGACTTGGATAGATTCTCTTGATGCTATGACAGTTATTCTATTCCTCGTTTTCGTAGCTGTAAAATGCATAATGTATCACTTCATTCTATGGAAAGGTGTTGCTGTAAACAAACAATGCTCGATGCATACGGATGATTCTTTGAATAAATTCTCAATTTTTTATCCGAACAATCCTTTCGGCGGAATTTCATTCTTTATCTTTATAACATTTTAATATTTATGATTAATCTTTATTCCTTTAATTCTGGTGATTGCGAATCGAGTCCAAAAAAAACTATACGATTTCTATGCAAACAACCCACCAGTCTATATATAAGCATCCCGCTGCAGTTTTAGATTCCTCGGCTGAAAACAGTTTCAAAATCGCCTAATTCGCTTTTAACGATCCGCGCTCAAGTTACAAGCAGCAAGCTTAAAAGAGGTCCGACGCGAGAGAAAGAAAAAATATACGAATGGAGGTTAAAATTCTTCTAAAAATAAAAGTTTCCGCAATAATTAATCACATTCTGCGTAGGGACTGACGCAAGTAACGAGAATAAGATCGTTACTCAACTGGCAGAGATAGAATTCACAATCTGCAGCCGACGCGCGATAAAAGAGGAATATAACTTTTCAGACGCGAACCCTCTCCCCGAAGCTTGAGAGAGAGAGAGCGCGATTATTAATTTCTCGAGTGTAATATATAAAGAAACGCGCGCGAGAGGAACACGGGGAGAGCGGGGTTAATTAGCGCGTTTCGAAAAAGTCAGGCTCGAGCGACACCACCGCCGAGAGCACCGCGGGGAAAAATAACGTCTTGGAGGTACAGCGCGGTACACACGAGCTCGCGAGCTGTGTGTAGAGGTGGCCGACGCACGCAGTATGGATTCGCCATAGCCCGGCGGTGGTGGCGCCAAGACGAGATTTTCGTGGGAGAGGAGGAGGAGTGGGTGGCGCGGGGGAGGGAGAGAGAGAGAGAGAGAGGAGCCTGCACGACTACTCTCCGAGATTCGCAGAGCGCAGAGTCGCGAAAGCGTCGAGCACAATATCGGCAATCAGCGCGGCCGAGTCGTGCCTCTTTGCTCTCTCTCACTCTCTCTCTCTCTCTCTCTCTCTCTCTCTCTCGAGGACGGCGAGGGAGGAAGGGGGGAATTATCAGCCTCGCTGCGATTTACTCGTACACATTGATATGGAATCTGCTGCTCTTTCTTACGCCGCCGCTTCCTTTTTATGCGCTCGCTCGAGGGGCGCCTTTCGGATATCTTCGTCGCTTCTTACCTTCTGGCGGCTGTAATGATTCCTTGTTTGCGAATCGACGCCCGCCTCGGTGATTTTCACGCTTTTTTTTCGAGCTCGCGGAAGGAGGGTTTTTCTTATTTTACGCGGTATTGTATAAACTTTTCTGTGGAAAAGTACGGGGCGGAAGATAAAGCTGTTCGGAAGTTTTTACCGCCTCGTCTGTAATTAGTCGATTGAAACATTTCGCGATTTGAATCCAGTCTCTTGATTTTGTAAAAAACTAAATAAAAAGAATCTAAATTAAATTGATAAAAATTCTGTGCGACGTTAAAAATTTTAGAATAAAAAAGCAATTTTGCAAAATGGTAAGAAATTTTTTTCTACAGCAAAAAACGCGCTTGTTAACTAGTTTCTTACACCGAGTATTAAAATTAATAATTAAATGAAAAAGTAGTGGAATACTTAGTCGAGGTATGCCGGAATGACAGAGAAACCTCAAGCGTGAGAAAGCCCAGTCCTCGCTATGTCTGAACATAGCGCGAACTTGTTCTACTGCATAAGCGAGACACGGTCTGTTCCTATTTCGACTGTGAAATTACATCACGCGCACTTAATATTTAATTAGGAACTTGTTTGTACTTGCGTGCTAGAATTCCTGTTATCCGGCACTTTGGAATTATCGATGTTTGAAATTACAAAAAAAAAAAAAAATATATAATTAATTTTTCATCCTTGCAATTGGGACGTATAAAAATGGATGGAATTGATTTTGTCGATTTTTTATTAACAAAATACTACATTTATTCAAAAATAGTAAAAGAAACTTTGCATTTCGTATTCATCTGCGTACATTAACATTACATACATTCATTCGGCATTGCCTATTAGATCTAAAATACCATATTCAAGCGTAATTGACAGGAAGTCGAAATTTGCGTTACATATTCAGATCTGTGCAAATGTTAATCTACCAAATATTTACACATTGAATTTGCAAATATTTTACTCGTATATACACCAAAAATTCGTATTCGTCAAAATTTAAACATTTTTCATTGTATTCTTTTACGAAAAAGTCAAAAGTGTATACAAACGTAATAAGCTTCATGCTTATACGTTTCTTCTTAACCTGGTAGCAAATTGTACTATTCTTCAGATTCCAAAATTTGCCGTGCAATCGAACCAAGTATTTCATTGAAGTTATTTAGAAAATACATCTTTTTTTGCACTTCAGTCAAGATTCGCAGAAAATCTGCGATACATTTCAAGAAAGCTTCTCATCTCCCATAATCAATCATACTCCTTTCCTTGCTCCGTCTCCGTTCGATTGAAATGAATTTTTAAAAGCTCGGCTATCGCCGCTTTTTTTTCCGGTTGCTTAAACCAGCAAAATATTTTTCCGCGAGCTCACAGTGTTTACCTCTGGGGTAATTAGCTGAAACCGTTGGACGAGGACTCGCTCTCCGACGTCAATGAACCAAGTCCTCTCGCGGCCTCGTCGCCGCCGCGCCAAGCAGATAGTAATTTAATCTTTTATCGATATTATATCAGCTATTAAATTGCGCGCTCATGGAGACGTCGCGCAAATAATGCGCTCAAAGCGCATCAAGTGCGTTCGAGCGAGAAAAATGAGGGATCGATTTTTATCCTCGGGCCGTTAATGAATGAATTGGAAGCGAGGCGTTGTTTGTTTAGTTTTTTTGCATAAATTTGAAAATTTTTACTTTGTGCTTTGATCTCCTTCGGCATTTTGAACATTATAAATGGTCAAGGGAGTATACAAAAAATTTACCGCAATTTGGTTGTTCTTACGACTTTTTCTGATTATTTTGAAGCATTACCATAGATTTAGCGAGACCTCGGTATATTTGTGTTAAGCTACACAAATATTACACAATACACTTGTCGTTTTTAGCTGTTTTATAATCTCGATAGGTAAAAGTGTCTTGGCACAATAAATATTTCACTAAATTGTACTCTGTGAAATTTTTTCGTGAAACTGACCAATTTAAGAATCTTGAAAGCACTGAAAAACGAGCTTGTATCACACAAAATTTATTCCGAAAAAGCGTGTCAGTCAATGCTTCTTACAAAAGTGTGGATCATCTTTCTTAAGAAAGTAAATAATTAACGAGCACCGCCAACCAGTCAGAAAATTTTCCGTCGCGAAAGAAGAGATCAACGCATCAGGCAGCAATAATCAAACGATGCTCCGTATCAAAACTCCTTCGGCTCCATCGACTTTCGAAATAGTTCGCCAATTAAAAAGCCATTAGTCGTTGAAAGAGTTCCCCCGGAGCGCCGCCTACCGGTAGGTGACTCCACGTACGCACGCAGTACACCCTCCGAAATCTCTCAACAGTAGCAGCAGCAGCAGCAGCAGCAGCAGCAGCGGCAAGGCAGACCCTCCCTTCGACTCCTCTCTCTCTCTCTCCCCCGAGTAGAAAAACGGCGCGGCGCGCATGAGTGGCAGACACACTGCCGCGCGGCGCGCGCGCCCCGCGCGAAATTTTCGCGAATCGATTATTCGCCGCCGCGCCGCGCGCGGAGAGAGAACGGCGGCAGCTGCAGCAGCAGCAGCGGCGGCAGCAGCAGTCGAGTCGATCCCTTACGCGGCCCTAATTCGCTCGGATTTCGATCGGCGCGCGCGAGAGAGAGAGAGAGAGAGAGAGAGACGCGCCGCCGATGGGACGCTAAGTGCCGACGGGCCGAGGCCACCTTTTATAATCGGCGAGGCGCTCGCTCGGCTTTCCCGGCGGAGGAGAAGGAGAGGGATGTTGGTGTTTGGGAGGTGTCTGCTGTAGCGCGTGTTTGCTCGGTTAATTTTTTTTTTTATTTTTTTTATTCGACGGATTGTTAAGTACCCTGGTAGCAAATTAAACGGCGAAGTTGGTTGGTTTTTAATGGAGTTATTTTTTGATAAAATTGTTGACTATTGGGAGATCAATAAGTAATAACCATCTGTCGTTTCTTAACTACAAAACTGGTTTAAAATTAGCTAGAAACTTTTTAACGACTCATCTACCCGGATATAAGTATATCATTTATATATAGCTGATATTGACGAAATATTCGTTCAGGAATTACGACCCTTTTTATGAAAAATAATAATTTAGAATTTTCTTTAAAGAAAATCTCTTTGTGGTAGAAAAAAAAAGAACTTTTATTAAAACAGATAATATTAGCTGTTACCAGCTCTTTCATAATAAGAATTCCCCCGCAGAATTCCGTTCCCCGCAGAAAGAAAATAAACTGCTAAATAAACGATTTCGTATTAAAAGAAAATTAACAGGTGTTTTCAAGTCGATACAGCGGCTGCTTAGCTTCAATAATTTCAACCGGATTGAACTTTTCATTTACTCCGTGCGCTTCTTTGAAAACACCCGATTAAAATCAATGAAAAGCAAAGGGTACGCCAGTCTCGCAACATATATATATATACATATACGCGCATGTCAACGCGTTAAGTAAGTTGCCTATTCATTCATTGGCCGTTTTTCATTTTAATCCGCGCAGCTCTCTTTGCCCGCTGCAAAATCTCGCGTATTTCTATAACTCAATTAGCGCCGCGACTTGCCTCGCGCTTTGCGCCATTGAAATTTCATTTATATATATCCTCGCGGTAAATATCCGATCGACTCGCGGAGGAGATGTTTAATAAAAAAAGAAGTTGGCTCTACAACATTTCTTCAATCGGTGCTTTCCCTCTCCTCCGGCTTCGTTGTTTGCCTCTCTTCACTTATCCCTCCTCCGCTTCGTGCTCCCTTCACCCCCCCGTCACTTATTTTTCCGCCAACTCTTTGTCCCTCCCTTTCTCCTTATATTCAATCCTCTTTGTCTCCGGCGCTCTTTCGCTCGCTTTCTCGCTCCGCGCTCTACTCGTCTCTCGAAGAAGAAGGAAAGGCGCCTCTCTCTCCGGATTTCGCCGAGGCTCCCGCTACTTGTTTTCAAATTGATTCCACGTCATGATAGCCTCCTTCGCTGAATTGCACTCGATAAAGTTCGAGCCCGCCGGGGAAATTCGCCGGCTAATCAATTAAGTTTTAGCTGCATTGGCTTCGGCAGTCGAGCCTTTTTCTCTTCTTTCCCCCGTCTCTCTCTCTCTCTTTCTCCCAGGCCCTTGGTAAACTGCAGACGAAAATATGCTCCGAACTCTCTTCTTGTTCTACACTTCTTTTTTTTTCCGCGTCAATAAAAGGTGCTGTATATATATTGTTGCGCGGGTTGATTTTTTATGAAAGTTTATCAGCTCTTGCAAATAACGTTTTTGTAATAAAAGGCATTTCAATCGTTTCAGTTTTTTTTTCTTACTAAACTACAAGTAATTTAATGTGCAAGATCGATGAGTTTCAAAATAAAATTCACAAATCATCACCATGTTGGAAATTTCACGAGATTTTTAATTTAAAAAAATTTGGCCAATCTACCAGCAATTCGTCAAAAATTGGCCAAATAATAGTGAAAACTTTCAACCGGGAATAATAATACATTTTTTTTAATGTTAAATAATAATGTTAAAACGTAATACTTGTTTTACCCGAGGATACTTTATCACCAGAAACTTTCAGCAGATAATGACTACTCCGCGTAAAATTTTCCGGGCTAATCCACTGCAATTAAAATTGAATGAGGTAATAATTCGAGTTCTGCTCTTTTGCCGCTTATCCAGAAAATTATTTGAGTTGGCGAAATATTCCGATGCCGCCGTTAAACACATTATTATTAGCTTAATATCATTCGTGCGGTTATCGGATAATACGCGAACGGATCAAACATCTCAAATGACAAGCAAAATAATTTTTAATTTTCATCGCCATCGCATAATTATAATTATTCATAAAGTTTCATTCAATTAATTAAACAAATTAATTTCAAAATTATTTATGTCGCGGTTTGCAAGTTAAATATTGTTTACCTAAAAATTATTAATTCAATTGATAAAAATAAAACACTGGTTAGATTCATTAAGTTTGGTTTTAGCTTATAATAGGACATGTGATATTATAGTGCTAACTTCAATCAAACTAGTTAATGAAAGAATTCACAGATAGTTTACAGTAATTTCACTATAATTTGCTCATTATTATATAAAAAAACGAATTCTTGACACTATCGAACTACTACTCCCTATTACAAAGCACTCTTCGCACCAAGCAATAAAAGCTTGATTAATGCACCCACGTGGATCTTAGACAATTTTAAATTAAACACGAGCAATATCTATAAGTACTCCAAAATAAAAAAAGAAAAAAAAAAGAAAAACGGGGGCACGATCTTTTGAATCGCCCGACACGACATTTCTCGAACGACATTCCACTCGATAAATTCCGCTCTTCTTTTCCCAGCGGCTCATCGAGACTTCGACTACCGCTCCTTTCTTTCTCTCTATCTCTTTTTCCCGACTCTTCTTTTCATAAACTGTCTTTTTCTCCACCTCTTTTACATTCGCATGAAAATCTTTACAAAAGACTCTTCAAACGAATACACACATTTTTTTTTCTCAATGCACTTACATATCAAGAGAAGAAAAGGTCGCAGCTGTACAAGTTCAAGATGCTCGCAAATTGTACTCTTAATTTTTACAAAATTACTCAACAACACGTTTTAGGGTACACGATTCGCAAGCTCTTAAAAACTCTGCATAAATAAAAATCTTTGATTGAAAAGAAAAAATGCGCGTAAGTACATCCATAAATTCTTATCAAAGACCACTGATCCGCCAAGCGCGACAAAAAAAAAGAAAAAAAAAAAAATCCCGTCTGCGGCGGCGGAGCGCGACAGAAATCGGTGCAAATTCCGGGGATTCCCCGTCGCGCCTCGCTTACGCAGAGAAGCGATAACCATCGTCGGTGAAGTAGAAGCAGCGCCGCGTCGCTCCCGGTCATGTGCATTAGACTTCCAAATGCAGGCGGACGCGCGAGAGCCGCCGCCGCCGCCGCTGCTGTCGGAGACGCGCGCCTTCGGGCTGGCGATCAATGTCACGCGCAGACACGTAGAGAATCGGTCAACAAGTCCGCGAGGGGCCTCCTCCCCCCGCCCTCTCGGCTCCGGTCGCGATATACATGTATATGCGCCTGTGTGCACGGCGCGGCGTGCGTGCAGGAGCGAGCGCCTATATCGACGCTAATAAATGGAGTTATACACTTCGCCAGTTCCGCGCTAACTCCATTTTCGAGGAAAGCAAACCGCAATAATTGATGAGACAGAGATTCCGCCGAGCGGCTTGGCTCCGTGAGCGCGTAGTCTCTCGCGTAGTCGCCGATTATTCGTTCCGCCGCGATGGAATGCAGCGCGCTTTCGTAAATCTTATTCTGTCGCGAGCTGTTGTTGCTTCGCGCTTCTCTTTTAACGTCGATGATTTCCTTTATTCCCGAGGCGTGGAATTACTTTTTGACGGGTCGGTTTTGGAATGAGCTGGCTTTTTCTGAGTATGACAACGATTTCGGGTTTGCTTTGAAACGTTAGCTGTAATTGAACGCCACCCGATCATCGTTCGTTCTGTTTTGGCAAAAATTGTAATTCTTTTGTGCCCTCGAGGAATCCAGCTCTCGCAGTGGGTTGCTGGAATGTTTTCAAATAAAAAAAGATAATTTTTTTTTATTTGAAAAAAATATAATTTTATGCATTTATAACGAGTTTTTCAAAAGTTAAGAAAAGTTAAACTCCATACAAAAATTAACTTTGAACCCAAGTAAAAGGTTAGATGGCAATCACAGTAAATATAGTTTAAATATATAAGTATATTTTAATTACAGCAACTACAATATATATCCAAAATATGTTAGTAAATAAATAATCTTACAACGAAATCACAGATTAAAAAAGCACTGAAATCAATGTAAAACGGTCAAGTTTTCAATCCATAATTATTTTAATAATCAGAATTACAACTTATATCAAAAATGACCTATTCCGCACTTCATGTCAATCATATATTTTACTTAACTATTTTACACTATATTTACAATGATTTGTTATATTTCTTGCGCGACCCTCCCTGCCGCCGCATACGATACCGACCTTTACCGACCGCTACTAACTGTGATCAACAGTTATCGACCGATACCGACCGTTACCGACCCGCTGAGAGGGCGCTGAGCCGCTCGAGTCGCGCCGCCGGCGCTCACAGTGGCGGCGCCCCCCACTATTCCCGAATGCTTATAAGCAGCCGCACGCAGGCAGTCGGGGCAGTCTGCGGAAGGCACTACTCCCGCTAGCTGGTCTCTCGCTGGGGCTCTTCCACTGGAGATCAGTGAAGTCACCTGGGGCTCTTCCAGGAGGCTGAATAGCGCGAGTACTAGGTCCTTCCAGGCCGTGTCGACTCCGACACCGCTATTGTAAGCTGAATTGCGCCAGCCCGTGATACTTTTAGAGATTAAGATAGCTTTGATTATTAGTATGAATTGTAATTGTTCAGTATAATTGAGGTTAGGTTACACCGTAGATAATAAGAACACTAACACGTACACAGACTGATACGCACGAACAACACACTACACGTCACAGCGTCTTGCGAATAACTGAGTTGCCAAAAATACATAAAATCATATTTGTTGTTGTAGGTTGGAGACATTTTCTCAAAATAAGAAATAAATCTTACTATACATTAAAAATAAATCTAAATTTATTTATTTATTTCTCCTCCCTAGTCCCACTCCTCCATTCGAACTCTGGCTTCCCTGAAGCGTCCGGCAGGGGGGGTTTGACCGTTACATGGTACCTGAACAGGTTAGACTAGGCAGCTCAATTGTTCGTTAAGACCACCTGACTCGTGCGAAAAATTCGATTTTTTTTACGAAATTCGCGTCAGGTATTATCCGTGAACACTGACACTTGTAACCAAAAATTCTCAATTTTTATATACACAATGGGCGTGTCGTGGGTATACCATCTTAGCAAAGCAGAACTCATTGAGGCACGGCGACGGAGACAATACGACACAACCGGGAATATCGCCACTTTAAGACAGCATTTTGTCCAGTAGGTTCGCACAAATCCAGAAGATTTCGCAAGCGCTTCTAGAGCGCCGTCAGCCGGCGTAGGTGTCTCGAACACACCGACCGTCGCAACAATTAAACCGCGAGCACCATCAGCCGCTCCCAGAGGGCAGTCAGCCAGCGCAGGAGATTTGCCGGCACTACCAACTGTCACCAGGAGGACACCGTCGGTCGCCGCCACTAGTAATCGGCGCTCATGCCTCTCCAGCACCAAGAACCAGACCGCCAGGACCGACACCAGTTCCGCAACTTGCTGCCACCGTCTCTATCTGCGCCGTCTCCGCAACACAGCCCGCACGCCCACCGTCTCCGCCACCAGTACCGTTGACGCCGAACGTGGCTTACCTGCCCAGCCGGCCAGTGAGAGTGCCGGGGAGCCTCACCATCCTTGTCCCTATCAGCACCTGCTGGTACCGAGTTTGGGTGGGCGGCGTCCACTATGCCTTGCGGCTAGATCAGGCCACAGGGCACGTAAAACATATAGGTCGCCCTAAAACGTAAGTCTACGTTTTATTTTTCTGTTACCGACCGTGACTGACCGTTACCGACCGTTAAGAATTCAGCATCTCGGATTTATTTCTCCGTACCAGAGGGGGCTTCGTTACCCTCTCACCGACCGCTTCGGGCTAAACGTCGTGGACTCAGCTCTCTAGTAGAGAGGGGTTACGACGACTCCCTACCGCCTCACCATTACCGAACCGTTACCGCATCGTTACCGAATCATTACCGTACCGTTACCGACCGTGAAGAATTAAGCGTGCTGGACTTAACTCTCCGAACCTGAGGGGGCTGCATCTCCTTCCCACCAACCGTTAAGAGTTAAGCATGCCGGGCTTAACTTTTCGAAGTAAGGGAGGGGGATGCGACGACCCCCTGCCGCCGCATACCGTTACCGACCGATATAGACCGATACCGACCGATACCGACTCATTACCGACCGGTGTCACCCCTCACTACTGCGCTAGATTGCTTATAAGCAACCGCGCTTAGGCAGTTGTGTCAGTCTGCCGGGCTCGCGCTCACCGGCACCTCTGGGGCTCTACTAGAGACCGGTAATCATACCTGGGGCTCTTCCAGCAGGATTAGAAGCGCAATATGAAGAGCCGGGACTACCAATCGTGACCGCGCAACTCGCGAACGACTCCTGGGTCCTTCCAGGTCGCGTCGACTCCGACCCCGATTAATGTAAGCTGGTCCGCACCAGCCGTAAGATACTAGACCAGATTGTTGTAACCGTGTAACATCTGGGGACTTCCAGATTCGTCTACCCTGGGCATACCGAGGGCCCCGCCGCTAGTATAGATTAAGATAGTTTTGATCTTTAGTATTAATTGTAATTGTTCAGTATAGTTAAGATTAGGTTACGCCGTAGATAATAAGAACACTGACACGCACGAACAACACACTACACGTCACAGCGTCTTGCGAATAACTGAGTTGCCAAAAATACATAAGATCATATTTGTTGTTGTAGGTTGGAGACACTTTTTCAAGATAAGAAATAAATCTTACTATACATTAAAATAAATCTAAATCTATTTATTTCTTTCTCCTCCCTACTCCCACTCCCCAATTCGAACTCTGCATGGCTTCCCTGAAGCGTCTGGCAGGGGGAGTTTGACCGTTACATCCTAACAACCTAATTTTTACGAAAGAAATCATACAGTCTTAACCCGTTAACGAGCAAATTGACCAAAATTTTTCTATTTTTTTGAGCCTATTAGATTCTATTGAAAAAGCAATCAAATATTATCGTGAATTCCATATCCTAAGGTTTTCGGGGTTGCTCTTTCCGAATAAACATAACATAAAATTTTAATGTTTTTTAGAAAAAAATGCAATTATTAATGGTCATTTTTTTTTTAATCGTGAATCTCGTCTCGATAACGGTGTAAATGAAGCTGCAAAGTATTTCAACGTGATCATTAATACTTTATCTTAAAGTTCATATGAAAAAAAAAAAAAAAAAAAATTCTTCCATGCAGATTTGATTAATTATTAAGGATATGGTACCTATAATTATATGACGCCACGAGTACAATGAATATATACTTGTTGCTAAAAATTACAGAAGAACAAAAGTTTTTTTGACGACGAAAATCTTTGAAACGATAGTCCCGAAGTTTGGGCCTAATGTGATTTTTGGGTCTTATGGCCCGGAAATCACTTTTTTATATGGAACTTTATATTTTCAAGTACGAAGTTGAAATTTATAGGCATCTGACGTTTGAATACCTTCTCTCAAAAATTGAATTTGGGCCTTACAATCTAAACTTTTGTTCTTCTGTAATTTTTATAAAAATGCACTTAGAATGAGCTGCAAGTATAAATTCAGCCTTTTCCCCTAAGTCTTTAGCATATTCGAAAATAAAACTTTCGAATGTACCGCGTCATGTTCGAGTTGGCATTTTAAATTTTATTACAAATATTACACTGAATTCGTATCCCGAAAACGTGGAGAAAAGTTAAATTTATGAAGTTAGAAAAAAATGGCTCCTTTTCGTCTTCGATATTGAAGTGGCGCTGTCATGTTGAAATGAATTTCGAAAATTCAACATCGGATTTGTAATTAGTGCCTCCAACTAACGAAGGAATTTTAAACTTGAACTAACTGAAGGAATTTTTGTGTTTTCAATTCATAAATACATTCACTTGGACTTTAATTTACAAAGTAATTATAGATATTAATAGTTTTTTGTTTGGAATAAATATTTACAAAGTATTTTACAAGAATAAAAAATGCAAACAAAATATGCTGAAAATACATGTATTAAAAGCGGAAAATAAATATATCACAGCGTAAAAATGAGTTGACCCGACATGGTAAATATGCGATAAAATCCTATCTGTGACAATACTAAAAAAGAGAATGAAAAAATTAACGAAAATCCATTTCTGAAAGGTATATTGCGATAGACCAAAAAAGAGATATAAAAAGAGTTGTTTGAAAGTCCCGTTGTCTCTGTTATCCATCTATATATATGGCCGTTCGCCTACAGTTTTCCTGTTTCTCAATTTAAAAGGCAGCTTAGCTCGAAGTTTCCCCAAATGATTTTTCTCTCCACTCTGCCTTGACTGATTTTACCATTCCCTCGGATTTTGTTTCTTTTCGTTTTTTTCTCGTGCATTAATAGTTTTATTTACTATAATTCCAGTTTTGCTAAAGCCGTGTTCATTTGTAAGCTAAAATGTTTCTACATTTCATGAAGCCATGTGGGATTCGTGCAAGCATTTGAAGTAGTAATTAGTGGACGAGACGTATTTTATAAATTTCAAAAGTAATTTGCATATAAATTGTAATTGGATTAGAAAAGTAATTTTCCTGTTTTGAAATATAAGTTACAATTTCCAATTGGTTGTCGTTAATTTATGTATGAAGTTCATGTGCACAATTAGAAGAGTTTTAGTTATCTTTGTGAGTCTTATGTTGAAAAAATAAAGTAGCATACTATCATTTCAAATAAGAAATTGAAATTTCTTGTAAAATATTCCAATTTCAATGGAACATATATGACTTTATATACATTGTACATTCGCTTGCTAAATTTCAATAGCTTTCAATTATATTAAAAACTGTGTTACAAAGCTTTAATACTTATAATGACTTTTGATTTTTTTAATTTTCATTTACTAATTTCAAGTATAATGAACAACATGTTAAAAAATACAGATCATATTATGTTGGAAGCTAAGTTTTTATAATCTTAAGTTTAGTTTTATTAAAGTAATTGTTGATATGTTATGTTATTATTAATAATTTGAAAATTATCAGAAGTATCGATTTATCTTTCATTTGACTTTACATTCGTTTTAAGCTGAATAAAACTTGAAGTATCAAAGAGCATTAGAATGCCTCACAGATTTTCTCATTGCGATAAAAACTAGACAAAAAAGTGATCAATAATATTGTGCATTGATATACTCAAAAGACTTTAACATTACTCAAACTTGAAACAATTGCTCTGAATTTTTTCAGTTTATCACCAGCAGTTTATCGGGCTTGTTTTGTTAATTTTGTTCCTTATATCTCATATATAAGATAATGATGGTGAAGGGATGTTAAAAAATACCATTTCATACAAGTTTGATAAAATTATAATTTTTGATACTTTCGTAACGTTTTTGACAACGATCCAAATGACTTTATTACGAAATTGAGGTTGCTGCGACATCGAATTTGCGACCAAGAAAAAACCGATCGGTTAAAAAAAAAAAAAGAAGCGTCTGTTCTACCACTGAAAGAATGAAGAAAATTTTAGTGGGTTAAATGTCGGGACAGCATTGTGCTGTCACGTGCGGCCACTTGCCATGCACGTTAGCCTACCAGCATATTGGGTGAAGAAGCGGCTAATACGCGAGAGATCCCTTCAGATGTGTTCCCTCTACCTGCCGTAAGAATTTTATAAGCCTGCATCACTCGTTATGTGTCTTCTTTTTATGCAATATGCCATTTTAAATTGTTTAAATTATTGGCAGTAGAAATGCATTCTTAATCGCTGCGTAAAAATGAAAAAATAAAAATATAATATTTTTAAAGAATATAAGGCAGATCGAAATAAAGATTTAAAAAATGAATTTTTGAAAACCGTTCGAAGAACACACGAAATATATACATATAATATTTTTATGAAAATTGACTTCGTTACGGGGAAAAACTTTAATTTTAATACATTATTGTATGGTAAAAGTGTCTTATTTATTTTATATCAATTTTTCTTGGATCAACGAGTTGCAGCACTTGGTATACACAAAAGGAATAATCTATCATCTTGAAAAATGTGTAAACATGAAAAACCTGTAATGTTCTTTCTTACGTAAAAAATTTAAAAAATGAACATGTCTTTCAAATCTTTGATTTATAAATTATCAAATTTTAGTGTGCCATATTGGAACGACATAGATTAAATGAAATTAATCAATAGCTCCCAAAATTTAAAGTTTACAATCCCTCTATTAATTATTTTATTTCAAAGTAAACATAAAATAAATATAATTTTTTTAAAATTATAAATACTTACTTATTCTCTATTATAGATTTACAAATGAGCTGCTTTTTCCCATTTTTGAGGTCATTGTAGTGTCATTGGGTTTTATAACTTTTTTATATTATTAAAGAATTGTGAAAATATTTTGGTTGTATAAAAAAATAAATTAAATTACAAATAAAGTCTCGAAAAATAGTTTTTAAGTTTTCCCAGAATTAAAAACAAAAAAAACTATAAAACAAATTAGTTTGATATAAAAAACATCAAGAATTACAAAATATTTAGTTTATATATAGTTAAAAAAACTCTAAAATTAAAAAGACGTTACTTTATTAATTAAAATTTTGTTTATAATCAAAATAATATTGAAGAATTAATCATCGTTTAATATAATTAAAACATTTTTATTTTGAAGTAAATTTACATCATTTGAAATAAAAATAAAAACAAATACAAATTTGTTATACATAACGTGGTATAATCATTTTATCACATCTACTTCACTTATTGATTCTTATTCACCTATTATAGAATATAAAGAAATATATTTAATGATAAAAACAAAAATAAATTATAAATTCAGAATATATATTTTCAATGGAATAAAAAATATAAATACATTTTATTTTATTCATTGTATAATGGTAATAGTAAGAGTTAATAATAATGAAGATAATATTTCTATAATAAAACTAATAACTTTGAAGCATTATAATCGTAGCAAGAAATTGATGCGTTAGCTTTTTTCTAATATTATAAAATTCATAGCAATACCGTTCATCATGTAAAACGTTCTTATTAATTAGCATTTCATTTTTATAGAATCGTAGTTATTTGTGAATTATTCAAAACACTGTGTCTTCTTTTTAACAAAGTCTCTTGCACATAAACTATTTACATGGCTTTATACAAAACTAATGAATCCACCCCTTGCGTGGAGCGAAAGTTGGGCGTTCGATTCGAATCAACAATTAATAAATAATTATTTGTAATTTACTGAAAATATACAACTTTTCAAACAAAATAAGATTAGGTTTATTCTTTTGGTTTTAATAAAAAATATGTACATATTAATTTAACAACTTCCTTAGTAGAAATCTCACCATTTTTAATGCTATAAGGTTAAATTTTAGCATTTATTGGCTCATTAAGGAGCATTTTTTGACCATTTATAGCACTTTTTTAAACAATGGTCAAATCTTGCTCTAAAAATGTTTTCAGTTTCTACCAGGATTTTAGTTTTTATAAAATATATTTAAATTTTGTAAAAATTTATTATTATTTTTTTTTAGATTTCATGTAAAATTGACGTAAAAGCCTTTAAACTCTTAAAATAGAAATAAAAGTTTAGAGGATTAATTAAAAAACAACTTTGAACAGATTGCGAATTGAACGCGCGACTCTGCCTATTTGATTTTTTGTTCACTGGCTTTCGTCACTTCAAATGTGATGAGACCTAATTCTTTGATGAATATTTTTTTTAATTTATAGTTATAAATAAACTGTTCGGGGAAAATGCTATTCGTCGAATATTCATGCTCTCTTACTTTTCGCAAAACAAAATTAATTATTTACGCTATATTTTTACTCTGTCCAAACTTTATCTCGATTACAAAACGTCTTTTTTATCGCCCTTATTAAATAACTTTATATACACTTAAGTTTTACCGTCTATCTATAACTGGTTATGAGATTAACTTTTTCTTATGAAGTAATAAAGACTCGAGTCACGAAGGAAATCGACTTCCAATACGGAAAACTTAGCTTTAAAAGTAGAATTATAAAGATAAATTTGTGTTTAAACCGTTAATAAAATATAATGTAATTCTCACTTAGAGAAGGAATCTTGTAGTGTTTGGTCTCATTAATTGCCACATTATTAAAATGATAATATTTACATTCCTGTATCACAGGTTAATGCAGTAACAAAATAATTGGAATTGTGACTTTCCTTCTATGTATGTAATAAAATTAATAACTAATACGATAAGTTTTGTTAAACTTGTTGCTGATAATTTAACCCTATTTAAATCAGATGCATATCACTTTTGGTATAAAATAAAAAATGTTTAAAACAGATTTTTACACAATATTTGTTTTCTTTTGACCAATGCTAACAACCCTGATTTGGTTTTATTTATTTTATTAATAAAAAAGAATATTAAAAATAAATATTATTTTTTTAATAATAAAAAATGTATCGTCACATTAATAGTTACGTAAAACATGCAGTCTCCATTTGTGTAGGTTTGAATCTAAGATGCTCCGAATGTCTTTGGGTGCAAGACATATCTGGTCGCTGAATGTTAGATCGCATAGTCATTGAATGCCAATTGATCCAATTGATTAGCATATTTATTATTGAGTAGTTGAAAAAAATATCTAATGCTTCCTTTTAATATAATTAAATAAATATATATATAAAGTCACGAATTTTTTTTGCACATGCATATGGAAGATAAAAAAGGATTTATTAATGCTTACCATCAAGGAAGGTGTTAAATGAAACTATATTATTATATCATTGTCATCAGATATTTGGGGAATAACAGATGTTGGCAATTGATTAATAGCACCTGCTGTGGAAAAATGTCTCTGGGGTCTTTCGACTGTGTGAGCATTAACTTCTACAGTACAGTTTTCATCGCCTTCGGACGACAAATTCACAGTATGAGGTTTGGTGCTGCTGACCGACCGCTCAAAATCTGGCACTTCACCTGCACAAGAAAAATCTATGCCTTACTAAAAATCTGATCTTTATTATAACGAAATCTTTTGAAAAATTTAAATTAAAAAAAAAAAAAATACTTTCACGAAATAGACCTTTAAAGTTTCTACAAGAAATTTACAAATCGATGACGTAGTGATCTAAATTTACGACTTATACTTTTTTGAACAATTAAGCAAATATAAAATACAGAATTAAAAAATTTTCTAAATTAAAATATATCACTTAAATTAATTTTAAAGAAGAAAAGTAGAACAAAATTACCACAATTTAATAGTTCATTTTCTGTTTTTAAAAACCCTAAGAACCCTTCATCTACTAACCGTTTATACTGTGACAATCTGAAGCCAAGAAAACTGTTTGTGCGGCAGCTTCACTATTATTCGTACTATCGGCGTCTTCAGTTTCGATGCCGACAACCGTTCCAGCAGCTCTGGCTTCACCACTTCCGTTAGGACCCAATCTTGCCGAGTCGTAGCTACTGTCCGAATTCTGAGAGGGACGTCTTACTCTTGCAGCACGCGTCTCTAATACATCTCGAACCAGCCAATGTCGCCAGGTCGAAACATCCGACTCAAATGTACCTCCTTGTGTACCGGAGCGAACTCCATTTCTGATTAAAGGCGTTGAATCATCCGCGTCTGAATCACTATCTGAATCTGGTTCTACGTGCTCATCGGCTGCAAAGACTTTTCGCTTACATACTGGACATACACGTCGATTCTTTGTCAACCATGGGTCGATGCATTTTGTGTGATACGCTAAACAATGAAGAGATTATCAATTGATTTTTAAAAAATTCCATTACAAAAACCTAATAAACTATACATCATATTTCTAATTTACAATGAAAAAGAATCCATTTTTATATTAAATGTAGCAATGAAAATAATTTTTTTTAATACTACTCTTATTAAAAAAGTTTTTTGTAACTTTGTACATAGAGTTAGGATGTGAAGTATAATTTTCCATGCGCAAAGCATTGCTTCATACTTCGCCTTTTTAGCCACTCGTAAAATTGTGAAATTCATGCGTAAAATCCTAACTTTACGTACTCATTGAAAAAAATATTGAATGAAACAGTGAAGTGGCACCTATCGTACTTGAGTCCAGTTATGCCGGATTCTCGAAGTTACACTTCACATACTTGTTGCACAACTATTTTATTATAATTGTTATCATAATTTATCAAAATTATCGCGTCTGTTTATTTTTTACTAAAAAAAAGTTTTTCATACCATGAGCGCAAGGTAGAACTCGTAATTTTTCATTTTCAATATAATCATCTAAACAAATGGCACACGTCTCGTACGGGTCGCCTTTTGTATATTTATGAGTTGGAATCTTTTTTAAACTTGAGTTGGGCAATCGATGTCTTCGTTGCCTGCGCCTGTCTTTAATACATCTAACAATCTGAAAGATTAATTTGTCATTAATACTTTTTCTATATTATACTATTCTTAAAATGTATGATTAAAATATTATTATAAATCACTATAAATTTAAATAAATAAATTTATTAAATAAAAAATTAAATAGAGTTTAATTTTTACATTTGTGACTTAACATGTACCAAACTGTGGCCTTGAATGTATAAATACATACAAAAGAAGGGGAGAAGAAAAGATAGTCTGTTATGCACTGATAAGTTTAAAAGCATAAAGTCTTACCATGAAAATGACCATGACTAGAAAACAAATCCCGACGACGATTGCAAATGGCAACAACAAATTGGTGTTAAAATTGAGTGGAATATCAGTAATAAGAATAAAATAATCCTTATCATATAAGTAGGTTTCATTGAGAAATGAGCCACTGAACTCGCCAACAAAAACTGATGGAATTGTTATATTCGCAGCATCTTTGGCTGACATTGGTTCTACAATAAATGAAAAATTAATAAATATTTATTTTTTTTATTTCTAATAAAATTTAGATTATTTAAGCAGCAGATACGTGCTTAATGTAAATGAAATTGTATTAAACCTTGTTTTATTTTACCTAAATCATTACTGCGAACATTGTGCACAATTGCAGCATCATAACCAGCTTTTTGAGCATTTCTAATTTTAGCTTCAAAACTACAGTTCAATCGAGCAATTAATACTATCCAGTTATTGCCTTCATATTTTGGACTATTTGGTGGACCTTTTATGTCTTGACACGCTGTTGCAGGTTCAGCTTGAACTAGCAAACCCTAAAAATAAAAAATAATAATTTAAAATTTATGTTTGAATTTTTCATGATAAAAACAAAAAATTCAATTTTTTAGTAACTGAAAGAACATTGCTGAAAGAACATTGCTAGATAATATAAAAAAACAATTAAATATAATATGACAATCAAATAAGTTTTGAACAAAAATTTAGATTTACCTTGAATCCTTCTGCGGGTATCATACCACCAAACTTTGCTGGTAAATCTCGAAATCCTTGTTCAACATGGTGACTATCCTTGTTAGAGAATACCAATACATCTGCATTTATATAGCCCATGCAAATGTTAGCCAATAGAAAACATAATTGTATTGATACACTTGGGCACAATATGAACATCTTATAATAGTTTATTAACATTGTTGACAGTCCTAGACCTTTTAGGTCTATGGTTTCCGTTGATTTATCTCTCTTCACATATTATTATGTATTACTGATCTCTGTTCATTGACAACGTTGTGGCAGCATACTTTGATGCTTTCCTAAAAATTAAATTTTTCAACAAATATTAAATATTTTCAATTATTAAAATCATTAAAAAATTATTTTATTTAAAAAAACAATTAATAAATTAATTACTTTGATATAAATAGTTATTTTAACCAACATTTAATTGATTAATCTTTCTTATCAAGATATATTTTTAGAATTTCTATCACAGTTTAATGAACTTTTTAATTTACACATAGAGAAAATTAACTTCAATGCTTTCAAGTGATTTTAAGTAATTAACATATAAGACAAGTAACTAAATGTATACAAATATTTAGATTAAATTAAAAAAGATTAAGTCTAGAAAAAATACAGAAAATTTTAATTCTCAATGAGATAAAATAGCATTCAAGTGAAAATTATGAATACACAAGAAAAATGAGGATAAGCTTATCTGCATTAAAGTGAAGGTAAACAATGTATGCAGTGTTTTTAATCACAAATTCAAGTGACATTGAGAATAATCAAACTTTATTGCATATATAAGTTAATAAAAGAAATTAAACCTGTTCATACTAAACAAGAAGCATATGTATCTGACACATTAGTATTTATTGTTATGCACTATTATCTTGCACTATGCAAGATAATCCTACATCAACAGGTATAAGTACTATTTAACAAGATCACATGCTATACAACTTGTTATAGTAGAAGGAAACCTTAATAAACTAATACTAATGCTCTTTATTACGTGAAACTTATTCCTTCTATTTCCTGCAGCTTTTCCACTTTTCTTAACAAAAAGCGAAAAACGCGTATTACGACACGACCGATTTCGATTTTACTACTCGTTTTAATGACTATAGCTCGCTTACTGTTCGAGCGCGAGAGAGATAGGTTGATGATAACTCACAAAGAAAAAAAGCAACGAAAGAGAGAAACATTCTTAAAGCTCGCGGTGTAGCGTTAGGCGCGCGATTGCATTAACAGTCACATGCTGGATGCCGTATAATCTGAAAGCGATGTATAGGTACTGTGACTACAGTGAGTGAAGTCCGAGAAAAACGTATGACAGTCGTCAAAGTCAAAGATTGCAGATGCGCGCTTGAAAAATTCTAGTTTTAGTGGCCTACATTTAGCAAAGTTCATTCACTTCTTTCAATTTAAATTTAGTCAATTTAAATTTAATTTCAATTTAATTTTTAATAGTAGCAAATTGTGCTGCAGATTTTAGTATATGGCAACAAAAATGTTACTATAAATTAACTACAGATAATGATTATAGTGTAAATATAGAAATAAAAACACTACTGTATACATATATTTAACTTTTAAATTAAAAATAGATATTTGTGAAAAATAACATTTACAGATAACAAAGATTGAATTTGTTAAGAAAAATATATATATATATATAAAATAGGAACTTTTTTTTAAATAGAATTTGAAGAAGAGTTACATTGACATACGTTGTTCATGTTTATAGCTTTTAATACAGATAAGAATGTAGAATAATGTTGTCACTTGATAAAAGTTGAGTAATGAAATGATAAACTATTTATTAATTAAAAATATTTCTTTAAATAATATGAAATATCAATCTATATTTTTAAATAAATAAAATTTTATAACTAGTTTCTCTAAGTGAAATGACTAAAGGAAAACATTACAGTGTAAATATCAATTGTTTCACACCCATTGTCATGATTCATATGAGTTAAGACTTCACAGACACTTATTCTAATTTTTCAAATAGTACACACACATGATGCTTTTATCTCACATTAGCAACTATCAATCACTGACATATTTCCCAAATATTGTAAACATATCATATATTAAAGCGATTTGATCGCAAAAAGCAATAAACAACAAAGCTGGAAAGAAGTGTATAAATATCAGACATTTTGGAGCTATATGACGTAATTTATGACAGTTGTCAGTTGTTGTTCTATACTTACGACTTTGCTACTCGACGATTTATTATTCACAAGAAGGAAAGAAAGAGACAACAAATATTATTGAAACGAAAAATTTGAGCATGCAATTGAGGTTAATTCATCTACACCGCCCGAACTCTAACGCGCAAAATGAAAACTGACGTTACATCTTTTTATTTTGCAAGGCTGACTTGATACAGCCGCAAGACGAGCTAACATAATTTCTTTTCTTAAGATTCTTTACTCACCTACACAAACGATTCTTAATGAAAAATCTGCCTTTTAATCCTTGTTAGCTATTTAACTTTATATGTGCGCGATTAAATACCCTTATATGTCACATTTACAAGGTGAACAGTGACAGGTCTTTCGAGAATCGGTTTCAAGACCCAAAATATGACCATCCATTGTCACTCGGACAGGAAATAATAAAAAAACTTGTAATCATAAATAATAATTGCTCATCGCCTTTTAAAATTTTAACCATTTTACACATTTATTTTCTGATAAAATTAAAAAAATATTTATTTAATATTAAATAAACTGCATTAAATTAAAACTCTCCACTGACGGTCACAAGAACCTCATGGCTGTCATGGCTCATCATCGAATTTTATGATAATCTTACGGATATTTTGCGCATTTAAAGGTCCGTACAGTAGACCTTCGATTTTTCTTATCAGCTGATGTTAATGTTTTTTTTTAATATAAAAAAGACGAAAATCGTTCGTATTCTCCTGCTCTTTAGAAACCCAACAGGATACATTAAAAGTTGTAACTGCATGTTCTTATAGTTTTTTGTGCACAATACTTACATTATAGTCTGCAATATAAGCAGCGATGGTATGACGAGTTGCGACTGCTGCAACTCTGTTCATGAATATCCTCCTGAGATTGAGGCACTTTCCAGATTTCACGCACAGATACAAGTTATTTCGGTTAACAAGGAAAAGTTTTCAATGTACTTCGTCTTCTACTTTTTGCTGCCTATTCGTTATTGTATGCAGCAGTGCTCGATCTTTTTGCAATCCAAGTCCACAAGAGCTGTAGTCTGCGCAACTATATAGAAATGCGGAGGCGCAAGCTGCCATCTGTGCTTCGCGCCATTTTTTTAAAAATATAAGTGGCAAAGTGGCACTGACACTTGTTATGATATAGGATTCTTTAACGTCACCTTTAGAAAATAAATTAAGATTATTTATTTTTTTTGAATTTAAAAGAATTCATAAATAAATTATTTTTTAGTGAAATAGAGATATACTTAAAATAAAATATGTGGTAAGATAAAGGTTTCAACTATACAGAATAATTCCATATAAATTTCTAAATTTTTTTATAAATATTAACAATTAATAAATGAATAAAACTTTTTTAAGAGTTAAGAAAATTCTCTTTAATAAAATTTTTGTGAATTATTGATTATTTTGTTTCCTCAAAAATGTTACATAATTAGAAATGACCTTTAGAACATTATAAGTACTTGACTATTTTACATAATTACACGATATAGTTATTAAATTTATAGAATACTGGAAAATTCAACTTTATAAAGGTTCTTTTCGACGTTTGAATTTATACTACGTCCATTATAAAAAAAAAAAAATCTGTAATCAGTTTTATCTACAACGCTACGTAAGCAATGATAAACAGGTTTTAAAGTGCATTCATCGCACATCCTCATTGCTTAATGATTTAGAAACATTTAATAATCTCATATAAAATAGGGGAATACTGGGATTTAACAATAGTGTTGAGAAAGAGAGGAAGAATTCCTATTACTTTAGTCTAATTAACGCTTCTCATGTAGGCCAGCTGACAATGACAAGAAAGGAAAATTATGTACCGTTATGTGCCTGCATGCAGGCAGTAGTCCATCTGTATTAGCGCCTATATGCGGAAGCATCAGAGAAGATGGACGGAAGCCGATGTTATATATACATATATATATGAATGAATGAGTCACTCCATCGATAAAAGCACTGACGTTTATACATTCTGAGAAAATAAATGTACATGGAAATATAAATTTTAAATAATTAATTGACCTTAAATAATTTAAAAAAGCTAATACTTCATATATTATTTATCCACTCTTAAATTTTTCAAAATTTTCGTGATTTTTTTGCGAATTGCCTTTTGCTTTTCGTGGATATCAGCCTTTAGCAGTCTTCTAGCCGCGTGGCGGCGCTACTGGTGGGGGTGCAAATGTCGACGCTCCCCTCAGTTCTATCAGATGCCTTCACCTGTATTGTCACAGACTAGCTCGACAACAAATCGACCATTGGATATGAGGCCTCCAAATTATTCAAATGTAAATCCAAATTATCCAAATTATTCAAATGCTCCTACATATCAGCCAAGTCCACATAATAATCAAATAAATCATCAAAATATTCATCAAAATGTACATCAAAATGTACATCAAAGTGTACATCAAAACGTACATCAAAGTGTACATCCAAATGTACAACAAAATCTACAACAAAATCTACAACAAAATGTTCATCAAAATATGAACATAACAAAGGCTGGCTTTAATAAAATTTGGGGAATGGATTCTGTTGATCTTCTGCAGTGCAGAAATATACTACCACCAGAAAAAGTTCAACCACCAAAAATAAAATTGCATCAAGATTTACTAGATAGAGTTAATTGCAGTCCAGAAATTTTTCGGTGTACATTAACAAAAATTCCTGACAGCAATTCATTACTACAGAGGTCACGTTTACCATTGGGCATTCTTATACATCCATTTAAGGATTTAAATCACTTACCTGTAATTCAGTGCAGCACGATTGTTCGTTGTCGATCGTGCAGAACGTATATCAATCCATTTGTCTATTTTGTAGATTCAAAAAGATGGAAGTGTAATTTGTGTTATAAGGTTAATGAACTTCCTGATGAATTCCAATTTGATCCTGCAACAAAATCCTATGGGGATCCATCAAGAAGACCTGAAATTCGAACAAGCACTATTGAATTTATTGCTCCAAGTGAATATATGTTACGTCCACCTCAACCTGCAGTGTACCTTTTTATTCTTGATGTGTCAAAGCTAGCAGTAGAAAGTGGTTATTTATCAGTTGTGTGCAATATTATTGCTGAAGAAATGTCAAAACTTCCTGGTGATGGCAGAACACAAATTGGATTTTTAGCAGTGAATTCAGCGATTCACTTTTTTAGTATGCAGGATAATGTATCTCAGCCACACCAAATGATTATGCTGGATGTAGATGATGTATTTTTACCATGTCCAGAAAATTTAATAGTCAATTTAAAAGAACGAGAGGAACTTCTTAAAGATTTATTAAATCAGCTGCCATGTATGTTTAAAGATAGTTATGATACTAATTGTGCTTTAGGAGCTGCACTTCAAGCAGCGTATAAGCTCATGTCACCAACTGGAGGTAGAGTCACTGTATTTCAAGCGTGTTTACCAAATCTAGGTCCAGGTGCACTTCAAGCAAGAGAAGATCCCAACACTAGATCAGGAAAAGATGTTCCTTATTTAAATCCTGCTACAGATTTTTATAAACGCTTAGCACTAGATTGCAGTGGTCAACAAATAGCTGTAGACCTATTTCTGTTAAACTGCCAGTATAGTGACTTAGCAACGTTATCAGGTATTTGTAAATTTTCTGGAGGATGTATTTATTACATACCATTATTCCAAGCCTCAAAGTTGCAATTGGTTGAAAGTCTGGATAAGATGTTTCGACGTTACCTCACACGAAAAATTGGTTTTGAAGCAGTTATGAGGATAAGGTGTACACGTGGATTAAGTATTCATACTTTCCATGGTAACTTCTTTGTTCGATCAACTGACTTGTTAAGCCTTCCAAATATTAATCCAGATGCTGGATTTGGAATGCAAGTGACGATTGAAGAAAATTTATCAGATATGCAAAATGTTTGTTTCCAAGCTGCCTTGTTATATACCTCAAGTAAAGGCGAGCGACGAATAAGGGTTCACACTTTATGCCTTCCTATTTCTACAAATTTGTCAGATATACTTTATTCTGCAGATCAGCAATGTATAATAGGATTATTAGCCAAAATGGCTGTTGACAAGTCGCTACAATCTTCGTTATCTGATGCTAGAGAAGCTCTTATAAATGCAGCTGTTGACTCATTATCAGCATTTAAATTGCTACAATCATATCCAGGTAGTGGATTAGTGAGCCCTCAAAATCTTAAACTTTTACCTATGTACATAATTGCTCTTCTTAAATGCCGCGCCTTTAGATACGGAGTCAACACAAGACTAGACGATCGCGTTTTTGCTATGTGTCAGTTAAAGACTTTACCTTTAACTCAACTAGTGCAATTAATTTATCCAGATTTATATCCAATACTTGCATATGTGATGAAACCAAGCAATGAAATTGATGGAGAACTAAATCCACAGCCTGAGAGGCTACATCTTTCAGCTGAAAAGTTAGATTCTAGAGGAGCCTTTTTATTAGATGCTGGAGACCAGATATTACTTTACGTTGGAAGAAATGTTCATCCATCTTTTTGTTATAATGTATTAGGAATTTCCAGTTTTGCAGCTATTCCAGAAGAAATGTACGGATTACCAGAATTGACGACTCCTGAGTCTGAAAAACTCAGAACGTTTATCGCAACTCTTCAGGACGAAAAACCATATTACGCAACTATACAAGTTATTAGGGATGATAGTCATTTTAGGACCCAATTTACGGAACGTTTGATTGAAGACAGACTTGAGAATGCGTTAAGTTACTACGAATTCCTTCAACATATAAAAACTCAAATAAAATAAGGGTATATTTGTAATCATATTTTTCATGTATGGGTGATTTGCAAGAACTGAATTTGTTATATTATAAATAAAAAAAATAATAAATTGTAAAAAGCATTAATGTACTTCTTTGTTAATTTTTCTTTTTATTAATTTATAAGAATAATGTAAGTCAGGTATACTTTTAATTTAAAGTCAAATTAAACAAAAAGTTTAAATATAATGATGATAGTATATACGTGTTGTATAAAAATTTAATAAAATAAATAATGTTTTTGAAAAAAAATAAAGGAGATGTTTTCTAAACAAAAATTCCAGTAAATCCATTTTCAGTCAAAAGAAATTTATTGAATAACAATTAATTATCAACATGATATTCACACGTACACAGCATTCAACTAGTTTTAATATTGAAGATCGTTAATAACTGTATTTTTTCAGACTTAATTGTAGGCTTACTATTTTTTTTTTCATTTATTCAAAATTTACATTTCTATAAGTATTATAAAACAAGTTTTTACATGTGTATGAGCATGACGTTGATAAATGAATGAATTAATGAATCTTAAAACCTAATAAAAGCAAGTTTTAGTCATTTACATTTTATATTTATAATTACTTTCTTTTCATACGAGTAGAAAAATCTAATTAAAATGAACGCATCCGTTAAATAAAAATCGTAAAAATTTGAAACTAAGTGATTACCTTATTTTTTAGTTTTAAACAAGCTTTCAATTTACAGTACTTTGATAAATAATTTACAAATAATTAAATTTTTCCACTACTAGTAAATCTATCGTTAAGGCGGCTGGCCTTCTCAAAAATTTTCTTCTTTCGTGCATCATCTAATCGATTTACTTGCATATCAAGATCACGGTCAAAAGGCCTTCGTGTTGACAAACCTAATTCTTTTGCTTCTTTTTCCAATTTCTGAAATAAAAAATATTTATATACTGTATTTTAAATATTTATTTCTTACGCTAAATAAAATTAGTAAATGAATGTAAAAGGATGTATGTATTATTTATGGACAGTATTTAAAATTGATATAAATAAAAAAGCAAGGTACAAGGAATGTTATCCAAAATTTTAGAGTGAAAAATGGAAAACTATAATGTAAATAATAGAGGATCTTACATCCTCCTAATCAAACTAAATTTCTTTAAATGTGTTTAAATATTTGCTTTACCTTTTTTTTCTTTTTCAAAGTTTTCAAATGCATATCCAGTAAAGATTCTGGTTGTCCTTCTATAGTTGTTTTCTCTGTATTTGATGCTTCATCTTTAGACTTTTTGGACTTTTTAACTGGTTCTTCAGATTTGACAAACCTGTTTTCTTCCTGCAATGATTAAGTAAATTTTGTTATTTAATTTATTTTTTTTTTATTTTTGCAATATCATTAAGTTTATAAAAATTTTAATGATATTTGAACCGATCGACAAAACTTTTAAGTAATTACCTTTTCTCTTTCTTTTCTCAATCTATCTGCTGGAGTATCTGTCCACATCGATCTGTCAGACATATCAGGTCCTTCACTAGTTTTCAGTTTGCGATTTATTGAACCCAAACCTAAGGCAACGGCTTGAGCTGGAGGTAGTTCTATCATCCATTCTTCGCGTTTATTTTTTTCTGGACTAGTCTATAATAAAGCAAAATTTAATTTGCTAAATGTAATACAAACACATTTAGATTTACATTTTAATTAAACAAATGTTTTAACACGTTTCAACTCAATGCTTAAATATAAGTTTATTTATTACAATTTGAAGAATTTTTTAAATTCTGAAATTAATCAAAATTGAATTAATTAAAATTAGGAAACGAGTAACAACTGAAACTTACATCTAAATTTTTAATCATTTCTGAAATTTATGGATTTCTTGAAATATATTTTTTTCTTTCCACTATTATTTACACAAGAAAAAAATTACATTTATTATTATAATTATTAAAAAAAACTCTTACTTTGTCTCTGAATTTTGCTTTGACCTGCTGCGCTCTGTACTCTAACTGCATTTGTACATAACTATTCCTAGCAGCAGGATGATCAGCAGGTAACGGTCCTACAATATCATCATCATTGTCTTCTTCGTCATCTTTATCGGACTTTGGATCATTTGTGACATCTTCTGTACCGCTAGAAAGAACAAAATTAGCAGGTAGCATTGGACCAACTACTGCGCGCCTTTCCAAATGGGACGGTAAAGCTGGACCAAATGAATCTTCTTCAATCTCTTCAATTTCTTCTTGGTATTTGATTGGATGTTCTATCACTTCTGTTTCAGTTTTTTTCTTTATATTAATAGTATCTTGCTTCTGTAATGAAGCAGAATTAGAGTTAAGCAAACTTGGTCCAACCACCTCTTGATTATCAATGCCTGAATCTACTTTTTTAGTTTCTTTTTGAGTCTTTTCTTCTCTTTCTTTCGTATTTATTAATTTTCTTTCAAGTTCTGGAGGCAATACGGGACCGTACATGGAACTGTCTTCTTCAACCGTAGTTTTATTTACAACTCTATCAAAGTATGATTTCATTTTCTTGCGAACTGGCGGGGCTTCTACCGGCGGAGGCGTCCGGCTCACCACGCTATCTGAAACGGCTTTAGGGTTACTACTGGCCAATGGACTTGCTTTTTGCTCACTTTTATCATTTACCTTGTCGTTATCCTCCGTTTGATGCTTCTTTATTGGCTTTTGCTTTTCTACCTTGACGTCTTCCGTTTCTATAGGAGTAGGAGATTTCGAGGGTGCCGTTTTTTCCTCTTTTTTAGGTATTTCCTCAGCTGAATTTACTCTTTCTCGGCTTCTATCCCTCGAATGTTTTTTGTGCTTTTCTCTCGATTTGCTTTTATGTTTATTGATACTGCGATCCTTACTATCCCTGGAATCTTTTGCCTCATACCCCCTTAAATCTTTTGAACGGTGACTGCGAGGTTCTTTATCGTGCCGTCTGGAACTTGAATCTCTACTGTTACTTTTTGATTCCTTTGAACTTCTGTCTTTAGCTGAATATCTGCTATTTATGTCTCTATCATTTGATGATCTGCCTCTGTGTAAGGAATCATCCCTCGAGTACCGAGATCGATCGTCTCGAGAACTTCTGTCCCTGTCGTCTCGAGAAGTTCGGTCCTTAGATCGTGATCTGGATCGTCTATTTGGTCGTCTGTTGAATTCTGATGAAGCTTTTGCCTTGGGTTGTGGTCTTGCAGCTGAGTCTTTTCGCGTCGTTTCAAAGCGAAATCTTCGTCCGTCGTCACTGTCCTGACTTTCGGAATCCGAATCCATTTTCTAAATTATTTACAAGTCTGAAAATAAAAAAATGTTTGTATTTCGCCTTAAAAATAGTTTTTAAATTTTAAAATAAATAGATTACTGGCAAAGGTAATTAAATTCTAAAATTAGTAAAAATTTTTAAATTTGATGATACTATGATGTTCTAGAGTTAAAAATTATTATATTTTGTGATTTAAAAAAACTTAAGTTTATAAATTACAGATGATTAAGTTATTTAAGTACACTAAAATAAAAACTAAATTTAAAAAATATCTTATGACATTATAAATTAAATATGAAAACTTTTATAGATAACTGTACACTTTATTAAAAACAAACAATAAAAAGACAATTAATAACAAGTTTATAATTTTTATTCACTACTATTAAATTTTATGCAATTCACTTTTTTTCACTTAATTTGACTATCATCTTTCACAATTGATTTTTCTTTGCAGCATTTTTCTGTAGTTTAGTACCAAATGCTGGTAAAGATTTTACTTTATTAGATGATTTCATCATTTTAAGGATTTTTGCTCCACTGTATAGAACAGATTTTGTAACACCTGCTGTAACAATGCCTTTTAGACTTTGTGATACACTGGATTTCCACACAATGTCCCTCAAACATTGATCTAAAAGTTCACTTGAATCAGGATCGTGTGCTATAGCTCTTAAACAATCTTCTGTATCCTTTGACCTTGGACCTTGAGACCAAGTTCTAACTAATTTAACTTGAGGTGTTCTTGGTAATTGATTTAAATGATGTATTTTTGTCTCTGGACTAAGATCTTGTCGACACGTATTTTTAGGAGAACTGTTGCTAGTCTTTGGTATATCTATATATTGATCAAAGTGTTTTAATATCGGAGCATAGAGGTCTCGAAAATATTGTATTTGGGGAACTACAATATTATCCACTTTGCCCTTGTCTTCTCCAAAAGTCATCCGAAAATCACCATTATAAGATAAAGATGCAATAGTTTTATAAAACTCTATTTCACTAAAATGCTCTGGTAATAAAAGTAATGCTGCATGAATAGCAGAATGTAAATTTTGGATTAAAGCAGTTCTTAATTGAGAATTCTCATCTGGTTCTACAATAACCTCTACAGGTTTGTGTAATCTTCCTGCTAAATACAAAACATTCCAGTCAAGTAAATCTTCAACTAAAGATATTTCTGAAACCACTCCATATTTAATATTTCTTCCTTCTGAAGTTTTAATAAGTGTATTATAATATACTCCAGCTCCCCAAGATTCTTGAAATTTTGCAACAGCTTTATGGCCAAAAACACGCAAAGGTTGAGCATAATGAGTTGGATTAATTTTCATATTATCTGCATGCCACTGATAAGGATTGCGAACTACAAATATTAGATCTAGCATGTTAGATGATGGGTCACTACTTCTCTGTTCAAAAACTCCAGATCCATATGCAAAACAAAATTTCATACTTTTAGGAAAGTCTCGAAGCACACTTTTCAAATTCGAGAGTTGTGCGACTTTGTTAATCATTTTTTCTTGATTTTTACCAGGAACTAAAGCAGAAAATATACATAACCTTCAACCACCTTCAACAATGAGTTCCAAGGTATCGAGTAAAACAAGTACACAACCAGTTTATAAAAATCTTCTTCCAAGTTGTTTATTTAATCAAATACTGGAATATTCCTATTTTGACCTCACTTACGCAGTTGATCATCCGGCTTTTTTAGGACGGGTACGGACTAACCTACAAAACGTGTTTTTTTCGCGTCTGTGGACTTGACGGTTAAAAAAATAATGCGTAACCATAGGGATGTGTTCATAAACTCACCTTGAAAATATGCCGACGGCTTTTTATTTATTGAAAAGTGCAGCCATTGATATACGTTTACTAGTTTTCTTCCTTGGTCCTTCTTTTGTAAGGATGTCAAGAAAACATTCAAACCTTTGTTTCCCAATGCATTCCAGGATCAAAACGGTTATCAAGATGTATTTATGTATAAAAGTACGTAATTTGTTTTGTTTCTTTCCTGCTTTCAGTCAGAGGAAATTAAAAATCTTATAAACTTTAAACCGTTTACCCACACTCGCGTATTATCCATACGCGATTCAACGTTATGCAGAAAAACGAAAAGGTACCAACACAATGTGTCGAATTTCAACACGTCTGCGTGTTTGCTTTCGGTCACACGCATCTATAGTTAAGGTTGCAGTTGTCATATACTATAGCTTATTTAAAGTTACAGACTGTATCAAAACAACTTTAAAAATAACTAACTTGTAAGTTAAGTAACTATATAGTAATATAGTTTACATTAAATATTACTTATATTTTATATTTTTGTTCATATTAATATTAATAAAACTAATTAAATATTGTTTTTATATTTATTAAATTTTGATTATTCTTTAATTATCATGCAATTTTATTTAAATTCAAAAATAATTGGTTTGAGATTAAAAATAAGCGCGAAAATAAAAATTATAGTAAATAACGTTAACTTCTTTTAACGATATTTTTCTCATAAATATTAAAATTGATAAATAATATTATAAGTACTATTTAGTATAAAAAATTTACAAATAATAATTAAGACCATAATAAAAAAAAATAATTGTAACTTCATCATTAATTTATCAGTCCAGAAAATTTTAACTTTTAATTGCCAATTCATAGGTCCTAAAAAAGTCATAAATAAAATCATAAAGCATGCATAAAGCATGCATCTATACATTTATAAAAACTCAACTTTAAGCAGAAGAGTTTAGAAGGTACCGGAAAACATTCAAAAAAATTAATTCTTTTTATATTCTTAAATTGAATAATGAAAGCAATCACATGGTTCATATTTTTTTATATAAAATCAATAATGACTTTCAATCATCAAAGCATTATTAATGTGGAAAAAAATGACTCTTTCGAGTTTTTCATCTCTACTTCGGTATGAACTTAAAAATTTTTTAATTTATTAAACCCATGAACACTAATATATGCGATCTTTTGGATTCTGTCCTCAAGGTAAGTATTTTGCAGCAATGTTATGCAGATACAATTGGACCGATAGTTTTGGCTGGGGATTGGAACAACAACGATATAAAGAATTATGAAATGCCTTTTTCAAACATCGCTTTAGTTGGCCTTTCCGAATTGAGAAAGGCAAATTATTACACAAGAAATCGAAATGTTTTTAAATTGGAATTGATCGACGTGATTTCTAAACCTTTGCCAGCAAACATTTTTCTGATTTACGAAAATAACTTAGCATCGTTACCTTTATTACTCGAACAACTCAGAAAATCAACGTGGTGGAAAGCTACGGGAATTTTTCTCATTGGCACCAATGAAAATTGCGAGAAAGCACATCAGTTTTTGCAAACGGCTTTCGCTTTCAACGTCATTAATGCTCTGTGCATTTGCACATCACCCGATTCTCGTATTAACTTTTATACGCTCAATCCGTACAACGATGGTGCACCCAGTGATTGGGAATTCGTAAGTATTCTAAAAGACGGAATGAGAAATTCTACATTATTCAAGCAATCGCATCAGCAACTATTTTTAAGTAAGTACATGATATAGATAATGAATAAAGGTATTTTATTATGGACCGTTTTAAATTCCATTTTTTACGTTATAAGATAAAAGCCAATGCAAAGACTTAATTTTCGACAAGACCACGAAAGTTAAAACGCAGCCAGTGACATTGTGCGTTTTATCAATACCACGATTTGCTACTATCGATCTTAAAAAACCTTTGAAAGTAAGAAGTGTAACCGTGGCAATTATCCAAAATATTGTATCAAAGCTGGAAATGCGCCCTACTGTTAAAATTCTTAAATCACGTGGAATCATTGATCCTCAAGGAAAACCCACTATTTCTCATTCCGTCACCTCCGATATTCTGCTTGGAAGGTAATTCTGATATTATCCATTAAAATTTTTAAGATTCTAGAATTTCTATTATATAAAGGCATTATAATTAATTTTGCTCAAGTCTTTAAATCCTTTGAATTTATATCTCGAAATAAGTTAAAAAAACGCGATCCGCAGATGCGACATGGGCATGAACGTCGAGTATCGCCGTGACATCTGGCGCAACGAGCTGAGCATGTTCTCGACCTCGGGGATCTGCATCGTCAGCCGCAAAGTCGAGATCTCCATCCTCGAGCACGTGTCGAAAATTCTGACCCCCCAGTTCTTCCTGCTCGTCGCCTCGATCCTCCTGATCTCCATGGCGAGTCTGAGCCGATTTTTCCAGCGCTCCCGGCACAGCGTCATCCTCGACGTCCTGCGGATGCTCACCGGAGCCTCGGCGCTCTATCGACCGCGCATGAGATCCGAGAGGGTGCTATTCATCTGGTTCGTCATGATTTTCATGCTGCTCAGTTTGGCTCTTCAGACGAAATTGAACTCGTTACTGACTGTGCCGAGCTACTGGCCGACCGTCGATTCGATAGAAGACCTCGGCAGATCTGAGCATCAAGTTCACAGTGAGGATTATTTGAATCAGCATATTGCCGAGGAAGCTGTTAGAATGAAGGATCGGCTGCGGCCTAGAGGAAGCTTACTCGACTGCATTGATAAAGTCAAGGTATTATCGAAATTCCTCGTAGAATGTATTACTATTTTATACTTACAGGAGATATACACGACATGTGGGTTATGGATTTTTTGGGAACTTTAAGATTTGGGATTTGGTTTGAGAATTAATTTTTTAAAAGATGTTAGGCTTAACGAATAGGTTCGATGAAAAATTGAAGAATATTCTAACAATAATTAATTCCATTTGAAATAAAGGTGAAGTCAAATTAAAAGTTGTAGCAAATCAAAAATTCAACTGATGAATGGACGCGACTTCCATCATATTTTATCATTAGAAAACAAATCCCCAAATTACAACTAAAATCCGCGCGTATCTCAACCTGTTAGTGCACATTATACAAATTAAGGATAAAAAGTAAATTATTAAAAACATTAAGTTTAACTTATATACTCTATATTTGATACGCATTTTATTTGATTTAATATAAAAATAATTGATTTATTTGATTTAATATAAAAATTATAATTTCCTTAGCTCTTTCTATAAGTCAATGTTCATCTTTTATTTAGCTCTACTAATTTGTATTAGATTATTTTACTGCAGATATTAATAATCACAAACAGTTAATAGTTCGTAAATTATCTTAAGACAATGGACAACAAAAAATTATATAACTCTGTAAATTAATGCTCGTCTATTGCTTGTTCCTCTGCTTTGCATTAAATTATTTTATGATAAAAGCTAAGCAAAAAAAACATTAATGGTTCGTGAATCATCTTAAGACAATGGACAACGTAGCATGTTTAGAAGATTGCACAATCATGAAATTTAGCGTCAACTTGTCCGATCCAGAAAGCGACATGCTGCACGTCTCAAAATCAAGTTCGCACGACAAGTACCTGGCACTTTTGGTCCGCGAAGATTGGCCCTTGTATTACAAGATGAATTTGATGTACAAAAGGCTTTTGGAAACTGGCATCACCAAGTTTTTTATGAAAGAAATTAAAGAGTTCAGTGCGAGAAAAAATTATTTCGCCAATCAGCGGAGCGCTAGAATGTTTACCTTCGAAGAATTATATTACAGCTTTTACTTTTTATTTATTAGTTACTCGATTGCGCTGATAACCTTTTTAACTGAATTAACGGTTCATCGTTTTTCTGTAAAGTATCGTTTTTCCAAAATTCATTTTTTAAAGACACATCGTTTTTTTAAAAAATGATTTAACGCTTCTATTTAAATTAAACATAATTCTATTTTATAGCTATTTCATTATTAATTAAAACAGCTTGACATATACTTAGTGAAATAATAATTAAATATTTAAAAAGCTAATAAAAATCGTAGAGAGTCATAAAAGATTTTATTTTTTCTTCCTAGTTAGCTGATTTGTGAAAATGGCCTATAAAAATTATGGATATTGATTTTTTTTTTAATATATTTTACAAGAAAAAATTAACTTTATGCTACTGATGTTATTAAAAAAAAAATATCTTTCCAAGAAAACAATATCTAGCTGTATGCGATAAAATAAGTTGGATCAATAAACATTTAGATTAAGATATTTTTTATCTACATTAAATAAATAAAAAGATTCTTATAAATTGTACAAATTTTTATTTTTCACTTTTTTGTCTTGCATTTAATAAATTTTTCAACCACGTTATGTACCACTATATACTAATATAAAATTGCACCAGAAATTAAATAAAAATTTTTATATCAATCTTATACGTTATCCTGGTATAAAACAACAAATGTATTAAAAGTATATGTATTACCTCTTATTCCAGCAAAGTGTAATTGATTGGTTTAAATCACTCACTTGACTTGTATATAACATGAAAGAATAATTTATTGTTTTGCTTATATATGTATAATAATTATCAGAATTGAAGAATCGTTTACTATAAGCGAAAATTGATTCAAGTGAGGGCTCCTTCAGATTTACAAGTCGACATTAACTTGTTTCTGTAATTTAGGTGCTGATATTCTTCAAAAACGTAGAAGCGACAGTTACTTTATTATAGGCACGCTAAGTACAACTTTCAGATTTTTGAAACACACCACGTGTATGTTAGATCTTCATATGTATTAGGAAAGTAGAAACACGGAAAATCTGAGTTTCTGCATCTGGCTACTGACACTGGAAAATTCGAGTTATCCACAATAGGTAGTCCCTGCTTT
>JAWWML010000062.1:17875684-17893844 GCA_035047165.1 Ormyrus rosae
AGTGCATCTTTAGTTCCCTTGTTTTTAATGAAACCAAATTGATTTTTATGTAAAATATTATTTTTTGTTATGAAATCATATATTCTATTATAAATTATCTTCTCCAGAATTTTTGCTAGATTTGAAATTATTGATATTGGTCTATGGTTAATAGTATCTTTTTTATTCCCAGATTTATTTATTTAAACAATTTATTAAAATGCCGTACGGCACCCTGTAGAGGCAATTTAATTATTGCCTGTACATAGGAAATGGTACAAAAATCTTAAAACTAAAATATATAATTTAACTAAATAGACATTTGTATATTTGAATAAATTCGCAAAGGTATATATAATTATCCAACATTATTAGAAATACTGTAGTGACTAGTGTCATAAAATATAAACAGTTATAAACACGCTTATTAGTTCCTTATCTTACTTATCAGTTTATAAAGGCCACATTTCATATTACGTTTGCCTCATGTGTTTTATAAGTTTTCTTTTAATGTATTCTTTTTTCCCGTATTTCTTCAATTCCTTTGGAAGATTATTGAAAGTCTTTATGGCTACAAAGTAACTATTTTTTGTAGCTACTTTTTTCGTTATTTTTGGCAAAATTAAGTTCTTATTTCTTGTATTACTTGTATTATTACAATATTGATCTCTTAGTTTATTATAGTGATATATCAAACATTGTAATTGGAAAAGCTCTATATTATTGAATAATATTGTTTTTAATTAATATACCTTCATTTCTAAATTTTATGAAATTAAAACAATAATTTTATAATTTTACTAACGACTTTTTAACGCATAGTTATTTAATAATATAATATATATATATATAAATTATGATTTCTGGATAATCAATAAAAAACCTTACTTTGGCTTCCCGTACTGTTGATTTTCACGTTACTCTTCCTCGCAGGATCCTCAATCTCGGGCGACGCGCTACTGAAACTTTCGCCGATCGGCGACAGTCTCCTAGTGGTCGGGCTATTCTCGCCCTCGGCATCGAGCCTCTGTCCGGACGCGTCGACCGGACTCTGAGGCGGCCGACGCTGCCTGAATCCGAGCAGGGACTTGTTCAATTCGCGCAACACGTTGTCCTCCTCGAACTGGGCGAGCGGCAGAGTCGAGTAGTCCTCGGCGTCTATGCAGCACAGCGTTATCTGCGGCCGCGACAGAATTTACCTCAGCGGTTTATTTGAAGCAAGGGTGTGACTGGAAAAGTGTAATTAACGAAATGTTGCAAGCTTACGGGGTTTGGCTCGGGAATAGCTTCGAAAATAGCTCTGTGCTTTGGATCTTGTATCTTGGATATGTGGCGTAGGCCTTCGACAATTAGTGCCTCGTTATCTTCTAGCGCCTCCACGGAGAGCATTGCCGCGAGTAGCTCAGGATGCGTTGCCACCTTGAAAATTTTAATAATTCCAAGTTTTTTTTATCTATCAATTTACTATTTGAGCTTTATATATATTTAAGTAAAATTGTTCCTATCGAATCTGCTTTGGGTACAAAGAATGACAATGTAAAATAAAATATTGACCTGCAATTAATTTTCAAACTGTAATTTATAAAGAAGACGATCATGATAATATTAATAAATTGAAAAGATCAAATTAGTAAAAAATGTTGAGCCCCGAGCTGGCAAAAGACGTTGAAAAGAACGCAACAGAGAGAAAGAAGGAGAGACAGATAGAGTGCAAAAGGTGTCATAATACAAAATGAGCATGCTAAAAAAATATGATATCTCAGACATCTTGATACTAATAATACTATTATAAAGTCTATTCGTTAAAATTATAGTAATCACAAATGCTGACAAAATAAAATAAAATTCTCAGATTACCGAGAGAGAGAAAGAGAGAGGGAGAGAGAGACAAAAGCATTGTGTACTTACTTACTTGAATAGTCTCTTGGGTGGCGGCCGCCTCGAGGACCCCGTCGCCTATGCTGCGGCTGCAGAAGCAGACCTGCATCGGCGGCTTGGGCTCGCGCTCGGCGCGCTCGAGCCTGCCCTCGTGCCGGATCGTCAGCGGGCAGAGGGGCGCGCCGCTCTCGAGCCAGTCCTCGATCGTCAGCCACTGCCTCGAGAGCATCACTTGCCGCGAGATCAGCAGGTGGCCCTCGAGCGCGGCCTCGCCGCCCTTGTCGAGGTAGTCGAAGTACTCGAACACGCCGCGCAGCTTCGCCTTCTGGCTCTTTCTGCAATTTTTTCACCGACACACACATCATCGTCAGAGCCTTTGCTCATCGAGATCGCCGCCGCTTTGGGAACTACTTACAGGTGGAGGTGCTTGAAGAAGTTCGTGAAGTTGAAGTCCCTCAGAGTGGGATGAGTCTTCGCGGTTCGCTTCGGGTACGTGGAGAAGAAAGCGTTGGCGATCAGGGAGGCCACGAACGCGTAGCTGTGCTCCATCGAGTCTCCTGGAAAGATAACGAAATTCGAGCCTTTATTCTTGCGTCTACGCAAACAGCTGATTCATTTTCCGCGATGCAATTGAATTTCGACGGCGCACTCGGAAATTCTATTGTATCGAGATTGAATTTCGCCGATGACTAACCCTGCTGCTGCAAACTAAAGTGCAGCCCCTGCGGAGGTTTGTGCGTTTTTAGAGCTTTCGCCGCGCTTACTATCCTAGGTATCGTCTTCGCGAAGACGTGTTCGCGCTCCGCGGGCGTCAAGTCTTCGTCGAGGTACTTTGCTAGGCCGACGAAGAGGTCCGGCTCCTGCACGTCTTCTTCGGGATCTAAGCTAATGCTGAAATTGCAAACGGTCAATGTCATGTTATTATTAACGAAATCGTGAAAATTTTTTTATTGGAACGGATAGAATTATAAAAATTTATTTTATCCTTTTGCTTTGAGTTTAGTTTGGGAAAAAATGCTTAAATCAATCGTGCATTCGAAAGTAAGTATTCCCTGCTGCATTATTAAAATTTTTTTTATTATTCATTTTCAGAAATGCACAAAGCATTCATCTTGAAAGCAAAAGCTCTAATACAAAAAGAGAAATCTCTGAAATAAAATTGTCCAATTTACGAAAACAAATACAGGTGCTTGCGTATATAGTAAACTCCATTTTTAAAATTAAGTTTCAATCTTCGATAAAAGCTTTTATCGGAAAAACATCACGTCCTCGAGCTCGCAAAAAACGAAAAAAAAACCACTCAGCGCCATTCGAACGTTTCATCCCTAATTCGATTCTAAGGACCAGAACGAAGCTTAAAACAATTGCTTTTCGTCGATCGAGTGTCCCTCTGCTTCGGCTTGCCCAATCCTCTCCGCCACCTTCCTTACGCGGAAGAGCAAAGCCGCGCGGAGAGTATATCGCCTCACGCGAAGGTCGGAGGTGTCTCTCTCTCGGTGAGACCTCAAATCGCCTCCGGCTTTCTCCGTCTATCTCGGGCCGACTCGAGGAACTCGGGCTTTCCAAAAATACGCCTCGGCCCACCGACAGACGAAATAACCCGAGCGCTGAGATCACGCGGCCGGATATAGAATAGGCCGGGCGTTTCCAGTAGTAGCGGCCGGCCACCGGTCGGACACGCAAGGCGCCGCCGATCGATCGCTCTCTTTATGCAGCGGCAGCGGCGGCACGCCTGTTGCTCTCCCGCGGTTCGGCCCTTTGTCCTCGGCTCTTCCGCCTCTCCCCGCTGCAGTCGATTCTGTACGACGGGGCGGTAATGCCGTCGGGGGAAGCAAAGGGGGAGACGTCCGGGCGAAATGACAAATCATTATTGGGGATTAGCTTTCGGGGAGGAGCGACGTGAGTTTCAGTATTGCCCGAGTTTGCATTGTGCGAGATGCGCTATTGACGTTTGTTTTTGTTGGTAGTAAAGCTCTTTCTCCCGGGCGGTATTGGGTGAACGTATTAAAATACGTCAGAGGATAAGTTGTAATATTGAAGATGCGGTGAAAATTAATTTGAAACTGTACTCTTATTGGAATTATTGGAATTTAATAGTTTTATGAGTTAATTTTCTATTGAAAATTAAATTTGTTTGAAAAGCGAGGACGGTTTTAATATAAATATTTTGAAAAGTTGGTGGAGCCTTAATTAAATAGTTTTCACTGTAATGTCAAGAGCTCTGCCTATATATGCGACTATTTCTAGGTTCTATTTTAAAACTAAAAATAGATTAAAGAAAAGAAACGTCGGTGCAGCATACAGAGTAGAAAAAAAGATACTATAGATTTTAAATTTAGAAGATAATGTTGTGCATTAAAAAGGATTTAAGTCTTTAACAATATATTGCGAATTGATTTTAACAAGATTTTCACATTCAATAGATTTAATATGATTAATCTTATAGAATACATATTCCATTCCATTTACTTATTAAGTTTTATTAATAAATAAAAGTTTCATTACTTTGTTTTATATTACATTTATGGACTTAACATTGCTGCAAAGTTTTTTAATCAATCAAATCAATCATTCAGAAAAATTTTATTTTTGAATTTTTTAACCTTCATATTTTTTATAATTTTGTACCATGTGGATTTAAATTTAACTTTTTAAGCTATAGCCGTCAATTAATTTCGAAAAATTGATCTTTTAAAAAATAGTAAAAATCGTAAATGTGTCAGACTTTCATGCAGAGATCAAGAACATGTAACGTTAACTCATCGATTCAATAAATCAAATCCCCATTCCCTTAACATAAATCATCCGTATCCAATGTAGAAAGGAAAAGGTACTCACTTGCACATGTCGTGCAGCCGCTGCATGGCCTCGACGAGGTCGTCGGAGGCCCTGGCCGCGGCAGCCCTGTCCAGCTGCTTCGTCACCGCCGACCACCAGGGCAGGTCGCACGGCAGCATTACCAGTGCCATGGCCAAGCAAGGCTCGCGCTCCTCCCGCTAAGTCGATAAATCAAGGCCTGCAAAGCGGGAGAGATGTACAATATACATATAGATATACGACCCGTATAACGCATCGATAAAACAATGCTATAATGCTAAGCGGCGTACGTATCGAGGCGTCACAGCCCGCCGGCCTTTGCGGCTGCTGCGGCCTGCTGCGAGCAAGCTCGATTCTGAATGAATATTTTCTAATGTTTCTTTCCGTCTCGGATCGATTTAGACCTTGCGAACCGGACTCTCTCCGGGAATCAATTTCCGTCGCCGAGTGCAATGGTTGAGTATATTATGGTTTGAAAATTGTTACTTGCAGTAAGCATTTGGTATTTTTTTTTTAAATTAATTTCTTTTTCTGCTTAAGAAGCTGTAACTATTATGTAACAGCGTATCGAGCTTTCTTTTATCGACTACCATCGTGATTATTTGTCAGGTTCGAATTTTCGATAAAAATAGTTTAAAAACGAACCAGTATTGCTCCTGGAGCAATAGCTGTTACAATTTACATCTTTCGATTAATTTTACTAAAAAAGAATAATAAAAAAACTTGTAATGAGTTTGTAAAGAGTTGATGTCTACTCTTGAGACAAGCTATAATCGAAGATTACTGCAGGGACACGGGTGTAGACATAACTTCTGCATGCCGTAATACTAGCCACGTTAGAAATGATACTCTAGGGTTCAATCGTTTCATCGAGCAATTTTAAACTTCCCGTGAGATGTTTAAGTTATTCCAATTTCTTCTATTTGTAAAAGTATCTTAATTGAAAATGTAATAAACGCAATAAATAATGTAAAGATAATACAGGATGTGCTTTGTGTAAAATATGATAATTTATTGGAGTTAAAAGCGTATTCATTTAATAACTAATGTTATGCGCAGAAATTGTAAGCCGATGATGTACCGACACAAAATCTTTGTGCCAGCTTGTTTACAATAAACAAACGAGCGCTTTAATGGTTATTTATATATGTGTGTTGGGAAGTCTGATTTAGGTATTTTTAGAATTCTATATTCAAGCTGCAAACATGAGTTTTATTACGAATTGGAAGTAACTCGATTCTTGAAAACGTTTTTCTTTGTTCAGATTTACAATTTGAAATCATTTTCTTTCAAAGACTTCTTATAATTGAAAATATTACTATGTGTGATGCTTCGTTTTAAGAGGATCTTCCAATTAAAAAAGTGTACGTTTTAAATAATCAGCTCTCTTAAATCTTTTGATTTACTGTTTTTAAAATCTTGTAAAAATTGATTATAAGTATTTAAATAATTAAGTTACGGTGGAGCAAAAATTTTAAAATAATATAAATTTCATCAGATTGATCATTATAATTAATAAATGGTTGTACGTTCAGTTTTCGTTAATATATTTTTTTAAATAGACTGCCTCCAATTTTGGTTCATTTGATCAAAAATTGAATATTCTGTTACAAAGATAATGTATTATTAATCGAATTATATTTTTTATATTTTTTTAAGATGTAATCACCTCTTAAATAAAATAATTTTATAAACATTATGCGTTACAATCTAACAGTTCAAAAAAGGTATATAAAATAAATTACAATCAATCGACACCCTTTCAATCAACCTAAACTTCCAGTACGTGGTCTTTGTATAATTACAGCACTAAACCCACCTGACGAAAAACGTCTCCCATATACCTTCAAAAACTAAATCGCCAATCCAAAGGTCGCCTCTACACAGCAGTCCGCTCTCGAGATCCGCGCCCGGAAATATCTCGCATCGCGCGAGTAATAATCCCACTCTCGATCGTCAGCCGCGAGCACGCGACGCGCTCTCTCCCGCGTCACGGAACCGTGTCTCTCCCGCAAAAAAAGTCGCGCACACCATACGGGCCGACGACGCTCCCCCCGGCCGCCGACGACGTCACGCGCCGATCCTACCTTCCTCCTTTCTCCCTCCTACTCGGTTTACGCGCGCGCGTAAGAAAAGTTTGGTAGCCGCGCGCTGAGCAACTTTTTGCGGAACTCGGCGCGGGGGGAAGCTGCTGATCGCTTTAATCGACGGGACTCTCTTGTCTCGGTTGAGACGGATACGCGACAAAAGAAATTCGCCGGGGAAAAGGACCGGTCGAAAAAGATACGTTCGCGCCCGATGAAAAATTAACCCTCGCCCCGATAATCCGCCGACGTATCCTTTCTCAATAACGAACCATCAATCGGTCCGCGCGCGGCACTCCCACGCAGACGTCCGACGAAGGCGCGTGCACGTGCAGGAGGGGGTGTAAGAAGGGGACACACCGCGCGTCTACGTCACGCGACTCCGGTCGACGTAGTCGCGCCTGCGTAGACGATCGGCGGCTCAGTAGCCGCAGTTCAGTGACTTTGATCCGCGCGCGGACGCGGATTTCGGCGGGGAGGGGGAGGAGGGGAAGGCGCGGATCAATTAAAAGCGGTCCGCGAGAGCTGCGACACGCGATTTATTACGACGAAGGCGGCGAGAATTGCCGGGCGCTGATCGACAAGTGTTGATTAATGCTGTACTCGTTGCTGCGATTCACCTTTTTTTTCCTAGGACCCGATCCCCCATTTATTGGCAACCGCTGTTTGATCGATAGGAGCTCGTAGATTATTTACGATATACTACGATTCGTTGACGCAGTGGCTGGTGGAAATAAAAGTTTAATTAAAAGCACGCGAGAGAAAGCGCCGAGGAAGGGCGTGCAGCCGATGCCCGATTTATGAAGGCGCCCCTTCTGGTTACGCAATGCTCGGCGCAAGACGCGCGCGCGAGGCAGAATCTCGCACGAAATTGCAGCGCGTTTCGTTTCGTACGTCTAATCATCTCCGAGCGCACGACGTTTGGGATCCTCGCCATCGCGACAAGAGCGTTGGCTTTTCTGCCTCTCTTTCTGCCTCGTCTATCGTATCCGCGGGCTTCTTATTTTAAAACTGGGCTACGTCCGAACGTCCGCGGGAGACTTCTGCCTTGCTTTTTCTCGCTTTCTCGTCGTTCACCGCCACCCGCGCGCACGTCGAGAGTTTTATGTAACGTCAGGCGCCGCTAATCGCGGCTGCTATCGAGTGCGAGGAGTTTTGATAATGCCAGGGCTGACTTTCGTGGTTTCTTGCGGGTAATTGCGGAGTCTTGAAAATTGTTAATTTGAAATGACTCTTTTGCGAAAATGAATCTTTTGCAATTACATTTTTATTTTTGAGAATAATTTTTTAATTGAAACTATATTATAAAATTAAAAACTTTTTTTTATTATTTTCTAAATTAGATAAATTATTGTTACTAATGAATAGTACTACAAACGTTTCATATATTTAGTTCGGTGAGTTTAGACACATACAGGAAGGGTGTCGCATCTGTGAGTCATGCATTTTAATCTATTTTCGGTGTAGTTTTCTGGTACAAGCAATAAAATCCAGCGCTGATATTTCATTCTAATGGTTTCTAACAATATTTTTAGAAATTCTTTTTAGATTGGATTCCAATGGAGACTCGTGAAAATCGCATGCATTCTACTTAGAAACGGCGAAGATATGATTATTTACTTTGTGTACACTGGATATAAAAGCATTTTGAGTTATGCATATATATCGGTACCATAAATTTGCTCATAGCAATAAAAATAAATGAGCATAAATCGTTTGAAATCAAAATAATGTGAAAAGTAAGAAACGAATGTTTTTAAGTTCGCGAGAACTAATCTCATAAATCGTTGAAACCGACACCGCAAGAAATTCATTGATTTTGTAGTTTTCGTCGTTGTTGTGCTCGCTTTGCATTGTCAACGATAAAGTTTAAGTTTTCAGCAGCGTTCAAAAATACAATCGAAAAGCCACTTTAGCTCGCTCCGCTCTGAAAGTTCTCAATGTTTTTCTTTTAAGAAAACCTTGAATTTATGTATCTAAAAATTGAAATAAAAATAAATAAAAAAAATTGAACAATCGCATATACGTAATAATCTATTTTGGTTTGTATACCCAAACATATTCTCTACGCCGCACCAAACAGTCTGCTCAGACTATTTCTACTTGTGCTTACTTTCATATTTGTTTCAACGTTCCTTATGAACTTTACTTAAACTCATTACGACAAGCAAGTTAACTTTGAGATTCCTGCTATACGTAAGTATACAAGGCTTATTAACACGTTAGTTTGCTTTAGCATTAACAAAACTTTGGCGCGAGAACGATAACACTAATGTGTACTCAAGAGCTGGTATGTAACTTTGCTATGCGCTGTAAATTTATCGGATACATTAAACAATTACTTATCTAACGAGAACTCGTTTACTTAATACGAATCACGAGTGCCTTATCCAAAAATTGAATGAACATTCATTTTTACAAACCGAAAAAGATTCTACTTATTTTCCTATCGATTTTCCTCGATCGAAGGAGAGTAAAAAGAAGAAAATCCCGCGGCGAAGCTAATAAGCCCAGCGACTAATAATCCAGAGAAAAAGTGCGTGCAGAGAGATCTCGGAGAGCAGTGCAGTCCTCCGTTACCGTACCTCGGGCAGGGTCTAAGCCCCCGCTGTCATCGCGATCGATGAGCGGCAGCAGTAGTCGCCACCGGCGGCAGCTCGCTGTAGAAATCGACGGCCGCTGCTGCTGCTGCTGCTGCTCTCGCTGCTACAACCACCGTTGCTGCTGCTGCTACGTCCCCCTGCTGCCGCATTATCTCTCCCTGTCCGTTTTTTATCTCCTCTCGGGCCCAGCGTCCAGGCGCATCGATCACTCGTCGGTCCAGCCCTCTTCTTCGCTCTCGCGGGGCGCACGCGAGGAAGGGCGGCGAGATTCGACGGACGAAAACTGTATGTGCGAGGGGGGGCGGGGGGAGGGAGGCGCGAGCGCGGCTAAAGCTCTCTCCGACGGCGCGTCCGCTGCTACTACTACTGCAGCGCGGCTGCACGCTCTCTCTTCCCTTCCCGGCGGGCCGCTAGTTCGACGCCGAGCCGCGCGGGGAAATGTAGCGCGCCGTCGCAATCTATTTGCGGACGGTATAGGTAGCTTGCGAGAGAGGGAGAGAGAGAGACGGAATAACAGAGAAAGCAATGGGTGCGCGTTTCGGATTTTAACCCTTCCAACCCTTTTTTTCGGGGACTCGTTCGGCGGTGTGTCTCTCTGCGTCCTCGCTATTTTTGTATCGAGTTTGACGGGAGAAAGCGTTTTTTTTTATACTCTCGCCGACCGATACGTGGTGATTAGACGGAGAGGTGAATTTTTTTAGGATCCTACTTCGGCCGGCTTTCGGTTTCGAGATAGTTTTTTTTGGCAAGTGGGATTCCCCACTTGATTGAATTGGCTTTTACTGAATTCTATAGAATTACTCTAGTCTAATCTCGTAGCGCTCGTTTATTTAAGTCGAACTCGCGTAGAATAATACGACACGCTGGTTTTTTCCGAAAAACTAGTCCATAAAACAAATTAATGTAAAGATCTGAAGAATTAGTTTCTTCTCTATAAATTTGTTCGCCGAATAGAAACGGAATGCGTTAATTCTATATAATCATTTACAGAATTGGAAAATAACGAGAACCAAGAGTTAAAACTGGATTCGTAGCGTAAAAAATAACGACTAATAAAAGGGCGATTTGAATTTGCGCCCAAACGATCGAAGATAACAACGACGCCAGGCGATGGAAAGAAAGTAGAGGAAGATGGGCAATAAAGGCTAAGGCACCGGCGCCCGGCGACATGCCAGTCCCCATATAGAATTTCGAACAATGAGCAGAACGCTCGAGAGCTTGCGGCTTCGAGGCGACGACGGATTTCTATTGCTTATATACCGACACGGGAATTCCTGCCTAGTCACGTTGACAATGACGCGACTCGGACCCGAACGCGGAAGCTCGGTGGATAGTTTTTTTTTCTAAGCTGCCCCGCTGTTTTGCATTGCGATCATTACGTGGGAAGTTACCGCTTGTTTAAGAAAACAAGGTGCGCGGTGTTGGCCTTTTGTTTGAGTTGCTTTGACAGCTAAGCAGGATTTCACACCGAGTTTCTGTAGTTTTTCATTGTCGTGGAAATCGTTGGGAGTTTATAACATTCGCTTTGAAGTTTACAGACGTGCATATATTTATAATTAAGGTATTGGTAATCAATGTTAAGACCCGCGTTTTTTAGATAATGAATATTCTCGTAATAATTAAAAAAAATACCTTTTAAATTTTAAATATCTTTAAAATTGCATGTGACCCAAATTAAAAAAATAAAACCAAAAGATAGTGTACTTTTAATCTACTTTTAATTTATGTATTTCAGTTTTTTTTTACTATTATACTTTCTATCCCCTAAATACTGTACGTCACTTAAAAGCTATAACTCAAGAAAGAGCATTGTCCTCGAGAGCTTTTGTTAAATCAGTGCAGTATTCTTTGTCATTCAAGCTAAATTTAAAGTTGCGCTATATATCATCATTCGAAAGTCACAACGGTGCTGTTGCCGATGCGTCCTTTAATATGTGAAGAGCTTAAAGATTTCTAAAAACTTAAAATTAGATTAGTTAGAATTCTGTAATAAAAAATGCACTTACAGTATATTCTATGATTTAGATGGAGAATAGAAAACGTGAATGATGGGTTATGCCAGATAAATCACATTTCAATTTATAATATCGAACGTAGTATTATTAAAATATTTCAATGGAATAATGATTGATTTCTGTCACTACAGCCGATAAGAGCCAGTTTTTCCAAACCTATAATATAAAATTAATAATTTATAAAGCAATCAATCATTGGGGGTCTATAATCAATCACAGGGTTTGTATTACAGTTTAACTTCTTTTTACAAACAGCATTTTTTCATTTTCCTATTTTAAATAATGAACAGATTGTATTCAAGTTTATTGTTAACGTATTGTTTTAATGTTAGTAGTCGTTTGTTAAAAATTGTTAAAAATTGTTGAAAATAATACTTTTAAAAGTGAGTGAGATATATTATCATTTGATATAGTTTATAAAAAGTCTCGAAAAGTGAAATTCATAAAAGAAGTAAAAAAAAACGAATAATTCGAAGTCTATGGAGGTGTCGGCATCAACATGCCTACTTGAAGTCCATGAAGTCCGATCATGACGTGCAAATATTGCGATAGCTGATAAAGTATCGACAAGTGGAGCTTTCCATCCGTTGATAACACAGTTTTCTAGCATACCAAGTATGAAAGCTCACCCGGGATATATGTTTCATAAATTTAAATTCTTGTGATTTACTATTTGTAAATATTAATTAATAGGACTATTAAAAATAGTTAAACAATTGTAATATATAATAATTTTACTAAGCTTTAAATGCTAACGAAACTATATATTCAAGTAAGAAGAAATCAATTGTTTATAATTAGAATACAAATTATAGATGTAATATATGAAAATAAATAAAATAAAATTTTAACGCGTATAAAAAATAATTATGCATGACTTGGCTGCTCCTTTCGCCTCTTGCAGTCGCAACACGTTTCCGCGAAATGCATCAGCACGACGCACACCAAAGTAGATATATTTTCCGCGCGCATTGTAAGGAAAGAAACCACGGAATACATTACGTCAGCGAGAGCACCGCGACAGATTATCGGCTGCGATGGCAGTCTGAAAGAAGGGTGTACGACGAGGGTAGCATCACACGTGAACTACTTGGCCATACAAAAACTTGGCTGCTCTCGCTTCTTCTGTATTTGATGGTTGAATCTCGTGAAAAATCGTGCTTGCTTCAGATTGCTTTGAAATGCGACTTAAACTTTTTGGTAAATTAATTTTTCCTGCGCTAAAAATTTGTCTCAATAATATAAATGTTTTGTGAAAATTTATCATCGGAAAATTTTGCCAAGTAACACTTATGCAACAACTTTCATCAATTCGACGAAAAGTAGACAAGTTACGATTACGAGTAGCCTACTTTTCTGCGGGCACTCTTTTATTATTACTCCAAGCTGTATGCCACTAAAATGGCCAAGTTTGTGTCAAAAACGAAAACTTCGCGCTAACGCATTCAATTAAAATTTTTAGAGTGACTTTACCCCCCGGGAAACTGAAATTATTTCAAAGTCCGAGCAAAGTTTTTACTTTGCGGCATAAGTTAGGAGGATCGTTAAGAGTCATCTGGTGCATTTGTGAGTAACGAGAATTTAATAAAGTCTGACGTATAACAATAAGAGTAATACGTATTCCGCATTGTGTTCACTGCTGCTCTATTTATCTATTTCATACTTTTTCTTCAATCCACTTATATGATACTTTGTCGATGCCAGACACTTTTTGTGCGAACCTGGAAAAACTGCTCGTGGAACTTTCCTGAACCACGATCATATATAGGGCTTCACTGTAAAAACAGAGATATTCTACTGGTAGAAGAAAATTTTTCGTTAAAGCTATGGAATATAGATTTATTAGTATAATTTATTAATTGGTTAGTTCCGATGTTATATTTAGAAATATTAGTTCATAAAAATTGCGTTTATATTATATATAAAAATTAGTAGAATTTATATATTTTTTTAGTTTGTGAAATATTTTCCTTTTAACATTATACTTTAACATTATATTTTATTTTAACATTAATTATCAACCGTTTGCAACTTAGAATATGTTGGATACACATATATATTATACATCATACAAACTAATTATTGCTGTATTTTATAGTGTACATTAATTTACGTAAATTTACAATAACAACATGCACTAAGTAATTAACATTAAAGTTTTATATTTATTAATATGTTTTATATCAATAGTAAAGTATGAAATTCATTTGCATTCAATTATTTATTTTCAAGTAATTTTTTAAAATTGATTGTAAAAAAATTCACTTAAATATTTGTTGTAAGCAGCCATCAATATCTGCACTTGTCGGGTTACAATTTCTGAACAAATTTTCTTTTCATTGATGGAACTATCCTGAAACTATCAGATCATTGCAAAGTATGACAATAATTGACAGCAAAGCAGCGTGTTGTGCGAATACTTGCGAATCTTTTTTATACGTATGAAAACTTTCATCCGAAAGATGCGATTTCTGCAGAGCGAAGCTTCGAAACATTTTAAATCACACGGAACAGCCAGAAATCCTAAACGGAAAGTTTCTTCCGCGAAGCTAAACACACAAGATTTCCCCCCGCCGCGAAAGCTCAGCGACTCGTAATGAGGTGTCGCGCAATCAGCACCTTTCGCGTCTGTCACTCCGAATTCACAATCACCGACGCCCCCGGCAACTATAAAGCTCGCACACATATGCGGAGCCACCGGGCCGCTCTAATTACGTTGTTCCGTTAATTTCATGCAGATCGCAGATGCATAGACAAACGTACGGAGAGGAGCAGCCGTTACCCCAGCGCCATGCTTGGAGTGACGCCTAAGTCGCGAGAGGCACGTCGATTATTGTTTCTGCTTTGTAGTTGTAGGCTCGCGTTAATACGTTTCGGAGAGGCTGGCAGGAAAGCCGAAATTCGACTGCGCTTATTAAGCGAAAGCAGAAATTTTATGCTTAATCAATATTAATTATCTCTTAGGAGCTTAAATTAGTTATATACGACGTTAGGCTAAAATGAAAATTTCTGTTTTAGATTAAAGTACAATTAATGATTATAAGCATTGTTTTAAGAAAACGGCTAAAAGTAACGTCATGCTACGCTGATTAAATTGCAAGAAAATGTAATTGAGCCTCCGTTATATACGTGTCTCCGAAAATACCACCGCCCCAAGGTCCCTTCACGGAGAAGGATTCGCGTAGTCGAGTACTGGTAGAGGTTGCCCGCGGTGTCGCCTTTGTTACCGTTCTGCTATTCTCATCACAGTTTTAATTAATTTGCAGTCGTTATTGTATTACGTAAATCTTTGCTCTACTCGAGTATTTATGGCCTATTGTCGCCGATTTTTTTCATGGAATTGTAAAGTTAAATATTTTATTCAAAAGCTGTTTAATGTAAGAAAAAAAGTGCGTTTGTTCTTGTTGATTTTTTTAAATAATACGTTAGAATGTGAAAATTAACAATAAGAAATGGTAATTCTTTATTTGAAGTAACATAAAAACTAGTACTTTTGAGAAATTAAAGAAAATTTAATAAATTCTATTATTAAATTCTAGAATTAAAAATGTTTTAACGTTAATTAAAATTTGAATCTATACATAAAGTACGTATAATCTTCAATAAACGATTATAATGTATTGTTTTAAAAAATTCAAAACATTTAAACAGAGCATATTGTTTTCAAATATTCATTATACTCCTTCAAAGGAACATACAAAGTACTATCTTTGTACGGAAAACATTGTATTAAACGGTTTTAGGCATTTCCTTAATGTCAAAATGGCTGAGTCATACCTCTAATTACGATATTCCAGCTGTAATCACGTACGGCCGATGAATTGTGGCCAATGCTGCGTATATACCAAAATCGTTAAAATCTACGTGTCTCTACTAATCTGGGCCATTCGGTAGGATCCCGCGTCATAAATCATTTTATGATTCGAATAATTTTATTTTATTTATTACTTTAAGCTGCGTTTCTTATATAACGAGCTGTAAAAAAATAATAGGTTCTTCATTCGAGGAATATTTGTGAGATTCTGGGAACATCTTGCCCTTTTATTCAAATTGATTAATTTACTAAGTTGCTGACCTGCGCCGAGTGGTTTACACAGAACAAGCTGGTTTACGTGGCTTTATGAAAGGAGGAAGGATTGGGGGTGTGGGCCTCGGTCTCAGCTCGAAAATCTCTGTGTTGTTAAGGGAAAAAAGTCCTTTCTTTTTACTCTTGCACGGAAAATGCCCTTGTCCTTGCCTATTTTCAGCGCGGAAACTGAATATTAACAGGTATAATAAAAGACAGAGAATGTAATCAAATTTACGAGTGGCTTCATTCACGTCAATCTCGCTCTAACTCCTGTATTCGAAACGTCGCCGTAAGCCCCGCTGCGCCGTGTCCTCTTCCTTCCTTTCATCCTCGTGATTCGCAGAAATACGCTTGTCCGTAATGCTAATAGCTCCCCCGCGACGTCAGAGCAAGATTCCCTCGGAAGCTACTACCACACAGCGCTTACTACCATCTTTGAGCGCGCTCGGACACACTGCCGGTGTACGCAAGCACAGCCGACTACTCCAGTTAAGTCGTAAGCTCAACTAGCCCGGAAGTGTCTTCGCTGTCCTTTGTCATGCGCGAACCTGCGGGCTTCGCTCGTCTTGCGGGAGGTTGGAACGCGCTCGTATTATATAGTACGCAAAACTCAAGCGCACCTGGATTTTATACGGGCGTTCTACCCGTAAATTTTCGTATTTCATTGGCGCTCTAAAGATATCCCGCCTAAGGGACAGGACTTTTTGCGAGTTTTCATAAGATGGGTCGATTGTGCTAGTTTAGTAAAAGCTGAATAAGTTCCAAGAAAGTTGACGACAGGCGACTTTTGTATCACAATCTCAAATGGCAACGCATCCAATAATGTATTTTTATTATTCGTGATTGCTGCCTTAGTGCTCGCTCAATATAAATCACCTGTAAACAGAATTAATAAAAAGTGTCAATTAAAATGTTTACTTTAAACATATTTAATGTTTATATATTTTATGTTTACCTCCTTATTAAATGTGCAATTTAAAATTGTTTAATTTCAAATTATAAATAGTAAAATAAAAAGAATCTTACTCGATTGATGGTGATTTTTTTTGGTACTTCTCAATTACCTTTTACACTCTAAATCAGACACATGACTCGACAATTTCTGTCATTGCTTATATAATAAAAGTAAATAAGTTTAATTTCTTGCCACTTTTACCCACTTTTCCTGGAGCAATGATATGTACACTGGATCCTATCAGCTCCCTGCGATAAAAAAAAGCTTCCCTTAACTTGCAATAATTGTAAAATTGTTTACTTGATTTGATTTTAAATTAATTTAAATGCTAATAATATAGTCCGGGCGCAGAAAGGGTTTTGTGGCCGATGGAGGTCCACGACTCCACTCGAGTGTTTTTTATGTATTTTTTCCTCCTGAACACGAATTTCGAGGGTGGAAGTTCGAAAAATGGTCAGGGAAATTTTTACAAACAATTTAATTGTTTAAACCGTTCTCCTGAAAGAACTATAAAAGATATTGGCATCCGAGGCATGTCAAATGATTCCTTATTTAATAAGGAATCCAACTGTTTTTCTAAAAATTCAAAAAAGTTAATTAAAACTGAAGTCATTGCAAATTTAATGCAAAAAAGTACGCTTTTACGCTTTTTCGCTTACTTTTTTCAATGTCATTTTTTTTCTATTCAAGATAATGAGACTTTCAAACTCTTATTTTGAAGAAAAAACATTGTACTATCGATCACAATAAAAGTTATCATTAAAAAATAACAAATAAATTGTTTCTAGTGCTTCAAAATTGAAAATTTTGCCAAAAATTGTGAATTTAATTTGTTTATGATGTTATTTCAATTAATATAACTTACTCAAATTAACGCATGCAAACTACCCAAGTAATTCCTAAGACGTAATGATTAGAGTAGTACCGGACTACAGTTAGATAGCTTAGGTAAATTTGAAATCCTTCCTTGTACTCGCGGACTCTGAAGTGTACGGACGTGTTCCATCGTATAGTCTTTCGTAAGAATATTACATTGTTTGAATAAAGTCCTTAATTAAATTGTTAATGGCTTACTTTCATTTGTCCGCACGCGCACATACCTGCTAAATCATCAGTTGAAAAGCTATTTTCAATTGTTTAAAGTAAACAAATTACAAAAAAAAAATAAAAAAAAAATAAATGGATGTTATTCTACGTACAAAGAACTAACATTTAGCACTCTAAAATTCTTCCTTTTTTTCATAGATTCATTTGAAAATCATTTTATAAATAAAATTTATAAATGAAGTAGTAACGCGACCGCAAGTACATTAAGGTACTCAACTTCACTTTCATCGCTGCATAAATTTTATTATGTAATAATAAATAAACATTATAAATAAATATTATTAACAAACTTTACAATATAAAAAAAATTAACAGTCTATAGTCTTAATTTTTAAATGCTTTCTGAAAGCACGTACTTATTTTTGAAGGTATTATTTTTTTTGCAAGAGCAAAATGATATGCATTTTATTTTTGCTGACACGCAAATACAAGATGACCTTGTACAAGTTTTACACAAGCAATTTGGAACTAATTCGCTCGAGGGCGGTAAAAGAATTTCAATTTTTGCTGGTATTAATACATTTTCTCCTTCTTTCCACCCAAACATTTGTGAATCTAAAATGTTCTTAGCGTTTTTTAAGAAATTTACTTGAAAATTTACTATATAAAAAGCCCGAAGAATATGTAAATTAATAGAAGCAGTAGTAGGCGGT
>JAWWML010000062.1:17899974-17931820 GCA_035047165.1 Ormyrus rosae
CTGTATATACAGTATAAGTAAACAATTCCTGATGGGCAGAAGTATAAATAAAAATAAGAAATTAAAAAATAATTAATGTTTTAATTTCTTTTATAGACGAACATTAATGGTAATAAAAAAAACGTTTTAATTATTTTAAAATTTTCAGAACGAAGCACGCCTGTATATACAGTATAAGTAAACAATTCCTGATGGGCAGAAGTATAAATAAAAATAAGAAATTAAAAAATAATTAATTTCTTTTATAGACGAACATTAATGGTAATAAAAAAACGTTTTAATTATTTTAAAATTTTCAGAGCGAAGTACGCCTGCATGTACAGTATAAATAAGCAATTATATTATAAATAAAGCTTCCTTAGAAAACGATTTATCACCGACGAAAATACTTCTATCGTGTAAGGTTTATTTGAAAATCTATGGTAATCTGTGAAAAGTGATACTCACGTTGTGAATTTATTTATGTTACAGATGCATTATGGAAACGTTCGTTTCAATTTTGAAGTTATAACTTTTTTTTTTTTTTTTTCAAATTCCTTCGCTCACATTTTCAGCTCAGCGACGTGATACGTTATTCGGGCGCGAAAAGAGCCGAAAAGAAACGACAAACGGAGGCATCGAATTTTCGTGCTACGAATGCGGCCGACACAGTGAATTACACGTGTACGAACGAAATAAATTACGCGCGAGCAAACGCGAAGTTGATCTTCCCTGCATAATGCCCGAACAGATTTATACTCGCCGAGAGTTTTTAAATATATATGTATATACGTATGCACGCGTTTCGCGCCGACATTTTTGGAGGTAGAAATAAATCCCTTAAGACCTCGGCTTCTCTCTCTCTCTCTCTCTTTCTCTCCCTATTTTGAGTGCTCTCTCGTGCGCGAGATTATTGAATTTTGCCGTTTTATTCGCTAGAGCTGCCTCTACCTCCATAGTCGGCTCCGCCTATTATACGGGATTGCCACTGTTGACAATGAAGCTTTCGTATTTCGACGCGATTTCGAACGGCACTGAGTGGAGCAGCTAATCTTATACTTGAAGAAAGATTTTTTTTTTCAAGAAATTTAAGATACTTTTTTGAGAATGTTCTGAGAATTCAAGTTTTATCATTATTATTCAGTAATTAACTTATCAGTTTATTAAATGTGTAGTGTTTAAAATAAATTTCTAAACTAAGTGCGCAAAGTTCGACTTTCCATTCCTGTTAGGGTGCGTAAAGCTTGTGTTCCCCCTTTGGGTTTACAGTGCGCACTTAATTTAAAGTAAGGACTTTGCGCACAAACAAGGAAAGTTGAATTTTGTGCATACGTTTAGAAAAATAGTATGCGTAAAACGTACCGCACAGGTGTTTTCTACACTCGTCTTTTTGTCACCCTCGACAAACCCGACTAATGCGGGAAACACCTGCTTTGCGCACTTGTTGCGTAATGTACTATAGCTAATTCTCATTCTATTGGGTAATATTTTTTCAGTAATTATAACTATGTCATTACAAGAGTTATTAAATTTGGACTCTATAATTCAACTTAAAAGAACGTGAAAGTAGCTTTTATTTCAGTATGCACATCTGTGTGAATGATTGAACACTGGTCGACTATTGGCCGAGTTCTGGTCGAATATTGGCTAAATAATAGTTGAATATTTCGACCAGTATTTGGACAAGTTTCGCCCAATATTTGATTAGTGTTCGGTCAATATTCAACCATTATTAGGCCAATATTCGGCTAAAAAAATTCGATCATTATTGAGGCAATATTCAGCCAGAGTTCCTACAATATTCGGCCAGTAGTTGACCAGTGTTTAGCCAATATTCAACCATTATTCAGCTAATATTCGATACATAACTATTTATAAATTGATTTTAGTACTTTCTTTTTTTTAATTTGTATAAAAATCATGTATACCTTTCTGAGAGGCTATTTAATTGCCGCTGTCAAATAAATAATACTTTTGATGTTTGTATTATCAAAAATAAAATTGTAAAAATAAACCATATACTTGCCTTTATTTTGTACTTTCGTAGAAAATAATTTTAAAGAGTTTATATAGACGAAAGAAGCTTCATATTGAGTTTTTAAATTTCAACTTAAATTTTCAGTTTTCAAAAAGCAGAGGCATTAATCAATATTTTAAGATTTTCTGGAAAAATTTTAGTCGTAAAACCAGTAAAAAATGAACAAAATTATATTATAGATGCCCTCGAATTTGAACACATTTAGTATGCTTGGCAGGTATGAACTCATATGAATATCAAATTACCAAGCGCTAACATTTTAATGCTATGCATAAAAAAGAAATATGTCGCGCGTATTCTTCTTACTGCGAGAAGAAGCATTAATTTTTTTTTTAATTTGACTTTGTACGCATTTAGCAATAAAATAAATATAAAAAAAATTGGTAATAAGAAAAATTAGTACTCTCGCTTTAAAAATGAAAATTTTTAATTGTATAAAGCGTAAAAGATTTTTCTTTAGGCAGCCTTCAGTCAAAGATAATTAACATAAAAGGCTCTTCAAATAAACTAAGAATCCATTGATACGTTTAGCGTTAAAAACAGCTTTTAAAAATCCCAAGTATCAAGATACTTACCAGCCCAAAACCACTAATAAAAATCAATACTCCGAGTAACGAGCTCCGCAACTCTCGGGCGCCGTGCTAGAATGCCTCTCACCGCGGCGCACAAAGCAGCAGCAGCAGCAGAATATACGGCTGAAAATCCAGCCCTTCCACGAGAGCCCGCAGATAGCCGAAAATTTTTTTATCCCTCCGGGCGCTCTCGAGGTGAGGCGGCTTTATTCAATCGGCCGCTGCGCCGCGCCGATAAGCCCGGGCTTCGCGCGCGTTTACTTTGGCCCGGGGAAGCGTCTTTGCGCGCCGGTCCTCGGACACAAAGGCCTTCTATCGCGGTGCCGGTACATTGTGTGGGAGCGCGACTGCAAATTCGGAATTTATATGCGCCTGGGAGCGGCGCCTTTCGCCGATTGATACCGAGGCCCTGACTGGCTGCTTATACGTATATAGAAGGGTTGACAGGCCGGTTCTAAGCTGGAGGCTTCAAAGTGACAGTATTTAATCGATTTTTTTCCCCAGTCGACCTATTTACGTACTGATTTGTTTTTCTAGTGGAAAAAGCAGTAAAACTCTGATAACGTTAAAGCCAATTGTTGGTTCTTGTGCATACGAGCTCTTAGAATTCGGGGTTAGAAGTTGAAAATTATCAACGGAAAATTAAATATGGAGAGTTAAAATTCGTTTGTTCAAAAAATTGCAGCTTTATACTATAATGTGCAGAATGATTTACAAAGTAAAAAGAAACGTTACAATCATATTCTTCTATTGATTGTAATTTTTTTTAAAGCTTTGATCAAGTTAGCATATTATATGCAAATTTAATTTTCAGTTTAGATCTTAATTTTTTTGATAATGAACAATTAGATTAAACCTTACCTTCCTATTATAATTAGTATACACTAAAAAAATTTGATAGAGTCGAATATTCTAGAAAATTAGCAATTAACAACAGTTCGAGCTTTAATTAAAGAAGAACTTTAAGACATATTTTTCGTTCCCCGGAACGAGTTGAATAATTTGAAAGACTTTTGTGCTCGATTCTGTGACTTCAAGAACAATGGCTGCGAATAAACTGCATAGAGATTCTCGCTTAATATTATTTGTTATGCTTTTTCCTTAGACAGTGACTGGTAGAAAAAGAACAAACATGGTAGAACAAGAACAATTTTCCTTTTTTTTATTGAGGTTATAGTTTCATTATGATTTGAACGTAATGTTATATTTTATAAAAGAAATAACAGCTCATGACGCTCCGCAAATGTTATTTTTCAAATAAATTTTGTCAGTGTCAAATATACAGTAGTAATATAATAGTTCATGACACGCGATATTATCTAAAAAACAAATCCTGCTTTTAAAAAATACAGAAAATATTTCGGTTTTCGAGCGTAATCGTATTATTTCGAATATGAAAGTACATGTAACTTTATCTCACGGGGATTTTCGAAAAGAGGAGAACTATTGCCTTTCGAGCAGCTTTGTTGCTGTTGTTGCAGTGTAATCCAGCACCCGAGAAACTTTTGTACAGATTGCGACGTTTGCAGCGTCTACTTCGAGACGTTCACTGAGAAGCGCTACTGAAGTACCGTGAGTTCAAAATTAAAGCTGCAATGTTTGAATACTTTAAACGTTTAGAGGGAAGTAGGTGTCAGATGTATCAACTGGCGTAATTTCAGTTCTTGACAAGACAATAAAAGTCTTTATATTATATATTTTTCTTACGTGTGTTATATATTATAATTTTTCTTATATGCACATTGTATATCAATTTGTTTTTGATGTTATTGATATCAAGTCACTACTGTCACATGATCCATCCGTATTTTCTTTTAATAAATGGACGAAACAATGCATTTTTTCTTTGTAATTAGTAGCGGAAAAGCAATTAAAAACAAATTTTTAGCTCGTGTTAAGACTTCCATAACATGCGGTAGATTCAACAAGTAGTAAAAGCAGTCTTAAATCAAAACTTTTACGTTCTTCACGTTTCTCAAGTCTGTTATTCAAATGAAAAAGAAATCATCCGAGCGTGTGATAAGAAGTTAGATTAATTGCCAATAGTCTTGTAAATAATTTTCTGTCTAGTTAGTCTTTCGTAGCTTATGATGTTCATGTTTAATGATACGCTGCTGTTATTGCTTAACAATTTTGTTATCTTTCAGTAATTTTCATAGATAAGAGTATTGAAAATATGTATAAGTAAAAAATAAAAATGACCAAAGATGTAAAGAAGCTTTGATAATCCTCAGCGGAATCGTGTGGGGTATAAGCAATAATAAAAATAAATATATAAAAATAAGACGAAGTGATAATTTATAACTAGTCTCAACCAATTATATAATGAAATATTTATTCGTTTATGTAGAGAGTAAAATTATAATGTCCAGTTTGACATGCGAAGCATCCCTTCGCAAAAATTAAATAAAAAAATTTGATAAAGACCTCTGACCAGTGGCCGAAACGTTGGTAAATTAAGGAAATAAATAAAATTGCCAAAAACAAGTCCAGGCCGATTATTTAAATCAATCTTACCAGAGTATGTTGTTTATATTTATATACCAAAACCATAGAAATCACTTCGAAAACATACTTAAAAATATGAAATAAGTACAATTGTAATAAATTATGCATAGTTTATCACTACATTTGGTGAAATGTTTTATATAACATATTTTTCATATGTAATATACGTAAAACATACTATGCATAATTGTACATACGTGAACTGGTTTTCCCCACTTTTCCTGATAAATAGTAATAATATCACGCTTAAGTTAAAACTTTCAAGTCAATCTTTTTAAACAAATTTTTCAGCTGAACATACCGTATATTATAACATTTATCTAGAATTCAATATTTTTGTTCGTGGAAATTCTGTTAGTGATTTAAACTCAATACTGAATATCTGTGGTTATACGGTTATATTTTTTAGTTTCGTGCAATACGAGCTCTCGTCCTCTGGCATTTACAGGAAAATTTATACTGTTTTATGTGTATATATATGTAGCTGTGTTATCTGTGTTATAGTATCCAATCAGAAAATAGTCACAACAAGAAATAAAAGTTTGAAAATGGGTTTATTGTAAGTTGAGATCTTAAAATTAAATCTTTATAAAACTTTAGAGGATTATTATAAGATCTTTAAAAACTTATTAAAGATTTAGTAGAAAGCAGTTTTAATAATGCTATAAGTTTGAAAAGTTTCACACAAAAATTTGTTCTTTCGTGACTGAAATACTCTACTTTTGCTTTTCTGCTCCAATAAATTTGCTCGACGTGCAAATCCTATGAAACATTAAAAAAAAACAACGTCTATAAACTGTTACAAAATACTATTAAGATTTTATAAAACGCAAAAGAATTATTAGAATATTGTGAAAAGTCCTTATACAAAAGTCATACTTTTATGATTTAATATTAAAATAATTCATAATTTAAAGTATCTTTTTAATTGGTGTCTGTTTTTTTTATTATTTATCTCATAGTATTTTTACCAACGCGTAAATATTTACCGTGGGTTCTATCGAATTTTCCATTTCTTTAAAATATTCTTTTTAATAACATCATAATTTCGAACTGTAAATGATGAATATGTAGATGGTGAGGGTCTAAACTTCTAAATTTGAACGCAATAATAATTATCAATTTCGAGCTGAATTAAAATCGACATAGTTTTTCTCCTTGCAGCGGAAGTTGCAGTACTCCACTTCCAGACCCACATTGTTTAAAGCCTCGATTTCCGAAGAAAACTAAATTGAAAAAAAGATTGATCGAATGAATTAAAACGGAGACTTTCCCCGGCCGGCGAAACGGCCAACCGGAGACAAGATTTAGTGGCGTAAATCAGCGGCACTCGACTATACACATTATACCCCGTCGCGTCGTACCGCGCGCCGTCCCGCGCGTCCAGCGTTAAAACGCGACGTCGGCGTCCGAGTCGTCCGGCGCGCAGCATCGCGCCGATTGAATAAAGCGCGCGCGCTCCAAGTCGGGCCGCCGCGGGAGGAAGGGAGGCTCTCCGCTCGGAATGCCTCTGCCCCGAGCTTAGTGCGCGAGAGCCGCAGTGCCAGAGTGCTCGCAGTCTCCGGAGCGTTCGCACGATCCGAGGGAGAGCAGAGAGAGAGCGCGTCCGTGCGCCGCGTCACGCGTTCACCGACTTTTCTTCTTTTCTCCCGCGGGAGAGGAACGAGTGCTGCAAGGGGCTCTCGAGGAGTGCGCGAAGTGGGGAAGGAGGCAGTTTGCTCTGCCGGTGTGCTCGAGCAGTTTAACGAAGGCCCCGCGGCCAGTGAGTGAGCCAAGAAGCAACTGGTGTTGCCCCGCGGTGTCGCTTATTTTTTCATTGCCGCGGAACCCGTTGGGTATGACCTGGTGCCCGATGCTGTGCCCGATGGTGCTCCTGACGGGGCTGCTGCTCTTGCGGACGCGAGTGGCCAGCGCCGTCACCGAGGACGCGATGCTGAACCAATGCAGCGAGCTCAAGGCGCAAGAGCATCTGGACCTCAACGAGGTAAAGTCCGCTCGCTCGTTAAGGCCCTCTTGCTTTGTAGACCGGCGAGCTTTTTTCTCTGCGCCGTGGAGAGGGAGAGAGAGAGAGGCCTAAGGCCTGCAAACATTGCCTCTCCTTTCTTCTGCTTTCTTCCTTAGAGATGGTTAGACAACTTTTTAATGGATTTTCCTAAAAGCTGTGGTAGATTTTTAAATTTGGCGAGGGCAATTATGTCGAATTAATAATATATAGTTAAGTAATAGTTTGAGCCATTTATGGAGTACACTTTTTAGTTCTAAAAGAATGTTTTACGACTTATTCGGATTTTCGAACTAATTTGAGAAATAGCATTAAGAAACTTTCGGCCAAGTTTTAATCTATGGGATCAGAAATTTGTTTTCTTATTACCTTATTAAATCAGGATTCTTTAATTGCACTAAAGATTGTTCTGTGAAATTTTTAATAGCAGGAAAATAGAGGAAATGTCCGAACAGTTAAAAAATTAAAAAATATTTTATTACAAGTAGCCTTAAGTTGATGATAGTTAGCTTAATTTGGTTCAATAACGTATTTAGTGAGAAAATTCACATTAAAAATCAAATTTGTGATAATCTTTCGGTTCTAGATAATAAGATTAATCAATAAATATTATAATTGCATTAACCATCTTTCATGAAAAATGTTTTGTATTAAATCGTTTTTTAGATATTATTAAAAATACATTTATTTCTAAATAATATTGAAAAGACAAAACAGGTGACTACTATTTATCTCAAAACACTCTTCTCGATAGACATATAATAGAGAACATTCTAATATTCAATTTATTCTCAATTTCTTTTTATTTACATTCCTATTTATTCCGTGATTACTGACAGAAATAATAATAAAAATAATTCCTGTACAGTAATTGAAGTTGTCAGTATATGGGGGCTCGTTATTGTATTAAAACTAAATTCTTACTACAATTTTTTTATATTATGTTTTACGAAGAAAATAATAGACAAAGTATTATTGCAGAAAAAAAATTAAGTTTTGTAATACATATTTCTTTTTATACAGGTTATACATTTTTCATTTACAAATTTTTCATTTTACAAATTTACAATTTTTAATAAAAATTTTTTATTATTTAAAGTTATCAAGTACATAAAAAAATTAACAGTAAATTAAAAAAAAGAAAAAAATATGTACACACATACAGATTTTATATTTTTTACGAAAATGTATTTTAATAAAACATTGAATTTTAAATCAACACCAAATATAATCTGATAAGATTTGATCTGATTTCGAAAAAATCTGTGGGTTATGCAATTAAATGTCAATATCAATTATTTTCAAAGGCCATTTTCCATATCAAAGACTTATTATTATTTGCACAAAATTTCGGCATGGATATTGGTTTATGCATATAAGAACTGTACGCATTTTAATTGTGCCCAATTTAACACAACCCAATGTATCTACATAAATTTGACCAAAAAATAAAGTGTACACAATGTTTAAGTATACGGTTCTTATGTGAACGAATCAACTCATGCCGAAATTTCGATTTCCATTGAAATCGTTTGAATAAGCAAAATAATCATCAAATAATCCATATTAAATGTTTCATTCGTAACATGACAATCCAGAAAAGCTTTTGATTCACGAGTGGTGTAAAATTCAAGATAATTTCGAAAAAATTCGCCCATCCGAACAGTTTATTTAGCTTATAACTTCGTTATTTAATCATGAATTTCGAAGAAATCAGAGATTAAATTCCATTTTCGAAAATAAAAAAGAAAAATCCTGCTACGGCAATCAAATCTCCGCAGTGTAAACAAAAAAATTAAAGCTCAAAGCATTAAAAGAAACTCCTCGCTAAAAGAGCGAAATCGCGGAATTGCAAAACAAAAAAAACAAACCAAAACAATCAGCGGAATAACTGGAATTCCTCCAGTTATTCCGATCCCGATAATTAGCAGCGAAAAAAGTGCCCGAGTAAACGAAAAGGGAGACGGAGACAGCAGCGGCGAGCGGGGCAGTCGTGCGCTCTCGCAGCGCAGACTGATTCTCGCATTACGCTACGTCAATTCAGATTATTAAATAGGTGACTCAAGGCCGAGTTCATTTGGGTGACATCAATTATTGTATCGTACACGGCTGCGCGCAGCTGAGCGGCGGCGGCGGCGACGCGTGCGGTTCGAAGCTCTCTCTCGAGCTTGCGATCTTTCGTCGTGGCTTTCGCCAAGAGACTGGTCCATCGGGAGCTTTCGAACTTGCCGGGTTTGCGCGTTTGCTTGGAATTTGAATAACTTATGACTCCCTGCGCTTCAAAGTGAGTTGTTTCGCTTGAAATTAATGTTTGAAAGTACACGACCGCTTCGGAAGTAGCGGCACACGGATGTGGAGCTTGGCTAAAGTTTTAAAAAGGATATCCTTTGAAGAAATACAATTATTATTAATGATGATTAATAATGAATTGTTTACTGAAGTCGTTGGTTTTGCTTTTGTTGCGTACACACATTAGGTGTACACTTTCTTGTATACTTTAAAAATGACCTGTTTAAATGAAAAATAAGGTTTGACATATTGATGTATGAGGTATTGGTTTGCTTATGCATATAAACATTGTGCACATTTTAATTGTGCACAATGTTTAAGTGCATGATTCTTATATGTTTTTGTAATTTTACTATTTTAATTTTTTTTACATATTATTGTTTTTTATTCCGATATATTTGCATTTTAAATTTAGTTACAACAATTGTCAATTACCCATCGGATGAAATCATTACATGAATTAATTACGGAGATGATGGAAGTTATTGAAATAATGGAGTCTTTGAATATCGTGAACACTTAAATTAAAGCACGATATATATACTGTACTGTTCGGTATTCCTCTAATTGAGAAATTGGAAATTATTAATACCAAAAAGCATATGAATACTGGTTCTGACTAATCCAAAATGTTCAAAATTGTAGTTTAATTAAACAAAAAGCTCTTAATTCATTTAAACTAACATAAAATTCGTTTAATAAATTTATAATCATGTACTTGCAAAATGATATCAATAACATTTTTATGACAGATTTTTATCTACATAATATAATGGTTCCATGTTTTCTTTAATAATAATATTAACAAGGCACTGATACATGCAGAAAATTTATTTCATATTGGTATAAATAGCAAACAAAAATAAACATTTCTTTGTTTCGATCTCTTGTTATCACAATTTTTTGATAAAAAAATGACCTCCATTTCTGTCAGGGGCAAAACTAAAATCTTAAAAATTCAGTATCTTATTAATGAATCTCAAAAGTTTTACCTTACTTGGTTAAATAAAAAATCATATTTTTAGTAAAAAAGAAACCATAGAATTCAGTTTGGCAGATTAATTTAACTTTGACATTGCATTTCTGTGTAGAAATCCGCCTTAATCAGTTCAAGTTCTGAGTAAAAATACATATGAATAAGTCTATAATTATTACTAGAATAGTAGGACCATTATCAACATATTTCTTATGTATTAATTTTAATATAGAACCACTCATCTGACAAAATTTGTAGTCAAAAGTAATGTGTATTTGTAAAGAGTTTATAAATACACACATAACTTATTTGTGCTTAAAACTGTATTTGTAAAGAACGTTTGGGGATAAAAAGGATGATAACGTATATAGAAATACTCCTTCAAAAGTAGTTCATGTCTATAGATAATTCAGCAGACCATTATGCTTCATAAGATCATACTGTATTTACTTATATATTTGGATCACCGAACAGAACGTAAATTAAATTGAAAAAATTAATTTTCAGACGGACCTGCATTTATCTGAAATAACCGACACAGATATTGAATATTTCCATATAGAATCTGAGTTGTTTTAAAGTTACTATATCTATTGTATACGTTTTATAAATTTTTTAAAACTAAAAAGGAACTAAAAGTAAATAAATGTTACTTCTTTCTTTTATTTGTATCTGAAAAAAATAAAATCTATTTTTGAAATTTGATTAAAATGAAATGCATTTTCGAAATTCACTTTATTTTGACTTTAGTTTCAAAAACTGTTTTCATTTGAAAAGACTGCATAAACTAACTAGGAAAGACTTATATTTTTGAGTCACGAATTTTATCGTAACTTTGGAATATATTCTCTAGTATAATGTGAATGCGAAGAAAAACTTTTCCAATTAGTTTAAAGATCGATTTTTCAAAAGTTATGCGCTGTTTTAGCTAAAATATAAAAAAAAATTGATGTTTCTTCAATAATCTATAACTTTATTAGCAATTGATTGTACGGTGATTCTGATTGGCATTTGAGATCAAATCCTATCGATTAATAAATAACAAAACTTTATTTGTGAACAGTAATAACCATACAATAAAAATAACTAAGCTATAAAAATTCATGGAGTCAATTTTAGCTTGTATTCGCAGAAAATTTTTGCTTGGCTCTTGAATAAATAAAGATTTTTCAGTCATTTTTTCTGATCAGTAGAATTGAATTTTTTAAATATCCGGAATTACAATTCTCCGTAATAAGTGAATGGTGCACATCGGTTTTTATCAATTTTACCTTAAACAGCGCATAACTTTTTAAAAATTGAGGGTTAGACTGAATGGACGTGGCTTTTTTTATTTTATTTATAGACCAACATTTTGCAAAATATATCAGAAAATATTCCAATCTCCAATTAAATCTTTTTTGTGCTTCCGTGTGATTTTTTTTTTATTTTTCCGTTCTTCATCATTAAATTTCTTCCTTGTTCTATATACGTTAGGGGTTCAAGAGTCAAGACGATATTATATCCGGACACGATCTTTATTATTGGAAACCGCGGACTCGATCTTCTCTATCTCATTTCTGCTTCTCATAGCATCCGTAAAAAAGGCAATTTCTGCTTGTTCTTCGACACTCGCCTACTTATACAACTTGTTAAGATTACGAAAAAATATTAATCCTCACAATAATACTTTCTTTGTTTATTGAAGTCTGTTCTACACTTATTTCAATTTCAAATTCAAAATAAAAATATTTGGCAAAAAGTTATTTTGAAAAATTCTACTTGAGTAGTTAAATTTGTATGTCTACAATGTGTACTATGTTTTATTATTGAACAATTTAAAATTCTTTAATTATAATATAGTTTGATAATTTGCGTTGTATTTACAATGTACGTTTGTTGTTTATTGTTTTATTGGCGACTTCTTCTGACTTTAGGCATTTGAAAGGAGTAAAATCATTACTGGCTATTATTTCAAAAAGCTTTTAATTTATCTGTCTTACTTAGATGAAAAACATTAAAAAACGATAGGTAATTGCAAACTGTAATACCGATAATTACATACCACTCATACGTATACATCCTCTCATGTAAATGATAAATTTATATTTATCATTATCTTTTGAACTGCAATTTAATTAATTAATTAATAAATCTCAAGATGCAAATATTTTAAAAATACATGCATCCGAATAATTAAGAGAAATCAATTTTAAATGTTTTATTTTTTATATAGTTATCACTTTTCTGATATCAATTTTTTTATTTCCTAGAAAAGATAAATAATAGTAAAATATTTTATTCTTCGTGCATTATCTTACAATCAGTTTATAGGAATAGCACAATGATCGTATATTTAAGTGTAACCATGACCATGATGCACTGCTTGCATGAGAATTGCTATTGAAACTTCCGGAGTAATTGCGGAGTAAACTGATACCTACTATTCTTTCAACTACGTTATATGACTTTGTTTGTTTATGATTTTACAACTTAAAGACTCAGGATAACTAATAATTATTTTCATTCTCTAATTATCACATAATATTTTTAGAGTTAAACAAGTTTTTTTTTTAATTAAATCCTGTCCTTTAAAATTAACAACTTTTTTAAATACTTTTTGGAAAAAAAGTTATGGAAAATTGTGTATTTTACGACAACGGTATTAAATTTCAAACATGCTGAATTTTAGCCTTGCACGACTTACATAAAAAATCGCAAAAACATCCAAAATAAATATTTTGTGTATGCCACATAAAAATGCACAGAAAGGCAGGAATAAAATTACCCTAGAAAAACGAAATCTACTCGGCTAACATTTGTTATTTTGTGTACAAATTGACGTTGATTCAGTAAAGGAGTGTTCCTCGTTTCAAAGTAAAATATCGCTTCGAGAAAACAATGTATGAATTTCTAACTGCCACGAATGCCTTCGAGCTCGCGCAAACATATTTTCTTCGAGATACTCCCATTCTGCGCCCTCGTTTTTGAGAATGCAGGCGGAATACCAAAAAATCTTTCTCGAAGCAAACGAGAGTATAATGCGGCTGTTATCCTCGTAAGAGAATATGTGAATATAAACATTAACGGCAGCAAGCAAATAAGGCTCTTAGTTTTGCTAAATAATAGTTACGCCGATGTGAGTTTTTCACTTTCTGGTAAGAGTAAAAATGGAATTCTAAAAAATACAATTTCACGGTAATCTTCTTAAGGAGCAAAAATCTACTATGTACTTCAGAACATAATAATCCAATTGCTCCGAGTGAAATAACACGGAGTACTGCTAAATAATTGGTATCCAATTCAATTAATCAGCGCGAATTTCCTGAAAAATACGTAACGTATCCTTCCATCATCCCGGTCTAATCATATCAAACTCGCGAAGAACGAAAAAGCTATCGTAACATCCATCACAGGCGCCGAAAGAAGAAAAAGGCCGACTCGTGTATAAACCCAATTAAAATCATTGTTCATCCTCGCGTGTTAACGCCGATCATTAGCGGCGCTTCTCTTCCAGTCGTACATTCTCGATGCCGGGGAAAAAAGGGAGAGATCGTTGTTTTCCTTTGTTTCGGCTGCATTATATTTCTCTTCTCCAGTCGGATTTAATATGAGCGAGGCGTTTAAAGTCCACTTGTCGAGAGTACGTAAAACCCGTACGAGCGTAATAAAGGATAAAAGGCGAGAGTGGTACAGTTTGAAATTATGTAAATACAGGCCGGATATGAGATTTTTTTGGCTGGCTTTGTACAGCTTCGTAAGAGTATGTTTCCACCCGACGTATGAGAAATGTTTTTTAAAAAATTATTTTCTTAAACTTTATCTTCCTCGATGTAGATTAAAATTTAGATGTTGCAAAAATAAGCTGGTTTGCGAAATTATTGTCAATAAACTATTCTAATATATTATGTACGATTTTGTAAACACCGAAGAATGCAATAAAGTATTCCCGATTTACGTTTAGCAGATGGTATAGGTGTAGGCGTACTGAAAATAACTTGCCCGCCCCCAATAAACTAACTAAGAATGCAAATGCAACTATTCGCTGTGACCGCCAATCGACGCCTCACCGAATTTACTTGCAGTCCAAAACCATCGCGACGTCTACTCATACAGCTTCTGAACCAAGATTAAAAGACAGATTTGACGAAGGACCCGACTCGACTGTTCCGCATTCATTAAGAAGCGAACGAGTCCTCCCTCTATCAATCTCTCGTTCGGTGATCGAGGGGCCGCGGCCCGAAAGTCGAAAAGGCCGGAAACGATGGGCAAGCTGTTGCGGCGCGACGTTTCCGCACGCACGAGGAGGCATCAGCGTCTCCTCGCGATTTACGGACGCTAGACGCATCGCCCGGCGGCGCGCGGCACGGGTTTGGCAGCGCCGCGTCTGGCCCGAGAGCCCGAAATTTATCGCTCGTTTCCAGCGGCACTCGCGCGTACGTATATACATAAACTATGTGCCGGAGAGGCCGCTCGCGCGACGTGGGCCACCTTCGGCAAAATAAAGCAGCTGCTTTCCTTTCGCGCCAGCGCCACCCGGAATTCCGCGATCTATTGGCCGAAGCCGGAGAGGGAAAGCCCGGGATTCGATGCGCCGGAGATTTCCGATAGCTTCGCAGAGGAGATGCCGCGCTTTATAATTCCGAACATTTTCGAAGGGTTATTTATGGTTTTCGCGGTGTCCTCCATTTTTCTGATATCTTCTATGCAGATTTTTGGTAAATATTTATTAGGCAAGTTATTCCGTTTGAAGAAGTAAAGGCTTATGTAAATGTAGACACTTTTGCTTGGTTCTTGAGTCTCTTAAATATAGTTATATATACACTTGTTGATTTTTGACATTTGCCAATCGATTGGACAGAGGCAAAGAAAAGAAAAAGAAGGCAGAATGCAATCTTTTCTTTTTTCCTATCAAGCGGACGGATTGATTCGTTAATTAATAACATTCGTTTAATAAAATTATAAGCCTCATAAGGTTGGCAAACCGCATCAAGAGAACATTACTGTTGATAAGAAAAATGAAAAAAGACTGTGGTTTTCCTCTTTTGCTTTCCTTGCCTCCGTCAAATCAACTAAACTTTTAAATCTCAAAAAGTTATCAAGCTTAAATAATTGAAAAATTATCGATAAAATATCAGTTATTAGTTTGAAATAAAGGAACAATTAATTCTACGTTTTATAGAACTTTTCCCCGAATACGTCGTTTTATAGTAAAAGTGTCCCAAAAATTGTGAAAGGGGGCGATAGAAATATAGATAGAGTCAGAAATTTTAGTACCTCCGCGAAGTCGAGAAATTTTTACTTCTACCTATAAAACCCAAATTTTACTGGAAACTTTTTAGCTCCCTTAGAAATTTTAAGATGATTGTTCAAGTTTTAAGGTCAAAACGTAACCCTTTAGTTGTATTAAAAAATATATAAAGCTCGCAATTGGCTAAATTGTTAACTTACTCTACACAACTTGGAGTTTATCGTTGCAACTGCTAAAATACGTAAAACTATTAAAAGATTATACTCTCGTTATTATTTCGGTACATTACTAGGTAAATCGCTCTTAACGGAATAAGAGGTTTACAACGTAGTCCTAAAAGTTGAGGAAGTCATTCGATGTTTATCGGGTTAGCACCAGTTGAGCGTGGAGGATATTTTATCTGTTAAATTGTTGTCTTGAAACGGAAACAATGTAGGTATTAAAAGTAGGGAATGTACGACTAGGGTAAGCCGCCGAATATTTAAAGGCGTAAATCTGGGCTTTACCTTCCACCACCGGGTTGGAAAATTAAATCTCCTGAAAGCTCTTTTCATTCCCCTGGAAAATTCTCAGACTGGTTATTTTTGTAGCTTTTAGTATCAGTCTCCTTTTTTTCAGACTTGAAACACTAAAGTAACTCCTTTTTCCACCTTACCACTGAGGTTAGTCAGTCGCTTTTTAGACAATTTTAAGGTTTTTAATTTTTTGCTCTTTTTTGTAAGGAAAATTTGCATTTATTTTACGCGTTAAAATATTTGTTTTATGAAATTCATTTTACGCAAGATTAGCGCAAAATGAAAATTGTGATGAAAGCGTGAATTGCATTAAAAATATATATACATGTAATCTTTTACATAAAATTCAGTGACTTTTCAATAACATACTACAATAATTATATTATAGAAAGTGCACTTTTATGAAGTTTAGAAATTCAATACCACAGCGAAAAAAAGAAATACTTTTACCGAAAATTGAAAATGTTCTGAAAGGAATAAGAAAGTTAATACGTATAGATGAATTGGCAAGACTTTCAAGTGATTGAAGGAATGAATTGTAAAAAGTAAACTTTATATTAACATAAATTCTTTGTTAATCTTCAAGCAGAACTTTTCACTTTAAAGCCCAAGATTCAATCCAATTTGAAACAGTTTCAAACCCGTAGTCCATTTTTTTAATTTAACAACGATCTCCTTTATATCAGCCGAAATTGTAAGTATAATAGTGTACTTAACTCTAATTATACCTTTTCCTTCAGTGCAATCGGGAGAAAATGTAAAGACTCGAGTTTAAGCCATTATTGCTAATTATTTCAAACGCTATGATTGATAAAATCTTAATTCGCGTACTATTCTTTATGTACGTTTAAAATTTTAATAAAATTTAAATTATTCATAAAATACGATACGCATGGCTTAACGTAAATTATGAAATTAATATATATTTTCTCTCTTTTATTTAAATTAACCATTGCGTATGCAAAATGAACAATTTATATCGATTAAATAAATAAATTTATTTCAAAAGACGAACTCTCTCTCGCAGGAAATACAATATCGAGTTAAATCAGTAGTGTGCATTGCAAGTGTGCTGTACATGAATTAAAATTAAATGAAAATGAATAAATAAAACTTATATCATTGCATCGTATATGTTATTTTACAATAACAGAAATATTTATTTAATGTTTTAACTTTACTACACTGTTAGAAGTGTCATTATATAATTTTAAGAATAATTTAAGAATAATAATTATGAAGTTTTTTTAAAAAGGTGTATCTTAAATGAACAATGTTTATTAAATTTCAAAACAAATTCTGAAATTTAATAAACGCTTTTGTAAAAAAACTTCATAACTTTTTTAACAGCTTTAGAATTTTTCCATGCAGAAATGATTCCGACTAATGTTATTTGATTGTAAATCGAATCAAAATTCGATTTTAATTGAATTATAAGCAATATGACATTTGATAATTAGATACTTTGAGACTTACTGGGAGGTTCAATTTTCCTATAATTAAATATCCGCGCATAACCCAAAATCTGATTCATTAGAATTTCCCATTACTAAGAAATCATTAAGGTTAATAGCATTATTGCATTCCGCTCTTCTGCAATATCGAAAGAAACGCAATTGAATCAGCCACTGAAAATGATCCAAGCACTTTACGCAGCCGTCGCGTAATTAAACCACAACCCCTCAAAGCAATGCTTAATTTCCGAAATTAAAGCATTGCGGCGCGCGCGAAAGACGAGAATTTTCAATTCGCTCAATACAGGGAGAGAGAGAGGCGCGCGTGCAATTTTCGATACTCAAAGTATCCGCGCGCAGAGAGCTGCTACAATGGAAAAAATTAAAACCGCCCGGGATCCGGAGGCATTTGTCCCCCGCGTATACAGCTATATATTCCGAGGAACGTGGTTTATTCGTGGCTTCTCGTTCGAGCTCGACGAGAGCCGCGACTGTCCTTTATCGCCGGGCTTTTCAGTTTTTCATTCGACTACACTTTTTTCTCTCGCTGTTTGCCTCGCCGAAGCGGACGTATAAAGCTTCCGCGCTTTAGCAAGTGCAAGCTGAAGTAGCAATGTACGGCGTTCTTTCGAAGGAAATCCATTGCGATCAATTAAAGTGGCGCTCAACTATTTTCCGTTAAATATTTAACTTCGCTCGAGGAGGATTTCATAGATTCGGATTGTTTCGAATTGGTTGTTTACTTATTTCAACGTAAAGGAGTAAAGAGTAAAAGAAATCATTTGCAGAGTTAAATAAATAAAAATGAAAGTAAAAAAGTAATATTTTTAATTAAATATTATATTTTTGAGAGTAATTAATATTTGACGTAGTATTAAGATTTTAATATCCACTGGAAAATTAAAAATAGGATCAAACAGTGGAAACTCAGACTATGAATTTCGCCTCAAACACTGCAGTCCATCTCTCGTTTCAACTTCTATATACACATTACATTTGTACTGTTCTCTGCTCGTTATATGTAATACGTTAAAAGAATTACCCGTTATTCCTTTAAATTAAAAAATTCAACTGCGCGCGCAAAACTCTATTTTAATATAGAAGCTACTGTATAAAAAAATTGTTTTCCCAGAAAAAAAACTTTTGTACTTTTTTTTCCATCATACAAATTATCAGAATCTCATTCGCCAATGACGTTTCCGATATATGTTTATTTCACGACTTCCGCAGGTTTTGGCTTTGGGAGAAAAAAATAAAGTTATTCCCCTTTGTTCTCTTCTCGGCAGCTTTCTTTTACGTCTGTTCTTTCATTCCTTTCCCGAAATTTTTTTCTTGTTCCCCCCCAGCTGTGCTGACTGGGAACTCGAGGCGTGAGGAGCAGACGAAAAATCTCCACTCTCGGCGAAGGGAAGTGGAAACCGAGTTTACGTCCCGTATGTTTGGTAAGGTGTGTTGGGACGAATGCGCGAAAGTTCGTAGCGTGGCGCCCGTTGCCGTCGCTGGAGGCTACAAAGTGGAAAATGAAAGGGGACGCCCCGTCGATTTATTTTATTTTCCGTGCGCCGGCTTTTGCATTGCGAACATTTTTTTGACGCTTCATGCCGGATAGAAGGTCTTTGTGCGCGATGCTTCGAATTTTCGAACGAGAGAATGAGAGAATGGGCGCGTAGGATGGAATTTCTAAATCCTCATCAAGCGGGAAGTGATATTTTTTTAGGGAATGAGAATTGTTGAAGGGAAATCTCGGGAAATTCTTTTCATTAATTGAATGAAAACTCGAAATATTGACTCTCATTCGGTAGACGAATAGTTATAGTATATACAACGTAGAAGATTTTGTGCCCGCCGTAATCCTTGAGTAGCTTCATAAAACTAGCAGCCCCTGACGCGCTTCGTAATCCTTTATACATGAAATTCTTGGGCAATGTCATTGAAAAATTAATCACGAACTTTACGAGTTTTTGACAAAAGTTTCACGGTTAACCAGCTTGTGCTAGGTAGCAGTGTACACTGAGAGAAAAAAAGGAGTAAAAATTACTATTTAGTATCGTAACTTGAGATATGAGAAGAAAAAAAAAGATTTTTACTAAACTGAATAGTAAATATTAAAGTCGAAAATTGTAGATACGAGAAGAAAAATAATATTTACTATTCATGAGTAGTAAATATTATTTTTTCGACTTTAATATTTACTATTCAAATAGTAAAAATCTTTTTTCTTCTTCTCATATCTCAAGTTACGATACAGAATAGTAATTTTTACTCCTTTTTTTCTCTCAGTGTAAAGATTATAATTTTTTTTTTTCGGTTTAAAATTTAATGAAACATTATATGCGTTCATGTTTAAAGCGAATATAATTAGTTATTAAATTATAATAGGAATTAGCTTGAATAAATTAAGAGTTAAATTTTTTATTCAAACTGCTCTTTAGAATTTAATTAATAAAGTTAATATAATATATTTAACAATTCGGGTTATTAAAATTCATATTATATGTCTGGATAATATTCTAATCTGTTTTACCAATTTTAATGTTGTTTGGCATTTTTATCTGAATTTTCATTTTATTAAATACTCAAGATCTGATTTACAATTCTTTTACAAAAGAGAGTGTTTTATTAAAAATGGTTCTTTGTTATTTGCTTCCGTCTTTTTCATTTTAATTTAATTTCCTTCTTTCATTTTTCTACTTTTCTTTTACTTTCAATTCTCTAATTATCCACTTATATTTCTTTACAAAGACACAAATTTCATAGGAAGCTTTTATAAAAAGTTACTTAATATTATAACAGTCCAGTGAATATTATATAATCTCCCACTCATATAGGAAAACTAACTGATTTTACGGGATCAAAAATATACGTACATTTCTGTAAAATTGTTATATTTGGTTAAAAGAAAATAGTTGTGTATGAGCAAAGCTGATGTTACATTTTTATGTTGCCAAGATAAACAAAAAACTGCTGTAAAAACTGTGATAAAAAAATACGGCTTCGCGGAAATCAAGTTCGTCCCGAGAAATTTCGTACTTTTTGACAAAAATTAAGCACTCACCCTGGCAAAGTGTTTACTTTGCCCCTCGTTTCACTTTATTTACCGCCTCTACTCGTTCTCTTTCTCATTTTGTCTGCTCTTGTCGCGTTTTATCGTCCAGCCCGTCCGCCGACGCAACGCTTCGACCACGTTTTCTTTTCTGCTGCCTAATTTTCAGCGCAAGTGTGCGCAAGTGATATTGTGAAAAGCGCCTCGACAAAAAAAGGTTATTTAACGAAAAAAGAAAACCAAATGAACTTTCCAGCACAGCCAGATGCGATTGGCGCGATGGGATTTTCTTTTATTAGAAAAAATGGTAATGTTCAAAGAGCTTTATTTTGAAATTGGGTTACTACAATTTGATTTATTATAGGAGATATATACAGTGCTTCAAGCTGAAATTTATACGTGGAACAAAGTAAAATATTATTATAGGAAAAATGATTCTTTTATAAATCAGTAAGCATTTCAATATTATATGTAACAATCATTATAACGGTGTAAAATTATTTATTATTATAGTCAATATTTTCCAAAAACGTTTAAAATAATCATTGTTTAAAAATTAATTAAACTTATCCAGCCTTTGGAAAATAAGAGAGAAGTGATTTAATTTGAATATATTTGAATACATTAAATTTGTATGTTAATGAGATAATTCACAGTGATGGAATTTTGCATAAAATTAATTAAATAATATTAAAAGAAAAAAATGTTAGCGTTAATTCACTTATAAACAGTTTTTCTTGAAATAAAAACGCCGGAAACTTATTAAAAACATTTTCAGGTATTCATAATTCTGGTTCATGAATAATTATGAATAAGGAATTCAAAAAATGCGTTACATTCACCTAAATAAAAAAATACCTAAATAAAGAATTTACCATGAAAAGCCAAGTCAAAATGACAGATTTTTCTTACTTGTTCTTACTTCTTGAAATCAGAAGAAAAAAATGATTTGCATTATTCACTTCAATTAAAAATCCATTGGTAATTTAACGCCACTGAAAAGTAATTTAACTAATTTTCCAATTGAACACGATAATATGTAAATGCAATATTAACTACACGAAGTTAAGTTGTACATAACTAGTCAATAAATAAACAAATTATCGAATGCTTTTCTAATTTCAATTATTATTTTAATGGATTGAATGGATTGAACTGTTTAAATTGAAATTGTATTTAGTGGACTTTAAGCAATGCTGATTAAGGCTTCGTTGGATTTTCACAGTTTCGATTGAAAACACCTTACAAATTCGAGAACTTTTGTAAAAGTTTAGAATAATAATAGTTATTTGAATAATAACTCAAAGCTTAAAAATGTCTATTGAATAAGAATGTTGCATACACTTTTTCCTCAAATAGACGCACCAAAAATTCTTTTCACAATTACTTTTTCATCGTATATTATTTACCTCTACGGCAAGTATTACAAAAATTGCATTGAAAGGCAAAAGCATTGTTACAGACTCCGAAATTCTTGTCATTCATCGCAGAGCGCCGCGAAACATTGTCCGATTCACCCATTTTTTTCCCCTCCCTCGTCCCCGAAAGCGCAAAAAAAGCACAACTAAAACAGCGTAAAACAAAATGCAGAGCATATTTCGGCTGCCTGGTCAACCGGGCGGAAAGCTCGACTCGTCGCGGAAAAAGGAGACAAAGCGCGCGGTGCGCGCGCTCGCGGGGCCAACAGTTTTCTTTTCTCGCCCGGCGCACTTTCCGGACTTTCCGCAGCTTCTCTCTCGGTTTGCGCGGCTGCGGGCATTGATGAAAACCGCTTTTCATATACACGGGAAAGCTGCCGCGGTTGCGGCGCGGTCGCTGCAGGCTTCGTAAAGCTTGCGAGAGAGCGCGAGCTTTATTTCAACGGTGAGCTTCGATAATTGTTTTAAACTTGTTATCGTTGAGAAACCCCGATTCGCCGGTTCGTGATGCTACTGGCGTTCCCACTTACCTTTTCGCGTAAAGGATAATCATTTTGAAATGAGAAATATGTGATTCATATTAGTGTTAAGGGGGGAATTACCGTGTAGAACGTCAAAAATTAGCCAATTTTTAAGAATTTCTTTGGACGATAAGGAACAAAATGAATATATCTAAAATTTTATGAACTTTTTACATATGTTTTGACTTGTTTTAACAATTTTTTTTATTTGAAAATAATAAAAAATAATTGAGTTATATTGAAAAGTATTGAGTAAATCGTGAAGCAATGTTTGACACGGCGTACCCTCTAGCGCCATCAATAATGATCTACAACAGTCAGGAAAGAAAAACTGGTTAATTTAGTCCTGCGGCCTATTGATGAACCTCAGTTTGAAGAAAAAAATAAAAAATTGTAAAAATGGTAGACATAAAACGAAAAACCTTTATTTTTTTTGAAAAAAATTGCCCTCTTTTTGCATTAAAAACATGTTTATTTTCTATATATTAATGTTATTTGAGGTCCATCCAGGAATCATTAGTATGATTAAAACACGTGTTTGAAGCCAATCGGTTGAATACTTTTTGAGTAATCGTGTACACCGATTTTAAACTGCGATAAAACAAGTTTCGAGAAAAACGCGTTTGAAGTTTCACTATGTCCGTATAACTGTGCGAAAGTGCATCTCTAATATAGGCTCTCATCAAAATAGTTTTGACTTTTAGCCCAAACAGTAAAGTTGTCAAAGTAACTTTTAAGACAATAAAAAATGATTCCCCCCTTAAAATGTAATTGGTATTTTTAGTATAGTGTCACGCCTTACACGCATCAAAGAGCGTCCAATTACAAGCATCAGCGTGACGATATGAGTATGACTCGAAGAAAAGATTAACGTATAGACATCGATAACTCATGGGAGTACGCGAACGGAAGGTCCCTGGCCGAGTAAAGCCATACTTCTTTTATTCGAGATCCCCTCAATTGTTAAACGATTAATAACGTAATAAACTGGTGGCAGAAGTGGGATGGAGTGAGATTCGTTAGCTGGGGCTTCATTCTGAATTCACGCGTGTAATACTGCAGGCGAAAAATTAATAAAAAAGAAAAATGAATAAATTCGCAATGAGAACGGCAGGTGAAAATGAATATAAAATGGCTTTCTTCAATAATACGCATCGTTTAATATGCTTTTTTAAAAGTTGATTGAATAAAAAGTATCTCTGAAATTTATATATTTTTGGCATTTGTTATGAATTCATTGTATAAATAATTTTTTAAAATAAACAGTCACATTTTATTATGTTTCCCTTTTTCAGCACGGTCTTTGTTTTAAGGCCTTTTGAATATGACGACTAGTCAATAAAATGTGCTCATATAAATCTTGTGCTTATTTATAATTCAATTGAATTTTTTTCACCGCCGAGTATTTTTCATTTAAAACTGCATTTTTCGTCAAATTTAAAGTCAGCGGTTAATGGCGATTCTCTGTCAATCATAAAAGTATACGGCATCGACCACAGCCGATACTGACGAAATAGAGAATTTAAAATATTATAGGAAATCCATCAAAATTGTATTTTTCAACTAAAACGTGACGCAGGTAAGCCCCGTATCCGCGGTCATCATTTCGCCATTATGGCCGGCGACGCTACAAAAGGAAGACACCGAATGTTCGCAGATGTGCGAGCACTAATTTTTCTCCTTTCGTGTTTTTTGTTATTTTCTTGTTAGCGAGCTGAAAGTCCTCGATTAATCTCGGACTCTCACTTGCGGGTTCTTCTTTTTAATCAAATTAAAAAGGAGAGACGGGGTGCGAGAGGAGGGACAATGGGTTTGAGTTGATGAGACCGAGCTTGGAAATACTGTCGTGAAATTTGTCACCGCGAGTCGAGAAATACGTTCGGTACGGACCTGTTTTTTTAGGGGAAATAGGATCTCGAAATTACGGAGGGATTAAATGTCTTTAAACTTTTGTACAGTGAAAACTTACTTTTCACATAAAAATAAAGTTTTATAATAATTTATGTAATTCTAATTTTGAAAATTTATATATGATAGAAAATATACTTCGGGCATTTATTTTATTTGTATCAAATTTCAATTTGCATAATTCCATGAAATTTTAATATTATTGATTCAAAATTAGTTATGTACGTATATACACAATCACTTGCTACAATAAACAATAAGAAAGAAACTATATACAATTCTTTTCATTCCTTAAAGAGCCAATTCTAAAAAGAAACATTTTCCTTATAAGCGCATGCAAATCCGCAGTTGAAATATTCTCATTTATCACTGAAAATCTGCGCTTAAGCAAGGTGGAAAAAAAAAGATGAATACAATTCCGCACGTCGTGCCATCCGAGAGCGCGATCCTTTACCTCGGAACATTTAGCCCCGCGCTTAAGTCTCGCGGAATCGTCGACGATTTTGCACTCCCGCACTACAATCCGACTCGAGTGCAATTCCTTTTCCGGGCGCGCGTTCGCTCAAAAGCACTTTCCTCTTGCCGCGCGCCGGGCGCGGAAAATTACACACAGCTGCAACAACGCGTCGAGAGAAACGGCCCCGATATTGCGAAAAAATCGACGAGCGAGAAAAATCACTAATCGGAAATAGCTTCCGGAGCGTTCGGAAGACCTGTTCTCTCTCTCTCTCTTCCTCTCTCCGGGTTATATGCGCAGACGCAGTTTCAGCGTAATAATTTCGAGATCGAATTCCAGTCCAAGGGCTAAGTGGTATTTCCGGGTTAAAGCAAGCCGAAGAAGAACCAAGGCGCGATAAAATTTTATTCGACCGTTCGAGCGATGCCGGGAAAAATGAGCGATGCTGAGGGCTCGGGAATGCATTATTGAATATTTTGCGTGCGCCTTTTTACTTGCGCTGAATTCGTTTACGTTCGGCGATCGTTGGAAAATATTAGATTTCGATACTAGTGCAAAAAGAGATGAAGTCGTGCGAGTGGTGAGTTTGTCGCGGACGCAAAATTGGCACTTTAAGCACGGAATGTCGAAAAGATTTATTCCTCATCGATAAATTGTATGGTAACAAAACATTTGCGCAGTATATATTAGTTGAACATTTTTGCTAGTATATGTTTTGATTGACTTGCTAGTGGAAATTATATTTTATTTGTGAAAACAGAAATTAATCTTTGCAACTTTACTATTAAATAGTTTATAATATCGGCTTTGTTTGGATTAAAATAGTTTCGTATTTCTTCAGGTGAGGATATAATTTTTTAAGAAAATAGTTCCATCAATTAAAATTATGTGCGTTAATATCAAAGAGAAAAATAATATTGACCATTAAACTTAAGTATTAGATTTTAGAGAATACGAAGTAAATTCAAAACGAGCATTCGCTTCATTGATTCCCCAAAGAAAACGATTTATCCGCAGAAAATGCGAGCAGAGCAGTAAAGATTTATTCCCCTTCCCAGAGTACTCAGCTCTTCCGGTCCCTCCCTCTTTCTCTCTTTCTTATAATATTTTCATATCTCAAACGTCATAAATCACAGAGGCCTCTATACCATACTTTTCCCGAGAAGGGGTCAAACGAAGCAACAAAAACAATCTAACCGAGAGCTCAAAAGAAACCCTAACGCGATTTCGAAGAAAAATAAAAACGGGGCCTCGCGAACGAAGCAAAGCTGGCACGAGAAGTGATTTGGAAGGCAGAAAAGAGAGGGTAAGAGAGCTTTGTAGGCTCGTGTGCATTATCGATCTCGATGCGGGTGCATGCATTTTCTTGGCCGGCGGAAATGACGCGTCTCGTCATCGAAGCGAAAGCTCAAGCGGCCAATATCATTTAGGACCACGGGAAATTGAGTTTGTTGTGCGAACTTGATGGATGGTGGATTCGGATGTCCAACGCGCCGTGGATTTTGGGTGATCTTTTTCGGTTGACGGAGCACGTGGGATTATGCGCATGAACGGAAATGAATTGGGGTTGCGGGAAATTATTACTCCGCGGGTAACGATTGAGGCGCGTTTATGCGTACGCAGTTTGGCAAATAAGTGTTAGGGTCAAATAAATTTTTGACACGTTTTTGTCTGAATTATTATTATGGTAAAAACGAAAATTATTATTTTTAAGTACGCCCTTTCTGATACTTTGAGTGAATGTGGAGATAAAGAACTGGTTATTTTGGACAAATTATGGTAATACAGCGCAAGCTGCAAATGAAAATTCACCTTGCGTTTCGTCGATACCAATTTTCAGAACACGAATTTAAAAGCACTGACCTCTTCGAATGCATTATTCAATAACACCAAAAAAATTGAACCGTTTTACGCTTCCGACGGCAAGTCCAATGACAAGTCCTTCGACTCCCGCGTCAGATCGTTTGCACGTACGTGCAAAGGATTCGACTTCGTGCGGGCGACTCGAGCGCGTAAAGCTTCGAGTAGTCGCGGCTTTATAATCGGCTTGCTTGGCCACAGCCGTGCAACTTTGAATTTCCGGGGGGGAAGGGGCGCAAGTTGGTGGCCAATGGCGGCGGCGGCGGCAGGCCTCCGCGCGCATTAACGAGCGGGCCGTGCGTTAAATGCTCGGGCGAAGTTTCGGGCGCGCATGTGCCCTCTCGCACCCACAAAGGATTATTGCGGAATAATTATCAGGATTGATCGAAACGCTCGAAATTTTGGGAAACGAGCCCGTAAAAGTCGGGGTTCGCGATATTTCGGCGAATTTCTGCGAGAAACGCTTTGGGGGGTGTGGTTGTAACTTTGTTCGATTTTGCGCGTGTATTTATGAATGCGGATGGCGAGAGCAAATGATTTATCGCGGAGTATAAATTTTAATATGGGTCATTTCACAATAATTCAGCGACTTCGGACAAGAAAATAAATATGAATTGGATGTGTATTTTAGTGTATCGATCTAGTTATTAGCAGAAAAAAATTTTAGTTTAATTTAGTTTAATTTAAATAATAAATAAATAAATAAATTGTTTTTTGTACTACTGATTTTAAAATCACCTCGAAAACAGCTATTTTTTTGAATTTTTAAATTTTTCCATGAAATCTAATTTACTTCTGGTCAATGGGCTTCTCTATAATATTTTATTACTATACATCATATCGATATAAAATTTATTTTGTATTAAAAGTTGTGAATAATTTTTAAGGAGTTACGAATAAACCAATTTCAATCTATTTTTCAAAAGCTACGTTACTTAAAAAGATCGCCGTGATGCTAACTTTAAAACGAACCATGAACCGTGCAGAAACGTAAATTGTTAAACTGGTGCATAATCGCTTTTTCTGATAAGAAACAAGGTACATCTGAAAAGTTGAAGAGCTTAATTAACCAGCGTTTTAAGGTTGAGCCTCGGCATAAAATTCCCCGTAAAAGCACTTTAAAAGCCCATCGTAAAACTTTAATTCAAAACATCTGCCAAAACGCGCTTGCGTAGGGGGGAGTCTCGAAAAAAAAGGAACGGGAAGAAAATTCCGCGGGACAGGCTTTAAATTCTGCCGTAAAATTATAAAGTCCAAGCACGGAGCACTACAAAGCGTAAAGTTTTCCCAGGAAAGTGCCCAATTAAAGGACAGAGTGGTTCCCTTCTTCGTGTATACCACGAGTGCGTGGGGGAAGCTGCATTTTGCCCGCGTTTCATACCTGTATAGACTATCGCTTTACCTCCTCGGCATTCTTCTATGATCGAATTACGTTGCTGGACGTCGCTCAAACGTGCTTATCATCTAGGGGCCGAAAGTATTTTTCTCTCCAGCGACAATGAAGGTAGAATGAAACGTTTTTTTCTTAGTGGAATAATTAGATTTAAGAATGAAATTATGATGATTATGAAAAATTAATATACTCGTAATCAAATAGGAAAAAATTTATAATTATCGAGATTCGCCATTTAAAAATATATGTGTGTTTGGTCTTGAAAGTATAATGATCTTAAGCTTTTGGGTATTAATGTATCTAAAATTACAGTACGTAATAATTGGAACTTCTTGTAATGTACTATATATATGTAGTTATTGAGATGATTGAATATTCAAGCGGTCGGAAATTTCCTAATCTTGAGAGAACATACAATCCGAATTAGAGAACAGCCCAAATTGATTGTCCAATTAATTATCCTAACTGCAAATAAGTTAACAGTATTATTCTATGCTTATTAATATTATCGTTAGAAACAAAACACCACAGAATTGCACTTAAGAAAAAAGTGTAAAGAGAAAACTTAAATATTAATAAAGCTTTTATATCATTTATGTTTAATACTTATTCATTGCCAATTAATCGTAAATTAAAACCAATTTTATTGTAAACCACGAATTTCCATAAAATTTTTTTAAACACTCTTTGTATAACATACATTTTTTTTAAAAAGTATGGAACTCAGCATCTCTCTTTGCCTTCAAACCTCTGGTTTGGACACACTTTCTAGAACTTGACTGAGACTATACAAAAGTTTATCGGAAAATGCATACACTGACACCTAGACCGTTAAATTAGTATTATGACTACGTCTTGTAAAATTACTAATTACCAACTGTAATATTCTTTAAATCTTGTTCAGCTTTGATTTACATTATTATGTATAGATCTTCTGTTTATTGACTGTAATTAATTTAATAAAACTTAAAAATTTTATGTTTTTATACGTTCCAAGTTTTTAATATTATCATTAAACTTTTTAATTAAGCTCTAACCCACTTTGAACTTCGCTGCATCAATTGAATTTTAAATTTGCATGATAATAGATTTATGCTTAGTGAAACATGGCAGTCTTTAATTTCATCAAACGTTTGCGCTTTTTCATTTAAATTTACATAATTTTCGAAATTCCACTAGAAATTTGTAATCCCGAATAAAGAGCACCTTTTTAAAAAGCCTAATACTCTCATTAGCTCCGAAAAGCAAGTTCCCCGAACCAGAAAAAGGGAGAAACCGATACCCCTGGCGAAAAAGCTCGGCATCCATCTCTATTAAAGTGCCTGGGGTGTCGCGCGTCGCAGCAGAAAAGGAGAAGCAGACTGCATTCCGGAAGCCATGCATCGAGCTTTCGGATATTTGCCCCCGCGCGCGCCTTTTACCTCTCGTACGTGAGAGAGGGCGGAAAGCTCCTCCCGGTAATTGTAAAGTTTTGTCTTTCATCGTAAGAAGTTGACGGGGAGGAGACTTTTTTTTAGGGTCGAGATTTCGAAGTTTTCTTTTGTCTGGGCTTTGCTGGGTGACCGACGGCGCAGCTCCTCGCTCGACGAAACTGATGACGGATAAATTAAATAGCATCTTACTGGCTCTCTTTTCTTTTTTGAAACTTTACATTTATTCGAGCGCGCGGAGGGAAACGAATTTTCGGATTGGTTTTCGTAAAGTGGCTTTCAATGGATCGGAAATATATAACTTGGAGTGTTTTTAGAATGAATCTCTCGTGCTTGTTGAAGATACCAATTACTTATTAAATTAATTAAATATAATTAAATAATGCGTTTATATACATTGAGGAAAAAATTTCACTGAATCAATGAAATCGTTAATTATATAGTGAAAATTACATATTTCGTTCTTTGAGCATATTTGTCATTTTATCAATTCTTTGATTCTTTGATTCGATAAAATCATATTTGATTCAACTAAAAATGTATTTCAAATGATTAAATATGTAATTGCCACTATATGATTACCGATTTCATTGATTAAATTAAATTTTTTTTCTCAATGTATAATAAAAAAACTGTGTATTATGACAACTTATTATTTAAAAATAGAAACCGATAAAAGGTAAAATAAAACAATCAAATTGTAATTCAAATCTATTCATAATGCAAAGCACATCATTATTTAACTGCGTATTTTTAATTTAATTATTTGAATGTCAATATCATAGTTTGCAAACAACAGATACAGCTCGAGAGCGCTACATTTACAAGTTTATTTAATACATGTGCATGTTTTTTAAATATGTACAATGCAAATGATTCAATAATGATGAAGAAATTGTACATTTATGTATGTGATGAAAGTTAAATTAATTGTGATTAATATTCATGCTGCTGAACCTTGCCATGAGCTATAACTGCGTCTCATCGTATACATAGACTTTATTGCATCTTCTTATTTTGCGTTCATTTATATTCCTACGTTTTTTTTTAATTACTCACGCTTAGCTCTACCGAAATTAAATATAAAATTTAATTTGACGTTTTTACTTTTTTTAACCCGCCTACCTTCCTTTTGTGCGGAGCCGTACCCCGGGCTTCCGTCAATTTGCTATTAAAAAATAGTTAATTTAAATTTTAAAATTATAATCAACTGATACAAAAGAATCGAATAGTAATTTAGTATAAAAATAATGCATAGACTATGTAGTACTATAGTAAAATTGCAATAATAGAAAAATTGCAAACCATTTTAAATGTAAGAAAAGATTATTTTTATAGGTGCATTTGATGCTAATATGACTGTTGATTCAGTTTATCTTAAAATTGCATAGTCGAAAGAATAATTTGGATAAGCTGTTAGTGCTATTTTTTTTTCGACGCGATCAGCAAGTTAGAAAGATGTGTACAATTTTACTGTATTACTAGACAAATCTAAGAATGAAATTTATAATAATTTTGTTTTTATTTTTCTTTTTTTTTTCGCTAGTCAGCTAACAATAATAGCTAATACGAAGAGAATTCCGGGAAAAAATCACGTTTTATTCGAAATTTACGTTTTATAGCAACAAGTAATAAGAAGAATTTTGCATAAATGTAGAGAGCAGCCAAACTATATTAAAATCTCTTTATTTCAGGTTCTGTAACATTTCCGAATTATTATGCAAATAGGCATCGGGCAAAAAGGCGTAATATAGATAACAGATGGAAAGAGTTACACCATATGTGGATTGGCGCCTGACTTAATGCTCACGTGCTTGTAAATATTGTATTATGGATTATTGTGCTGAATCAAAAACTGGGAGTGGTTTTTGGTGCAGTTGTTGTTGGGACCCGCCATGAAAGGTTGTATGGAAATACCGCTTAAATAAACCTAGAATATTCATTTTTTCCATGTATTTTCAATTTTCGATTAAAAATGATTGAAATTACTCGAATTAATAAGCCGCTGCCAATTCATTGCCCACATGCATAAGTAGAAATATGCCGAATATAGCCAGACGTTCTGTAGGTAAGCATACATTTCGTATGCGCATTATCTCTTTAAGTTTAAGCACAATTTTCAAGCGTTTTGAATGCTTGAAAAATAACCTGTCTGTATTATTATTAACTTAAATATACCCTGGTAGAAATAGAAAACATTTCTTACCTAGGAAATAGGTATCAGAAAATAAGATTGGGTAGCAACGAGCTAAC
>JAWWML010000062.1:17931920-18016842 GCA_035047165.1 Ormyrus rosae
CATTCGACAAAAAGGTTTTCGACCAAACGTCCTTTCGATAAAAAGGTTTTCGACCAAAAGTCTTTTCGATCAAAAAGTTTTCGACCAAACGTCCATCGACCAAAATTCCTTCGATCAAAAGGTTTCGACAAAACGTCCTAGAACCCACACACACACACTCATCCATACAAACATTTTTCAAAAACCATTTATTCTTATTCCTAACAAGAATTATAACCGATTTTTCGAACAACTCCAAAAATTACTATCACAATGCTTCCTCTAGGAGGAAGCAAAAATGAATAAAGCTTAAAACCACTAAGAAAAGGTAAGAACCGTTTAGAACATTTCTAAATTTTGCTGTTCATTTTGACGTAATAAACAGTGGCAAGTACACTGCTAATTTTAGAAAACTATCTGTACCCTGGTAAAAGCGTAAAGATAATATCGCTAGATTATCGTTAAATATTCAAAATTTACAAGGTTTCTAGAGATATTACCGTTATGCTTCTACTAGAGAAATTTAAATTAAAAATCTTTTCAAAAAATTCGAATCGGCTGGATAATTATAATAATTTTCAATATATTTTCTTGTATATAAATATTTTAAAAAGAAAACATATTAAATATATGGTATTTAATTTTTATAAACAACAGGTATCTTAAAGGTATTAACAAAATTCATATTTTGTAGTCTAGACTATTTATTTGAAACCTCGATACATTCGACGTATTTGTTCATTATTAATTCTAAAAATCGTACACTGTATTTACAAGTAGTTTATTAAACACAGGGATACTAATACGATGTAACCCAGGTTTCATATTAAGTTAAATATATGAAAATGAGTAATTTATGTCAACACGACCAGGAGGGGAAATTAATATTTTTCAAAACTAATTGTATATTATATAAATCAATCTTTTAATTCTGTAAAATAATCACGCACTTGTAATTTAATGAAAAATAAGAAGTTAAATCAATGAAAGTAAATTGAAAGCGTCTTCGATGAATTCTGTCTAAATAATAAAAATTTTATAAAGAATTTTATAAAGGTACATACATAAAAATATTTCTAGTTCATTTACCAAATATACCTAATTAAAATTATTTCAATAATTCAAAATTTTTTTTTTGTTTTTAGAAATTGTTTTATAAAATAGAAATATTATTTAATCCTCGCTGGCCGTACTTATAAATTTATTTTCAATATTTAAATTAAAAATCGCGTATTCTAAATCTATGGTTAATTGATAATACGTAATACATGCAATAATCCTATCTTATTAAGATCATGTATATCATTTATTCATTATTCGAGAACATTCAGAATCGTCGTAGATTTAAATGAATTCACAATATTCACTCTACAAGTTCAAGATTTATTTTAGATAAAACTTGTATTAAAATAAAAGTTAAATTATTTAGAGTAAAATTATTCAAAAAAAATATTAAATCTAATTAGATTAATAATGAATCAAAAAGTAATTTTAATTTTTGTATTTTATGAATGAAAAAAACTATAACTACGAATAATGCTTCTGAATATGCCGAATAATAGTGGGTTACAATGATAATGCTTAGTGTATGTGTTTTAAGTACTAGAACGCAAAGATTAAGTAAATTCAAAATAAATTTTATGGAAGTTATCAGTGTATAAAAAATGAGGCACTGTAACTTTCCATAGCACTTAATAACATTCATTAAATGATTTAGTTGCTTGGAAAAATCACCTATTTATGTAATGCAATGACTTTATTTTATTTTAAGAAAAAAAGATAAACTAAAGCTTTTTTTTTGTTTAAAAAATACTTCAGCAATAACATCGCATGAACTGTTCAGAGTAAACATTAAAAATGCCTTCGTTACATTGTTTTACTTTGCAATCAGTGATTCCAAATGTTACAAAAGCTTTGATATCAAATGTAAAGTAACAAGACATCGAAGGTAAAACTCAATTTTTGTTATTGTTTTTTAAAGGCTAACCACAATTTGTTCTGAATTAGTAACGTGTTATGATGATGTAAAAATGATTGTAAGTAAACTCAAAATTTAGAGTCAAAGTTTGAGAAATCAAACAGTATTAAATTAGGCAATTTTTCCCAGTCAACTTACAGTCGTCAAAATTCGTAGGCATTTAATGCTCAATCTTATGATTAATTTATAATATGAGGAAATTTCCTCGATACTACTGATCTTTTTTTCTGTCTACTTAGTAAATTCCTCGAGCGAAAATTAAACATCCATTCGAATGTTATGCGTAAACTTTCACGAGGATCGCAATATTGTTGCAAGAATGTTGCAAATTTTTAAAGTTGGACTACTTTTTTCATCTCGCCAACGATTTTAAAGTTTATTTATTTCACAATGGACGGTCAATTAGAGCTTTTTCGACTTAATTTACGAGATTTTAAAAGTTAAAAAATGATTTTTCAACGCTTCCTGTTTTAAGCTAGCTTGAACATAAAACGCAGTAAGCGAAGTTTGAAAATAACTACTATAAATAATGATAGTAAAATAGTGAGTAGTCGAGCAATTAAGTAAAATATAAATGAGATAGAGCTGCTGTTCGATGAGTCGTCAAAAATGGCGGCGAGAGAGTAGAAAAGCTACAGACAGAGATTCTTGACATTTCGGGCGTTCAGTCGTCTTAGTTGATTCGACCCTTGTGAGTCATGTAGCTTATGCTGTCGGAGAGCAGTTTCTCGCGCGCAACTCGCCGCATCCTGGAGCACATGGCCAGCATCGTGGCGGCCATTATGCAAAAGATGCCGCAGCCAAGACCGACGAGCGTACTCACAAGGGTTGGACGCATGCAGACTCGCTCTGCGTTCGGATCGTTGGTACCTGTTTAAATCGTGCAGAAATTTTAATGCGAGAGTCTCTTCTCTCCTTTGCAGTTAAATTAACGCTTGACTTACTGCTGCGGGATGGTGTTGTTACGTTCTGGAAGAGTTCGGTGTCGGCTTCTCCTTCTTGCAAGACTCTCAGCGATTGGAAGAGGTTCACGTTCTCTGATAAGCTCGTCGCCGGTGTTGAAGGGCCTTCAATAGCATCTGTTACGGAACGCTTCACCACAGATTTCGCGTTTCTCCAATGGCAAGGTTGACTCTGCAATGAGCGCAGTAGTTAATTAATCTTTTACGAAATAAATTTTGCAAATTTTAAACGAATTAAGCGACAATTAATTATTATTAAGCGCAAAATAGCAGAATAAGCAAAAAGAAACTGTATCTAACGCCTAATAATCTGAACGAGTTCGTCTGTTATACGTCTCCGCTCGAGTTTTCTTGTGTGTCGCGGCTTACATCGCGTTAGACGACTGTCCTAGCTAGAGCGTAACCAACAGGCAAGAACTCACCGGACATCGTCCGTGGCACATCCGGACGTCGCACTCGATGTAGAGGGCCGGCGAGCCTGTAAACCTGAAGGTCTTCATGTAGGCGAAGACCTGCGTCTCGAAGAGGCCGCTTTCGGACCAGGAGCCCCTGAATCGACTTATCAGCTTGTCATCCACTGGGCAGCCGTATTGATCTATCAGCTGGATTCGCTTGTTACCTCCGTTGTGGGCGAAGCAGTCGTTTACCACGATGTCGAAACCGTCTGCTGGAATGATTCAAGTTTTCTCAGATATTTCAGTGAATTCTCGTGATTTTAAATCGTCTCGTGCAATCGTCTATATGCTAACAAGATTTCCTGATAACACTTTATTCATTTCTCTTTTGGCGCGTGAGTGCATCGTGCAGAAAATTATTTTATATAATTTATTCAAAATCAGCCAGCATTTATAGGATTCTTAAGCATCTAAGAAAAATATGACGCATGCAGTCTTCAATTTAATAAGACATACCGTATTTACTGCGCATGTAGATGATTAGCGTCAATGGATCTCCAACTCGAACTGGTCCAGCGACTCTAGTGCCTGTCGTTCCATAGCCGTACCTAATCTCCATATAGCATTCAGGCGGTTGCAATGTAAACACTACGGGATTACCCGTCGCGACTCTGAAAAGAATGTCAATTTCAATTAATTAATAAAATATACATTTGAATAAATTTTCTAATCGAAGCTTTAAGAATGTAAAAAAATCTTTTTCAAAGCGATTTTAAAAAAGACGTTACTCACTCGACGTCAAGAAAGGGAAAAGTCACAGTTTTCCAAAAATCATAGCCGTATTCGCAAGTGACTTTAAAATGCTCGTCAAATTCTTCCTCTATAAGTGGATTGTACTGGACGGTGACAGTATTCCACATTAAATTTTTCTGTAAAACGTAGTTTAAATAAACAATTAATAGACATTAGCAATTACTTTATCGTTTGTATAAGTTTGTAAACATCTTTTACGTACTGTAGGATTTTTTCTACTGTCTTGATGGTGCGTGTTCTCCCCAAGAGTACCGCATCTGTTTAGCTGAATGAAAAATTCATAATAATCTCGTCCCGTTCCGTTTACATACATGCAGTCGGAGTCGTAAGAATAGCCTGCAATTAAAGACATTTTTTTTCTAAATAAGAATTTTGTAATGAGAACAAAATTTATAAAAAAAAAAAAAATAATCTGTTTTACGAGCATAATTATTAAATTTAAGTTTTGAATTAAAATATTGGAATAATACTTTTTTCTGTGCCATTAAATAACGCAGCAAGAATAAAGAAACAAAATAGGGTTGAAACTTTAAGAAAATAGCTTTTGTGTAAAAATAAATATTAACAGATGAATACAAAGCCGATAACTGATATATTGAATGAGATACCCAGCGGGACATCAAAGTTCGCCATTATAGTCAATGCTGATAATAGCAGTGATTAAACTGCTTATTATTGAACAATTATATCCAAGCAGCACTGTTCAACGACAAATTAAGGATAAGGGATCATTTTTCCCTTTATTTTCTCTATTTACCCAAGCCCCGATAGCATTAATTGACTACTCTGAATCTGACTGGATGATAAATATTTGCCAAGCTTCTTTCTTCCCAAGTAGATTAAGCTAAATAAAGTGATGGGAAAATGAAGAAAGCCATAGTTGTCATAAGATCACGGGGAACCAGACGAATGGTTCGTTTAAATTGCCAAAGTTCCTTCCGGGATGATTTGGCCTTTGTATAAAGTGCGCGCCCTTTATCAATTTTGAATCTTCATTTATTCAACCCCGGCCCTATGGGTATCGCGGATATCCTGTAATTTATCGACCCATTTATTTTTATTATTTCTCGGATGGATGGGAGGGGGGAAGAGGGGGAAAGAGGGGGGCGGTGGAGGCTAAGGCAAGGCGCTCAATCGGATTGAATTCGTGATCGTCGACTAGTGCAGTTTGAAAGGAAAGCAATAATTCATAAGTCGATGAGGGAAGTGTAAGCTACACAGCGAGATCGTATCTACGACTCGCGATCATCCGTAATTTGTGATGAGTCGAAGAAATGTGATTTCCGCGAACGGACTCCCTCGGTCTTGGACGCTGCGCTCCTCACGATAATAATAACGCTATCGTTGCGCGGACCAAATTTTTTTTTCCTTTTACCTTCACTTTCATCCTTGCACTTGCAACGAGATACTAACTCGGGGATCGGCTTTCTCATAATTATCATCTCATTGTGTAAATGGTATTTAATTGCCTTTAGTAGACAGTCAAGGCTTTGTAATTGCCACTTCTCTCCAGAAATATTCACAATTATTCACTAAAAAAAGCACACTGAAAAAACGATCCTTTTCGCGGAAGAGGAATTGTTCTCAATATTTGAGTGAAAACAATTACTATTGATAAGAAAAAATTCTGTTTATTATAAATAAATTTCTATTCAATTGCAAAAAAAAGTTAGTTTGTCAGAAAGGATAGTTTTTTCAGTGCAGGAGAAAAATGTATGTCCAACATTATTTGAAATATATTCAAAGTTAAGAAGCTTTCGAATACAATAATGAAGGGGTGTACGTGTCTTTAAAGTTGGAATAAAAAAAAATGGGAAAATTATAAGTTCGCAGTTAATTGGAACTCACCCGCTGAGTATAACAAGCCGTTGAAAGATCCATTAAAGCCAATGCGGATTTTCATATAGTCATCTTGGCACTCGGCTTCGATATCTGAAACCAAAGCGTGTTATTAGATCGTGAATTGTAATTTTAATTATCGTATTTCGTGAATCTGCTCTCCTGCTCGTGATGTACGAAATACGCGTAGCCAAACAAAGGCTGTAAATATATTTTGCTTATTATTGCCACGGGAATCGATTAATGCCCAAGGTTAGATTTACTATGCTTATTAAGAAGCACGGCGAGATCATGGCTTTATTATAAGAAATAACATTACCCAACGAAACGAGAAAGTGCACCAATTAAGACGGAGATCGTCCTTTGAGCCAAAAAACCTGGTAAAACGTACAAGTAATCAAAGCGATCCACTGCCGGGCGGCGTTTCGCAACGAGTGGCGTCTTTCGAGGCGAAAATTAAGCAGACGCAGGAAAGGAGAGCCGGTGAGGGATGACGAGTGAAAGTTTCTCTCTCCGTTCGCGGAGACTCTTAGGCGCTCTTCGTGGTATATAAGCCTCAGTTTCCGCGGACGTAACTCACCGGCGGCCCGTGCACATATACGCACGCGCGGCGGCACTTACACATCGACGGAGCGGCCGCCCGATCCTCGCGGCCGATAGTCACAGTCGGCCTCGCTCCGATGATACAACGCGGCTCGTCCGTCGTTCGTTATCACGCGGCGGCTCGAATGCTCCCTTGTACCACAATTTTAACGTCTGCGCCGAGAGCGCGGCTTATTAGCGCTACTCTTTCTCTCCCGCGGCTTTGTGTTCAGGAGTCCGGCAAAACGCCTCTGCATAGACACAATGCGGAGCGTTGCGCAACGCGTCCTTTCCTGCGCGCGCGAGTCCGGTGTATCGGTGTGCGCCTCGCCGTTGTTTCGCGAAGTTGAGTGCCACTTGACGCCTCTCTCGATCCATATCGGAGCTTCCTTTTTTTCATTCTCCTTTTTTATCGGACGCGGAGAGGCCGCTTAGGTGCGCACGAAAATCGGCAGCTCAGCGTATAATGGCTCGAGAGCTCCATGCCGGTAATCGATAATGCCACGGGTGGGCTCGAACGTTCCCGCGGCGAGCGGAGAGAGCCTTTCGCGCCCTGCTTTATGACTTCATTGAACCCTGGCGGAGCGGAGACTTCGCCGCGTCGGACGATCGACTTCTATGAGCAGGAGACGCGGGAGAGGCTTCTTTCTCGCCGTTACAAAAGCTGAAATTCCGCAATTCTATTAACATTGACTTTACGCTATTCAAAAGCGCTTACTCAGATATTTGCTTAACCTTCTCCGCCTGAATTAGAATACAATGAGACTATTTTCCGCGCGGTGATTCTCCGTCACAAGTTTAATACTTGCGTCATCCCGCCGCCGCTTTCACTAGTCGAAAAATTAAAAGTCATTAATTACAGCCCGTGCATGTATAAACAGTCGAGCCGAAAGAAAAGGATAAAACCGAACGAGGCCTCCTGCTCGTCTAGGTAGTCGTGTAAGCCTGGATTTAATCGACGAAGCGGTAAAAAGGGCCCCCCCCGTCCCCCCAATTTCGCGAGAGGCGTTTTTAAGCAGAATATCCTGAGAGCTCGTTGAATGATGGAAAAGCGAAAAAAAGTCGCAACTGCGCCCCACATAATTTGCCGAGATTGCCCGGTAATAAGCCTTGACGCACCGGCGTCGCGTCGATGCATCAGCCTCGGCTCGTATAGAATGGCGAATGTAACACGCACTCATCCTTGCAGCCTATCCTAATTAATCCCACTTTCTTATATTTCCACGCCGTTACATCACACAGCGGGAGCAGCGGCGGCGGCGGCGGCGGCTGCTGAGCAGCCTCTAGCTGCTATACATTTTATAACCCGGCCGGACGATGACGATAATGAAGTTGATGACGGGTGATGACGATAATGATAGCGGCCATTGAGACGTGCTGCTGAGGCATGAGAGCGAACGAGAGGAAAGACAGTGGCGTCTAGTTCGTCTTCGTACGACTTCCGACACCGTTTTAATTGCCCCAGACTATAACGGGAGCTGCTGCATGCAGCTGTAGCTGCCGATGCTGATGCTGCTGCCGCTGCCGCTGCTACTGACCAATCGCACCTTCGGAATTCGCGAACGGCACCGAACGACACTCGATCGCCGCCGGACGCGCGGAACATTTTTATAAATCGTCCTCGGAATAAGAATTTTCGTTGTGCGTCCGAAACAAAGGCCGGCTAACGTATTCGCCGAGATTGTAACTGTCGCTGCATTCGGCGAATCTATAGCTGTGCACAGTGCTTTATTTGGTCAGCACTCAGGATTATGACGAGTCACGGCCGTTTATTTTCATTTTATCTTCTCCGGGTATTTTCTTGTGGTTTTCCTTTTATCTCCCAGCGCACTTTTATCCCTCGAACATTTGTTTCTCAAAGTAAAAAGCCGGGCAAGCTTTTTTCTGCTTATTAAGCAGCGTAAAAAGTGACCCAATTTTCAGTTAATTCTAAATTACGACCTCATGAGAACCGCAAGACTCTGCCTACCGTGTAATCTTAAAGGGATCGGGTAAAATTCTCGGAAGTTTTGCAGGCTTGAAAATATTTCAATAACGCGTTATTGTTTTTTTTTTTTTTTCGTTTTTATTTGCCGGTTTAATGAGCATCTAGCTACGCTTCTAGTACCCCGGTGTATATGATAGGAGAGTATCGACAATGAACATCCTGCTCGTAACGGCTCCGGCGCACCGAACCCTTCTTTTCTTGGAGCGTTTAAGAACTTTTTGCAAGCTAAACGATTAAATTGATGCACCTCCTCTCTACGTGGCGCAATGTGAATCATAACAGTAGTAATATTATTAGATAAATTTAACAACGGCCCCAATATCTACTTTATTAACCATAGTCGAAAGTGCTCATTGCCTAAATCTCCCGTAATTGAATCGAGCAATAACAGGACTGTGCCCAGGAGAGCCAACGGGTCGTCTAACCGCTCTTACAGCTACAATGTAATATATTATCGTGGTTGAACTTACGTTGAACCCTGGTGGTGTTGGGCCTGTAGCGTCGGTGCTCGCGGTCCCAGGACTCGGGATGCCTCCTCCAGTCCTCCTCGGTGGCGATGCCGGTGCCGCCGCCGCCCCCGATTCCGCCGCCGCCGGCCGCTGGGCCGCCCCCGGCCAGTCCCTGGAGGCCCTGCAGGGTCTGGAGCGCCTGGAGGTTCGGGCTCAGTGGTCGGTTCTTCAGCGAGGGCACCGGCACGTACGACGCGCCGCCCGCTCCTCCGTCGCCCACGTACACCACCTGAGCTCGTTAGTTGATTTTTTAATGGGGCGCGTGTATGTGCTTTATTCTAATGGGGAAAAAATCGGGACTAATGCCCGCAGGGGACGATCGATAGCTGGCGAGCTTTTATTAGATTAATAACGTTGCCGAGCTTGTGTGATTAAATTTAGATCTTGTTTAAATTTGCATGATTGATGAGAGGGCTGCGAGAGTCTTTTGGGAGAGGATGAAAAAGGCAGCTGGCGCTGTATCATTGAATCATCGCTCATATGGAGCCGCGGCGCGCACAATGCGAGCTTTGTGTGCGCGTGTGAATCGGAGCGATAACATGTATTTTATTGCTTGGTAGCGGCTTGTTAATGAGCGTCGACTGAATTTTTTGGCCAATTAATTACTCCCCGGGAAGACGCACGCGAGTCCGAGAGGGATATATTATACTAATGCATCGCCGGGGTTAATCGCTCTTCGCACCTTTAATTGCGTTGGTTCGGTAAACGAGCGCTTAAGCCGCGGCGGCGGCGGCGGCGCTGTCATTCCGCGCGGGGCCCGCGATCGGCGGAAGCGCTCATCATCGCGTGCGCATCAATCAAAGACCAGAGAAAGAGAGAGAGAGAGAGTCGGCGTGTTGATGAAAAGTACGTCGATCCGCAAAAGGCGGGCATCGATCGGCCACGCTTCTTTAACGAGGAGAGGCTTTCTTTCAAAGTGCCCGGGCGCATCGCAACAACCTCCGTGCGAATCTCGAGCGACGCGCAGAGGTCGAAGTACCCGAGAGAAAGAGAGCGAGCGAGAGAGAGAGAGAGAGAGGAGCGCAGCATTTACTTTCTCAGAGCCTGATCTCTCCCACGTTGAGCGCTCGGCCGCCAGTGACTCTGTCTCTCTCTCTCTCTCTCTCCTTCTCGCTGTATCTCAGTTTCATCCTTTTTTCTAGCTAATGCACTTCCACTCTCTTCCCTCCTCCTTCTCCTCCTGCTCTTCTTATTTTTCCTATTAGCTCGGGGGGCCTCTGTCTCTGTCTTTTGTTACTTTAATGCCCCTCTTATATTATTCCTATTACGTCGTTTTCTCTTTTGCAGCTGGATCACACGCGCGCGCGGCGGCCGGGCACGAGGATGATGATAAGAATGGGAGGGCGCTAAAAAAAGCCTAATGGCTCCGGAAAAGAAAGGACGCGAGAGCAATAGGGTACCCAGGGAGCGGGAGAAAAAAGCGCCGCGTACGATTCGCGCGTGACAAACGATCTACAAGTCTATTTCCCGGCGCTCTCGAACGCTCTCTCTCTCTCTCTCTCGCGCCCTTCCCCTATTTCGTCCAGTGTCTTTTGTCCGGTGACTGCGCGGAAACTTCCTTTCTTTTACCCCCCGTTGATGTGCTCCCGTAGATGGGAAGCGCGGAAAAAAGCTCTGGCAACGCGACGCGTGACGCGCTAAAATTGTCGCCGCCGCGCTCCTTCCTTTTTACCGCGCGCGCGCCGGACGTTCGCGGGGCGAAAGTAGTAGCTCCGGGAGAATGTGCGAGGCTCTCTCGCTCTTTTTTTTGTCAAACACGCGGGAATTCAATTCTCCAGTCGAGCTTTAGAAACTTTTATCGAGATTGCGTAACCGTAACTTCAGCCGGATCCGAGCGGGAGGCGCGCAGCGATATTAAGTAGAGTTATGTCGAGTTTGGTTAGACACGCGCGCGCGCGACGACGACGAACAGGGCCGAAGGACACGCCGCGGCGTTAAATCGAAAAAAGCGACGTTCGTCAGAGCTCTTCTTCGCTGCGTATATACTTCCGCATACCGCCGAGCTCTCGATGCATCGGCCGGCACTCGCCGGGGCTATATCTTGATTGGTGCGGGCATTTTTCTTCCAGAGGCGCGCGTGCTCGCGTTAACGCGATAGAATCATTTCCGGCGGATTTTTGTCGGCCGCGCCGCGCCGCTACTTTTTTGCGCTCGACATCGACGAGAGCACCGGCGGGATGCGATATCGTCCGCGCGCGCCTCTGACGTTAATGATATTAGGCCTCGGCCGGGAATCGAGGAAAAATCCACGACGGGGTTATTAACGTCGGTAGGTGAATACACTTTTCAATCATTTTTACGGAGCGACAAGTGGCTGGAACGAGAAATTAATCGCGCGCGGATACCAAACTGCCGGGGTAAAATATGACAACGAGCCTTTGATTGATTACGGTTTCCGATCTAACTGTTTAAGTAACCTTATTTAGTCTTATGCGCATAGCATTAAATTTCGATCGATAAGAGAAACGTTCTTCTAATTTTCAGATTAACAATCAAAATTAGCTTTCTTAAAAAGTCGAAGCTCCGACCGCTAATTAAGCTCGCCTTAAAGTTTAGGTCTAATGACGTGCTTTAAGCTCGCGATATAAATGTGAAACTGCACGAATCCGTTTAAGGAAAGACCTTGCAAGGCAGTGACCAGCGAACTTGCAGGAAGTCCGGCTCATGGAGAGAGGATCGTCACGTTTACGTTCTCATCGGCTCTAATCATTCTGCTCGTCTTACCCGCAAGTCTTTTACAGGCAGCAGTTCCTAATAAAGCTATTAAGAAGCCTGCAAGTCCGCAAAATGCGAAATACAAATATAGCCATCCTATTTGCGCTCGATGTACATAATTTATTTTTATTGGAATCGGATAGTATTAGGATTTTTATGCGATTAAAACTTCCTGCTTAGAATGGATTTCTTTATTTTTTCTTATTTATCGGGCACGTAATTAGCATTAAAAATGAAAAGCTGTTTTAAAAAACTTAATTAAATAAACTTTCGCTGGTCTCGTTCGATCAAGTTTTGCTTAAAATCTGACAGAAACGAAAAAAAACTCGCGGTTTATACGGGTAAACAACTTTCCGTTGTATTGAATGAAATACTATCCGGTATATCGACACAACCGTTAGCCCAGCCAATATAAACAAACGGTAAGGTGGCGGAGCTTTTGCCTCGGAAACAGACGTGTGATTACGGGTAACATATTTCGTCCAGGTAAAAACAAACAGACAACTGTAGGTGCGAAATAAAGTGCGCCTCCCGCCACCATATATCCTCGAGGTATATAGTATTGAAAAATGGACGAGGGAAGCGGCTCCTCTCGTCCGTGTAATTCACGCGCTTTTCTTAACATGTTCATTACGCGGCCGCGCGCACGCGCGCCTCCCCTGGCGTTGGGCGCCACACTCCGATGGAATGCGGTGCCGAAGATAATTAACGGTCGGGCTGCGGCGGGGTGTCCAAAGTCATTAGTCTCCCGAGCGATACGCCGGGGTCGCCCCGGCCGGGTGATAACCCGTGGGTGCTTGCGCGGGCGGCCGGACCGGAATACACGCGCGATATACCCCCGAGAGAGAGAGGCGCAAGAAAGGGTAAGAGGAAGCGCGAACACCGCAATCGTGTTCCCGTCTTCCAGTTTTATCCCGCGATATTCTCCGCGGTGAGGAGAGCTATACGTGTATATATAGATACGCGCGGCCCGTAGAAAAAAAGGAAGCAGGAAGCTTTATACGACCTAACTGTTTATGGTGAGATCCCTCTTTTCTTGTGGACTTCTTACTGGCCCGTGTTGTGTGTAAAAGGGCTGTACTGGACCCTTAGTCCAAGTCGTAAAATCGGCCACGTCAGACTTTGTATATGATACCAATTCAATTATCAGATAGATTCTATCTGGTCTTGTTTTAGGAAACTAAGCCTTTTTCAACGAGAGCTTGTATCGATAGATTAGGGAGGCATTACTTTAACTTAGAGCTCGCGAAGAGTGGAGGAAGGCTCCAAAGAATCTTCCCTTTAAAAATCGGGGTTTAAAGCTTGTTATTTTACAAGAAAATTTTTAGACTTGTTTTATAAAAGGTTTCAAACGATAAATTTAATTGTTTGCGAAAAAAGATTTTCGGAAAAAGTCCAAAATATATGTATACTTTTCTTGTTTACTTAGAATAGTAAAAATAGAATCGTTACTCAAAACAAAAATAAAGAATGGATAATAAAATTTCATTTGCGGAAGAAATTATTATTTTTGGTGCAACGAAAAAAACAACAAGTACATTTATTCTCTTAAGGAATAACAACTTTATCTTACCACTTTATTCAAATGAAATCTTTAACAGAAGACAAAATTAATGTTTGTTACGATAAGATAAGATTTGAAAAATTATAACCAATGCAAGGATGTTCCAGCACAAGATAAACTCATAAAACGATAATTGACACGTGCACTTATACGCGCTCCGCTTTACATTAGGAACGCCTCTGCGAACTAGTTTCTTCGATGGATCCAGTTGCAAAAATTGCCTAAAAATCCAGTTTTCCCGCAAAAGCAACGAAAGCAAAGAGCACCTCGCGCGCGCGCAAGAAGCCGATTTATGGGCCGCTTATTCCGAAGCACCTGTTCTCGGCCGCGACTCGATCCGCATCCCCTCCGCTCTCTCGCGGTCACTCGAGCGCGTTCGAAATCCATTTGAAACATATCGATCGGAAATAGAGGCAGAGCAGCTGTGGCCTAAATAAGAAACGCGTTGCGCGTATTTAAACGGCTCTATATACGTGTCGGCGTGCCGAGGAACCGTTCGCTCATTAAGGACGCCGTGTAACGAGTTGCCGACGCCCGCGCTTATACGCGCCGCGCACTTATTCCCCCCTTTTTATTCGCGCTCAACACTCGGGAGCCACCTTCCCTCCCGACCGCTTTTTGCGATTGTTTTTAAATCCCCGGCCGAGTAATTGCATCCAGAGGAGTTTACCGTTTTGGGAAAGTGCTCGACTTTTTGTGGCACCTGCGCAGATTGCCTTTTTCCCGACAAATAATTTCTCTTGCAAATATGCCTGGAAAACGGAAGAGGACGGAAAATCAGGGGCGTTTTTCTGCTCGAGTTGGACTTACGGCTTCGTGATCGCTGGCCTCGTGAGTAAGCGTCTCCCTTGTCTCGTTGCGCGCGTTTTCTTCCTCATCCGGACCAGAGCCGCTTCCGGCCCAATAGTCCTCCGTCGCGTCCTCCACCGACGATTCTTCCGCCGTTGACTCCAAATCGCCGGTTTCTGCATTCGCCGCCTGTTTCCAAAATTTTATTCTCAAAGACTCGCAAATTTTTAAATAATTATCAAACTTGAAATAAGCGCGATTAATGGTATTTCGAAAACTGGCTTTCTTCAGCGCAGGAAGATCATAATTTTGCATAATTGACGGCTGTTAATAATCGCTAAAAAATTTCAAGCATTTTTCATTTGCACAATCTCGTATTTCGTACTAACCCGCTGATTTTAGATAAGAAAGTAACTACCGAGCTGTTAGCAACTCAGTATAAAACAAATCAATTTTCTCTCGCTAATTTCATGATCTCGGTAATCTGTGTTTCATAAAGTAAAATAATTATCGAGCACGTCGGTGCCGGTTTTGACTTTTTCTTATTTACGTAGCCGAAGTAATAATGTTCAAAGCAACTCACCCGTGACCTTGTTAAAAGTGCTGCCAGCATCCACACAACGACGAATCTGTAACAAACGAATAATCGGATTCAGAATTTTTAATCTAAAATACTAAAAATTTTTAAAAATTTATGTAAAACAATATATTAATCACAAGTTGTTTTAACTCGTCAGAATTCACAAAAAAGAAGAAAATGCACAGTTTAACGCCCCATAACACCTCAAAGGCAGCTACTTTGTGTAAACTCTATGCTCCTGGTAGCTTATATATTTTCCCATTCTTACTAAAGATTAAAATCAAGCATATTTTGTAATTTGTTAACTAAAGAACCATTTCACAATCGAAAAAGTTCGTCGAATTCTCCGCACTTAATTCGATAGTCAACAAATAAGCCATTGATAAATCTAAAGGAATCGCAGCAAACAGCTGGAACGCAGCCGCGAATGTTTAGCGGTCCATTGAATAAAGCATATCCGAGCTACGAAGTATCACTTAGACGGGAGAAGACGGGAGAAGAAGCCTACGGCTTGACGCATTCGCGGACGAATATAACGGATCGGGTAAAAAGCGATCGCGATCCTCGGTGATTCTCGCTCGGGAATCGGCGTGCGGCTGCGCTCAGGAATGAAAAAGAGAGAAGAGGGTTCGGGTGACGTCATGCGCGCTTAGACTCGCGAGACACGCACCGGCTCTCGGCGAGTTTTCCGCCTGTATGCAAGTTCATTACACGTTGCGCGCGCGAGCACGTATTATTAGTCGTGCGGGCCCGGTCGATGATTGCGGCCCCGCGAGAGACGCTAACGCAACTAGACGCATCCCGCGAGTTCATCACACCGTTTCGTGGGCGCGACGACCGGCCGGAGAAGATCAGCGAGAACGAGCCGGGTGGAAGCTCCATTAGAGAGCAAAATCGAGAGAGAGAGAGAGAGAGAGAGAGAGGAGAGCTGGAAATCAATTGCCGAGCGATCGGCCCTCCGCATCTCCCTCCTCCTCCTCCTTCTTCCCCCTTTCTCCTTCGTCTGCGTAACTCAACGAGAACACCGAGATTATAGGGAATCGAGGAAAGTGATTGAGAAAATCAAACTGTCAAGTGGGTATCGTAAGAGAGACCGATTGGAATGACCTACTATTACTTCTAGACATTTCATTTCCAGTAAAGACCGAGCCATTTTTCACGTAGATTGTCCGTAAATTATCACCTTTTTACATTAACGGCCTAATGACTGTCTTTAAATTTTCAAAAACTCTACTGCAGAAATGACTCTTTACCGATATATAGTCTTCGAGCTTCTTTGTTATCGCGATCGGTTTAAAATTACTTTTCCGAGGATTTGCCGCAAGAAACCCGCCGTCATTTGCATGAGAGGAGGGAGAAAAAATTTACTTCCCTCTCGGTAGCTACAAATAACCATCTATCCACGTATACGGAGGGGGGCAAAATCAGGACGAAAATCGTTCTTCCCGGACGGTTTGTTGGAATAATACAGGAGAGTAATATTCTTATTTCCGCAAAGTCGTGGTTAGACGGTTCCGAGAAAAATTCGAGTGGCGTGTGTTTTTTCGAAATGAACCACGTGTAGGATATGTATAAGCCGAGGAAGGCCGATAAAAATTATTCAAAAACAAACGAAAACACCAGTTATCGCATAACAGTACAAAGATGTTTCGCTGGCAGAAAGAAGCGGAGAGAGAGAGGGGCAAGAAGTGCGAAGTTATTACTCTCATAAACTTACATCGGGCAAAAGGAAAAAGTCGAGCCGCGCAAAAGGATTGATTATCGCTAAAGAACGTATACGATACAGCTATTAAAACTGCAAAAAGTTTTCGCACTCGAACGACGCCACCTCTGCTCGCACACACACCTTTTTACAGTCCGTGAAATTTATATCCGTATCTTCGTAATTTCTCTTACTCCGAGCAGAACACGCTCGCTCGATAATTACCGATTAATTAAGGATTCCCGGGCGAACGAAAAAACCGGGGCTTATTTCCGCGAATGATACGAATTCAAGCTGTGCGGTTTAAAAAGCCAAGCGAGTAAAAGTTTATTGACTACTTTACTCTCGAGTTTTTAGTAATTTGTTTAAAAAATAAAAAAAAAACTTGGAGGAATCTGCAGCCCGTCGATTGCGAGGATCGTTTTTAGATACCGAAATATGAATATAAAGTCTTCTGGAAAGTCGAGTTCTATGCATTTTCAGCTTCATTTTAAGGCAAATCTTGAAATATTCAAACACGAATAGTTAAAAAATACTTTATCAAGTTTTAATATATTTAATAAATCTGAAGAAATGTACCTTTAACATGTGTTGTTTTATATTTCAAAATTATTTATTTATTATTTAGATTTAAAATAAAGACTTTTCGGAAGCATTTGCAGTGCAGTATGCAAAAACGTATCCCAACGCTGGAAGCGAGTCTCGAAGGTGGCATAATCTCCCAGTAAGTGTAATCGACCTTGAAAATGCACTTTTTTACCCGCGACATTCAGTTGGAACAGGAGATGAGACAAAAAAAAAGCACATAAACCACCGTTACCGCAAGGAGAGGACGATAAAACCGAGATAGCGCAGGTAAAACAGGCGGAATATAATTTCTATATATTTTCAGAATTTCGAGCCGAATCGTTCAGTCCGCTCCAGTCTCCGAGGGCAAAGAAGAGAGGAGAGGAATCGGAAATAAAAAGCAGAGGCGAAAGAGAGGGGGGGGAGGGGGGCAAAAAATCTGTTGCCCTCTCTCGAGCATGAGTAATACGCGGCGAGAGCGACGGTCGGCGAGCCGAGGAAGCGCCATGCGCGCATTCCTGCGCACTCGGCGCGTTTCTCCAGCTGGCGCGCTCTTTTTCCGTCTCATCGACTCGGTACGCTATTAGGCCGCTCTTCTTCGGTTTCTCTTCCTATTTCGCACTTTTCCCCCCCGCGGCGGCGGCGGCGGCAGGTGATTTCGGTGCGTCGTCGCGGCGCACCGGGGGAAGGAGACTTTGGCGAGGGCGCACTCGTCGCTTTGTTACGCGGCTCTCTCCTCCGACTCCTAAGCAAAACATGGACATACCGTCGGGGCGCACGATGCCTCTCTTTCTCTCGCTCTCCTCTCGGTCCGCACGATTTTACCTCCTAACTATCGGCTGCACGAGGCTTTAGAGCTCTTATTTAGAAGCTGGAGCCGCTAAAGGCTGCAGAAACGCCTGAGTGGCTTGGAAAAGCGGCGCGCTCCTCGGAGCCTCCGGCTGTACATGTATATTCGGCTGTTAGGGGCTCTTAGACTTAGAGAGAGCGAGAGAGGGGCTCGGGATTTCTCCGGCTCTCCGATGTTTATGCGCGTAAGACGGAGAATGGCGAATAAAGATGTTTTATCGATGCCCGAGCAGACGCGGCAGCTGCCGCCGCCGCCGCCGCCGCCGACGAGATCGGGCAGACCCGAGCACGCGCCGGAGAGAAAGAGAGAGAGAGAAAGATCTTTAATAGGTGCTGGCGCGCGCGTGCGCCTAAGATCCCCGAGATATTTATGCGCCGAACATTTTCCTAACGCAGTCCATGCATCTTTCCGGGGGCTTCTAATTATGCCGCCTAGCCGCTTAATAAATAGCGCCTGGTAACGTTTCTAAAGCTGCGCTCTCTCTCTGCGCAGGCGCCGATGGCGTTTTTGAATTCTGACCGCGGAGAGCTTTTGCTCGATCCTCCGCCAGAGCTAACACAATGCTATTTATGAACGCTGAAATGCATCATTACACGCCGCGCGGCTTTTGCCATTTTTTCGCGCCCCGCTTACAATCCGATTGTTTCTGAGTCATTATATAGGTGTAGCTCTCGCGCTCGAAATTACGCGCCTGCGCTTTAAATAAATTCTTTTCTATGCGCTGCCAGCGGATTAAGTGTAATTTACGCAATTACCTTGGCGTATGTGGGTCAGGGGCGTAAAATCATTTTACGATTTCCAAAAGTAATAAACAAAATTAAATCAGAGCAGGCATTTCAGTTCGGAATATTGAGTTACGAGCAATGAGGGGATATAGTATGACCAAAGTAAAACTCGATGGTAAATCGACAGTAAATCAGGCTGGTCAAATGGCCTCTATCTACTAATTACAACCAATTGCAAACACATACCGCGAATCTACATCGATCTTCGGTAAAGGATGCAGGCCTGATGCAGGCTATTATTTTTACCCATGCTGCTTATGGAAACGAATTGCATTCTTCGAGCGTCGAGTTAATAAAGAAATACAATCGTCGAACCTGAAAAAAAAGCACTCCTCCCTTTACAGCGGCGGGAAGGTCGTTTTCCTAGCGTCTCTCTTTCTCTCTCTCGTAAATGCAAATTAGCGGATTTTTCGAGAAGTCGGATTTACAGTAAGAGTAACGTTGAATAGCGACACTACACATAGTTTATCTCCCGATTGATATGGTTAATTACGCCCGTGCTGAATGAGCCTCTCGGCTCTCTCTCGTCTCATTAACCGATTTGTTAAAGCGCAAAAGTCTCGTGAAACTGTAGCATTCCCGAACGAAGAGAGAGAGAGAGAGAGAGAGAGAGCCGGTAGGCGACTTCCTGCGATTGTCGATCGGAGGTTTCAATTATCGGAAGACTCCCTCCGAGGCCAGAGGAGAGAGAGAGCCAGCAGCCGTCATTATCCTTCTCCCTGGCGTCTCTCGCACCCCGTAACAAAGTCTTGCCGACTGGTGCAGCGCGCTCTCGGACGTAGCCGGCGCCGATCTAAGCGCGCATCGGCCGGCAAACGAGAGAAAGAGAGAGAGAGAGAGAGGGTCCGCGCCCGGTAGCCTCTAATCGTGGAGATGCATATCTCTGGCTAGGAGCCGCGCGCGCGCAAGAGCCCTCGCTGCGATACTACTTACTACCGTCATGAGGCCTCTCCGGACGTTAGTTGGCCCGCGGGTAAAAATGCCCCCAGGGGAGGCGCTGCTGCTCTCCTTCTCTCTCTGCCTCGAGGTCGTGAGTCACGTTGTGCAGCGCGCGCGCGCGCTCCTTCTCTCTCTCTCTCCTCCCTCTATCCCCGCTGGATGTCCGCAGTCCAGGCCTTACACGTGTTTGCCTTCATATAGCGGTCCGCGTCGTTGTCGTCCTCGTCTCTCGCGAATCGCGCTCGCCTTGCCTTCCTTTTTCATACCGTCTTCTTTTCCTTCCTTTCCCTCCCTTCCTTTTTCTCCCGAGGATGCACGGGCACGTTTCCTCTTGCCTCGCGTCTGCACGGGCGCGTGTGTAGGTGCTGTAAAACGACGGAAGTCTCTTGGACCGTGGGTGACACGTTGATCGCCTGATAACCTGCGCTTTGCTTTATGCATTCCAGATAAGACTTAATAAAGATCGGCCATCTCCCCCTGGCCTATCCTTTGTTTTGCTTTAATGCCAGGCCAGTTACTTTCATTGTCAACTTTTATACACATTGTTTCGCCTTGCATGAAGAATGGCCCTAATACTTCTCAAACGCGCATATCGGTATTTGCGATTTACCGCTCGGATCATTTGCGAATTACCACTCTTCTCTTCCTGCTTTGCTCAATCTTGTGAAATCTTATAAGTATGTTTCTCACTTGACGTCGGTTATCAATTTTTTTTAAGCGTTTGAAAAATTAATAAATTTCAATTTTCCGTTTCAGTAGAAAATGCCAAGTATGGTACGACATTTCGTAACACAACTTTTTACAGGCAGATCATTTTAGATTTAATCATTATTGCTAATTTTTTAATAAATAGTGCTTGTTAATAAAAAATGCAAAAAATAATCGTTGCTTCAAAATATTTGTTTAAATAAAAATTCTTCATTACTTTAAGAAACCCCTCGGATGTAGGGAAAATACAAACTGAAAAAAAAGGATGTTAATAAAATCGTTGAAATAAGAAATCAACAATTGAAATTTTGTAAGTTAAATTTCGCGTAAAATAAATTCCGTAGCTTACGACTTCCCCCGCATTCACTTCTTCCGTTTATTCGAAAATACAGAGCCTTTGAATTGGAAATAAACTATATGCATCTGGTTGCATTGAAATTCGCTGTAAGGTAGGCAGTGGCACAGTTTTCATGCACTAATGTAGTCATGGGAACACTACCGTAACCTGTTTACATGTTTAAATAATTCTGCATCTTCGATATATCATCACTCAGCGATCGTTCTGTAATTTTAGAAATTGCTATGAAAATAAAACGTATGCGAGATGAAATTTTTAATCGAACACAGCTAACGTTTAAGGTGAATTTTCAAAGCTTTCCAATTAAATATTCACGATCTTTATTGATTTTTTAATCCTCAACAACCATTAAGTCGGTAAAATTGAATTGATTTCTGGAATGTTAAAGCTACACTGTGCATCAATAATACATATATAGCCTATTCCGATTTTAAGTTGAGATTTCGCTTCTTCTCTCGGATATTTAATGCTTTCCGAGCAAGATCTACGCCGCTAGATGACATATTCCGCGTCTGTAATTACATCTGCAGGCGCTGCGTAGCTTTATATTTATATATACACCGCACCCTCAAGAAATGGAACGGAAGAGGTTGCGCGGCATGAAAGCCTCGTGCGCCCAAGTCGGTGTCTTGGGCGGTAAGCTCCGTTAATGACGATAAATCTCTACTTCCACATCCTCCACATCGCTAGTAATTATGATTTACTTATTCATTATATGTGCTGAAGCTTTGTTTTTTCCTGTTTTGTCCCTTCTCCTTTTACTACAATTTATTTACGAGTTCTTTTTAAAAAAAATGCCATTTAAAAATAACTGAAAAGTTTTCTGTTTTTCTTCGTATAACTGTTATTATAGCTAATAGTTTTCATCAAATAGATGCAGGAAAAAACCCGAAAAGTTCGTACACATACGCAAGAAGAGATACACTATCCGCAAGATTCTCAAGTATGCCACGATAAAAGTAATTCGCGCGCATTTCGTTTGCGAGCACATTATTATTATGATGATTCTGCTAAGCGTCCGATTTCATAATCCTGCGGGCGGATATGCATTGCGGCAACCGTTAGAAGGAAAGCATATAGGTGCGCTCCGTGCCGCGCGAGATGCTTCGGCGATATCAGGCAAATACGCATTACGCATAAAGGGAAAGAGAGAGAGAGAGAAATTATTCAACTTGAATTATCCCGATTAAAATCAGCCACGGTCCGCACTTGCGGGAGCGCGCGCACTTAGGCATCCGCGTGCACGAGATCGAGCTGCCCCATGGGGTAAAATAGTAAGGCGCGCGCGCGCGCGCGCACAAGGCGTTCGATATCGATTCGTCTCGCTTATTGCGCCTGAAAAGGATTATTAATTGGCCGTACTGGGCGAGGGTTAGCCACTACTACCCCATTACCGTGTTTATTACGCTCAGCTCTTATTCCGCCGCCGCGGAAAAGCAAACTTTCACGTAATGAGGAAATCCTCATTAGAATGTATTCGCGAATATGCCTCTAACGGATATCGGGGCTCGCGATAGCCCACGAATTTGCCTGCGGGCGGAATTGCGTTTCTCGCGAGATCTTATCTACTCGCGGCTTTGTTTTGTCGGGATCTTGGTGGAAATGCTTGTCTAATAGAATTAAATCTTGGCAGTTTAAAACGTTTCTAATGGAAATTTACGTATTGCTTGGATTATTGCCAATCTTTGTATGCCTTTTAAAATTAAAAAAAATGAATTGTTTATTAATTGATTTTTGTTTATTAAATATTTCAGTTTATATAACACGCTTTTAAAGTCCATAAAAACTATAAAAGAATAATCAATAATAAACAGGTAAGGCACTTAAATCGAAAGATATTAAGTCATTAAAAGCCTCTCAACTTGTTAAGTAAATTAACCAATTTCGTTAATACATAGTATGTATTTTTAGAAAGATATTTTACTGCCTCGTGCTTTTAAGTGAAAAATGAAAAGTCAGAGGTTCCTCTCTAATGCAACGGTAATAAAAATAGCCTCTTAACGATCGGCGCAACAGTTGAAAGTCAATGAAAGCCGGCAATCAAAATTACTCAGCCCGCTCCGGTTAATAATCTCGCGCTCCGGCAGCAAAATTTGCACTGTCCTCGAACCGCGGCGATTTATTGTGCTAATCGCATCCGCATCATAACCGCTCCGAAACCTCAATCATCGGCTCTCCGCGGAGTTTTATTGCATTTTAATAACGGCAGTTTCGTCTAAGCAGGCGTACATGCAAGTTACCGAGTTTAAAACCGGTGTGCGCCTCGGGGCGGCCTCTCGAAAAACACACACACCGAGGAAGTTCGCGGGGGAAATTACGCTTGTGTAAACACATCGACGCGCATGGCTGTCAATTTCTCTAATTGTGCGAGCACTGCGACGGTAATAATCTCCTTTCTCTCTCTTTTTCCGGCGTATCGTGTATAAGCAGTGGTTGTATAAGCCGCGTGGACATGCGAGTCGCCGCTTTTCAGATGGGATTCCGCATCTCGTTAAACGGGATGTTAATTGGAACAGCTCAGCCCACTTACATTGTATGGCAAATGTGTCTCGAAACTGTTATTACAAGTTCCTGCGGTAATGATAAGAAAACGTCGAAATCGTTTAACCACGAGTTTTCCTCCTTCGCTGTTTATTTTCTCGCGAATTCGTGATGCAATGCAGATAAGAGTTTTTCAAGCGTACACCTCCGAGTCTAATCTCTCGTGCCGAGAAATTATACGGCGAAAACGTAATACCGCACACAATAAACGCGTCGTTCGTCCTCGAAGGAGACTCCGATTTCATAAGCAGTAACAATGTTTACTTTTCGTTGAGCCGTAAAACGGTGAATAATTCATACAAGGCCACTCGGGCTGGAAGTGCCCACGTCACTGTATCCTGTACGCCACAGCGAAACGAAATTAATTTCTCAATATCAGTTTCTTTCGCGTCCGCGAGGCGCTCGGGTACTTCTCCCCGGCGGAATTATAATTGCGATGAAACGCCTGGTATATCCGTCAGCTGCGTTGGCTAACGTCCCGTAGGAAGTTTTCGCTTTTTTTCTTTCCGGCCCGGCACGTTCTCCTCGCTCTCGCTCGCTCGCTCGCTTCTCCCTTCGCCGCGCGGAGCTTTGGGCGAGGCGCCGGAGAAAATCACGCTCGAAGATAATCTTCCCGCGGCGGACAGGCGCATTTGCTCGGCCGCAACGGCCTCTCGCCGTCCTTTATTTCTGCGACGCAATTATGAAACGGTGGCAGTAACGATGACTGGCTCCGGGCGCCGCTTCCAGGGGTGAACTTGAGCGCCTTTGACAATTGAGTAACGCTTTATTACTTAACTGTTATGGGCTTTTTCAATTAACAATTTTATGAGTCTTTCAGCTCCTCGGCAGGGTTTATTAAACGGCTCGGTAGCGGGAAATATATATCTGAAACTCCCGCCTCGAATATGTATAAATAATGCAAAAAATTAACAATTTGCATCCTACTGGCATATTATATCGTAGCTCTTATTTTAATTTTGTTAATTGGCTCTTTTTATCTGTCGGTTTTATTGCGCCTTAAGTGTTGCCGGCGCATTGTCGTGTTTCTTTCTTTCCTGCCGCTTGATTTAATTACTGGTACAGCAAAGAATTCGCTTCTTTTTGCTCGCAACAATGAAAGTAATGCCGGTTAAAGAGCTCGCTTTTTACGTTTGTGTGAAATTCGACACTTGTTTTTTGTTCGCTTCAAGTTCGCGGAGAAAAATAAAGTAAAAGTAAAACCTCAGATTTGTTACAAAGAATGTAAAAAACGTGTACAACCAACTTCTGCAAAGTGATTCATAATAACCCGAATTAAAAATTGAATCTGAATAGCATTTTAATTAGAAAATCCTTCGCCAATAAGATTTCCGATAAAATTCCAGCCTCCCCGATGCACTCGTGCACTCGCAATCATTAAACGCGAGATGAATAGTAAGCGAATACGCGTGCGATAATTACCGCGTGTCGACGGAGTTTTCCTTTATGCGCTACTATGGGTCCAGAGTTGCGGGTAAAGAGCCTAAGAAGCCTGTTGGCAATTACAACAATGCGCGCTTAATTCGCAAGACGCACATTTGAGTGGAATTGCAATTAAGGTCGGTGTTATAAAGACTTTATAACAAGTGTGAGAGAGAAAAATATTTTTAGCTTTCGTGCAAATTGGAGACAGTTTCTGGCAGGCGAAATAACAGGTCTTGATATTGATGCGAGTCAAAATTACAAGAATTATGTATACATTTTCTTTATACTTGTGTGTAACATCATTCTTGCGAGTAAATACGATAGTAATTACTCTATTAAATTTTACGACCTGCGGTGTAATTAAACTTGTAAAGAATAAAAGCACTTTTCAAATCATTATCCTGATTATTTTACTTAGATAGTATCTATAATTGAATACGAAATAAAAATTATTTCATTATTTTTCAGCCAAGTTTATTGAAGATTACAGTTAATTAACTCGTTTCTTTTTTCTTGGCTTAATTTTGTGGATCGCCATCAAACATCTCATTAAGTTACAAATTATTTTATTTTAAAAACTCGGTTATATTTTAATCAAATCGAACGAAAGACGCATTTAGTTAAGAATTTAAAATTCTCAGAGCAGGGCAAATTAGACTTTCACAGCCTCTACGTTCGTACTAATCGCTAAATTGCCTATGTAGTACTCGATATAATTAAAGATTTTTTGGGAAAGTCGTTAATGAAGATGCGTTACACGTAACAGTATACAAGAAGCCAAATTGGCATACTTCCGCGCTACAGTTAAACCGCCAGAAGCTTGTGCCTCGGCCAGATTATCCCCATTCGCGGCTCTCCCGGGCTGAAGGGGGCTGCCGTTGCTCTTATTAAGTTCGTCGGTTTTTACGCGCGTAGAGCGAAAGAACTGCGAGAACACGCAAAAAGCGCGCGGCAGCCCCGGCGCTGGTTTTCAGTTTGCACATACGTCTTTTACCCCGGGAAAAGTAAGAGCTGTCGAGCCGCCAGAGGAGGAGCGAAGATCGCAGGCGCGAGTTACCGTTGCGGCTAAGTGAACCTGATGTAACGACGAGATTAGGATAACGCACCGCTCATAATAATTATTGCCGCACGCGGCGCGCCAGCCTGAGCTGCACGTCTTCGAGGAAAGGAAGAAACGGTGCGCGCTCCTTCCTTTGTCCCGCGCGGCTGGGAAAAAGGAAGAAAAAATAGTATCGCTAAATTACTTGGCAAAATGCGCTATGTACCTGCAAGTTTATTTTAAAAAAAATCTTATATTCAAAATCGTTGTTTCTTCCGTCCTTTAAATTCCTGTAGAGAAATATGCCATTTAAAGTCTATTATGGAATCTGTTTGATTGAGATAAATAACTAAATCGGCTAAACAGCTTCAATGCTGTTTTATGTAAAATTTTGTTGCGCACAGAAAGGTGAAAAATTGGCCTTTGCAGCAAAACCTTTATAAGACTGTATTCGAAACAAATCTAATAAACACCGACATTTTTTAATTATTACTTTATTATTATTAAAAATCATTTTTAAATACATTACGACATGTTAAAAAATGACTTTGTTACTCTTTTTCAAATAAAAAAATTCGAGAATTTGAGCTCTGAACGTCAACCAAAAACTCCTTTACTTTACAGCCGCAGGCCCATCAGAGAAATCTTCAATTTTCTGAGGGTCATTATGAACTCCGTAGAAAGTTCGCCTTCTGAATTTGGCAATCACCTTATGTACTCGAGATAATCCGAGCACCTTGGCAGTGGGACGTAGGTGGAAATGAAAAAGATTAACGAAGCCAGCTTCGAAAATAAATTTGTCTTTTTTGAAATTCTTGGAAAATCTATCTTCGCTTTAAAACTAATAGTCTTTAAACATTTTTGCCCTTACTATGGCTCTGCGAAGCACTCGACATTCGCTCGCATCGCATCGGCAAATAATAGTCGTCGAAAAAATAATAAAAGTTTGAAAATGAAAATTAGCTGTCTATCTTTTCTATCCACATATCACACATTTAATATTTACGTATCTGCAAAAAACTTTTTTTCATTTTTACTTTGAACGTGATTTGAATAGTAAGCTTGTTTTATGTAATCTATCTGTTAATTGGTTACGCATTTCACGAAATAACACTTGTATTTGAATAGCGATACGGGCAGAATCTGTCTCGTTGTGATATTAAGTCAGTTTTGTAGTGTACATTTAATGTAGAACACAAGAAATTTCAACAAAGCCATGGAGTTTAAAAGAAAATATCTTCTAATACTTTTTATTTTTCACTGTGATTTAGGTTTGTTATTTACATTAAAAACCTGTACTATATTTGGTTTATTGTGCTTTAACTCGCGTATTTGATGTAAGTTTGCATTCACTTTAATTAATGTCATTAAACTTTATTAAAATTATAGTTTTAATAAATTTTGGATATACTTAAATTACAAAATTTTGAGATTATTTGATTACACGATTTATTGTTCTCTTGAAATTGGCTGTACTAAAAAATAGTAAATAGCGGCTTAAAAAAACTGCTGAAAGTGTAACCTCGTAAATATCACGGGACCTAAATCTGAAACGTATAGCCGATAAAAGGTATCGATAGAAAGACGCGCTAAAAAATGCTTCCATTGTTAGGTATCTGCGGAAAATCTACGAAGAAAAGGATCTATGGCGGATCTATGGCCGAAATCGGCGAGTTCCCGTATATGGTGTCACTTAGACGAGATGGAAAACACGATTGCGGAGGTGCTCTTATCACTAAGAAACACGTTTTAACGGCTTATCACTGCATTAGCACTGGTTACAGAAACCTCGTTGCCGTTCTTGGTACGAACAGTTTGACAAGAGGCGGAAAAGCTTATCGTATTGCAAAAGTTCTTGTTTATCCACCTTTCGATGGAAACGTCGTAAAGGACACTTACGACCATGACATTGCTGTGCTGACGGTAATTTTCAGTTTTTATTCAGCATTTATTAATTCTCTCTAATTTTGTATGTAAACCTTGATTATAAACTTAATATTTTTAATTTTTACCAGCTTGAAAACGAAGTGCAACTCTCTTATTTGATATCAACCATCTCATTACCAAACTCGGAAGTGGAAAACAATTCCAGAAGACAATTCGCTGGATGGGGAGATGATTACAGTCAAAAAAATTCTCAATTTTTGCTTAAGTTAAGAGTTGATACGCTGGATAATAATATCTGTAAATCTTATTACCAAAACTACGGATACGGTTATCTTGTGAAGAATCACACAGTTTGTACTATCAAAGAGGCTGGTTACGGTGCATGCTTCGTAAGTGAAGATTCTTTCAGTTTTTTATTATTTAATTGCCAACAAAAAAGTCACAAATACTAATACAAATCGAATTAAATTTATTTACTCATAAATCTAAATAATTTATGTAAGTCTATACCTTTGTAAGAAAATTGAAAAATGTTTATTTATATTTTCAGGGTGACAGTGGCGCGCCTCTTGTTGATGGCAATACTATTATAGGTGTGCTTAGTATTGGATTTGACCAATGTGGTATAGGTTTTCCTGATTTATTCGAAAGTGTGCATTATTACCTCAATTTTATAAATTATGCCATAAGACACTAGTCATTTTTTTAATTGACGAATTTATAGTTAACTCACAGATACGATTGCGCGTATTAGTAAACAAATTTTACAAATTTTTTTAATAAAAATTTTTATAATTAATCGTGAATCAGCAAACATTATCCTCCCTATTTTTTTTTTTTTTTTTCGTATTTCGTTTTGTTTTCCTCTCGGATAGTAAAACAAATTTTCAGCGTCCGATAAGGGCGAGAGAAAAACGTGGAGGATTGCAGAAGAGGCGCTTTGCCAGCTAATGGTTCAATCCGATTAGGCATTGTACTTATGCGACATAAATTCCGGTAGCCCAGTCTTCCTACAAGAGTTTAGGTACGTGCCACAAGCTCAACTATGCTATTCTCGCGGCCGCCGTACGAGCACCGAATTCAGCGCACGAAAATTCGTGCAGCCGAAGTGAAATAAAGTGCAAAAGGCGGAGAGCCGGATAAAGGCGCGAGGCGCGCAATGGGAGAGAGAGAGAGAAAGCACGTTAAAATTAGCAGATTTCGCGTCGCCGTCCTTCTTCTCCTCCTCCTCCTCCTCGAGAGCAACGAACCGAGGCACTGCTAGGCGCGGGCCGATCCTCGATCGCCGACGAGGATAACGCTAAACTTAACGGAAATCTCCTATGCCGCGATGGATTTCCCCCGATGCGCCGCCGAGAAGAAACAAAACCCAGTGGGAAAGAAAGGAGAGGAGAGAGAGAAGAAGGACCGCGAAGAAATCGAGATCCACGATGCCCGCGGAATAACCGCGAGTATATATATACGTAGCCCAGCGGTCGTCATTCGGTAAATAGGGGCCCCCCCGTCGGAGAAACAAGTATAGGGAAGAGCCCAGCGGAAGGAGACTAACGGAGGACAGTTCGGAAAAAGAAAGCGGGCCCGGCGCGCGAGATAAATAGTGGATAGATAGCGGAGCGAAGGTCAGACCGGAGGAAAGTACCGGAAGCTCCGTTGGACGCGCCTGCAGGCACGGAAGGGCCGAGTCGCGCCCTATCGGATCCTTTATTTTCCGGGACTCTGTGAGAAAAAGAGAGGCATGTCCCGGGCTGGTGGGATGCCGATCGCGGATGTTTATCCCGGAGGAGGAACAATGATAGCGAGCACGAGAGAGAGAAAGCGTGCCTTCCTTCTTTTCCGGGCCCTTGACGTAGTCGTGCGATCTGTTCTAATAGCCAGGGTAAGAATTATTATTAGCTAAAAGCCGAGAGCTCGGATTATCAATTCGCGGAGTTTAATTGAATGCCGTGTAACGCTGGACAGCGGCAAGCGGCACATCGGGAGAAAGAATTTATCAACGTCGGCCGATCCTGTAAGCGTGCACGTAAATAGAGAGAAAAACCTCAGCTCCGGTAGCTTCGCCGCATGAAAAAGCTACCGAGCAAAATCCCCGCGTTACCGAGTCGCCGCGGCGGCGGCGGCGGCGGCGTCCCTCGTAAAACGTCAGTTGGCGATTTTAGCCTGCCGCTCTTCTTTCCTCGCTTCTGCGGAGAAATTAACATAACCGGCGAGTGGAGGAGAGCGCAAAAAAAAAAGAAAAAAAAAAGAAACGGCGAGGGGAGAGGGAGACGGGAAAATGGGAGCGCGGAAGAGAATGTTCGGTCACGCGTGGCTGCGGACAGTTGATGGGACGGTAGTCATCGAGGAGTCGAGGAAAACGGATGACCAAAGCCGAAAGCAGCCGCGCCGCAGCATCATATCTGCCTTACATACGCGCAATATGTATATATAACGCAAGCAGAAAAATCCGACCTGAAAAGATGCGCCGACTGCCTGGTCTAAAACCGAGCCAATCTAAACTACTGTTAGATCTTTTCGCTCAACCGCTCCGGCCGTAAGTAGGTGTGAATTGCTCGAATTAAAGTTTCATTTTCCGCGGGGCGAGCGAGCGGAGCCTCCGCGGACGATGCCGATCTCGAACCGCCGCTCTCGCCGATACGGATCTGCTAAAAACGCGCGAATCCGAAAAATGATTGCGCAAACGTGCGCGGCATAATTCAACGGGGAGGAGAACGTCTCGATCCTCGGGGGTGATGGAATCTCGCTCTGTCAATAACCTTCGTCCGTCGAAAAAATGCCGAATCCGCAAGGGAGATATATATATATATATAGAGTCGGAAAGAAACGGGAACAAGCCCCGACGAAATCCGCTCGAGACGTTTACACGCGGCGCGGGACCAGCGGGAGGAAATAACGATGGCGCGGCGGCCGCTTGGCCACACGTAGACATTAGCATTCGAGCGCTTTGATCCCCAACCGCGATTCCGTTAAGTATACACGTCATCCCGCGCTCTCGTGCGGTTTTTCCCTCTCCCGCGCGATCGAGCGAAGCTCGTTGCTCTCTCGCTCGCCGGCAATATCAGAATCTCGGATCAAAAATAATCGCATCCCGGCGCCGACGCCGCCGCGTGCGGCGCGTATAAGTGCCCCCGCGCGCGCCTGCCGCGCATCTTAATTCAGAGGAGGAAGCACCGCCCAATTAGCCCGCCGATGCGCTCGTCACCTTCTCTTTTATACCATCGGCTAATCGGCGGCCCGGCGACGACTGGTTATGCAAGCGACTTTCCTTTTTCTTCGGCGAGCAGCGGCATTTCTTTCCCCGATTAAATTATTGCACCGGCCGCCGCGCGCGCGCGCCGTTTTACGAGCTAACCCAAAGCGTGTAAAGGCTTCAACGGTATAATTCAATAAAGGATACATCTTCGCGCGCAGCCCGTCTACGTACGCCTCGCGCGCGCGCGAGTTGACGTTTCGCTGGAAAAGCTTCATTTTCGAATTATTATTGCCCTCTTAAAAATATATATCTATTCTTAGTGTGCGAAAAGGCTCGGGAGCAACAGTTACGTTCGCGGAAGGTAGGCAGGCCTCGATTCTCAATAGGGAGCATGGGATACTTTATATGCCATTGTTCGAAGTTAAAAATATATTAATTTTCAGGCCGCCTGGCCCAATTACACTGAGAAACGTAAAAAGTGGAATAGCTCGCGTATAAAATCTTAGATCGGCTTTGACATTGCCATGTGTGTCAATAATTATATTGTCTCGCGATCCCGAGATTCGCTCCCCTAATTAGGGACCTAATGGGCTTTGAATTCAGCAATGCGAGCGCGGAGCCTAATTATATCGTCCCCGATTGTGCAGGAAGTTAAAATTCGAATTTATATCACGAGGAAGGAGTCTCGGGGTTCGGGGGATCGGTAATCGGCATCCACATATTGCCGAGATAGATACGTAATATTAGATAATCGAAGACAATGCAACGCTTCGGCAAAGCGGCGCTGCCGCACTGTTGCAGAACAGCGGCCCGGTCCCATTGTGCGCCTGGGCCCTTTTAGTATCAATAGCCCGTATTTTGAATGGTCGCATTAATCGGCGGTGCATCGGGGATCCGGGGGAGAAACCGGTGCGGAGCGAGGAGGAGGAGGAGGAGGAGGCGGATGTGTCGTTGCTCCTCGCGTTACCACTCGCCGCGGCTGCGCGCGGCCTTGCGTGGGCTCTCGTCGTCGCGCTCGGCTCGGGCCGTTCGCGTGGCGGCCGCTCAAGTAGGTCAGCACGATCTCCGATGCTAATCGGCCGCGCAGATATATCGCTCGCTTTGCCCGCGCGCGCGCGCGGAGAGGCGAAATTTCCTTTTATTCCGCCGGCGGGGAGGCGCATCCTGCCGATGGGCCATCGTGCACACCGCGGGGCCCGCGATTTCAGACAATCGGAGAAGGCCCTGGCCCGCCGCCGGCGCAGGAAATTGCCCCAAAGCAGAGAGCGCCGGACTCGTTCGTTCGCCGGCTAGCCGCGCGCACCGTTAGCGGACGAGAGCCGAGTAGCCGCAAAGATGCAGAGGGGATTATTCAATCTCGAGCCGATGCGCCGCCGAGCATTTAAGCGACGCCGCGGCGATCCCTGCACCCCGATGCGGGAGCTAATCTTCTTTATTTCTAGACGCGTCAGGCCGCCGCCGCCGCCGTTTTTTTCACTCCCATTAGCGATCCCTATCTGCGGATTCCTATGCTTAGTTTCCGCTGCCGCAATATCGGCCCGCGATCTCAAATTTCAAAACTAACGCCGCTACTATATCTGATATCGTCCATTTCCATCTGCAGAATTTCCGTTTTATTGGCCAAGCGAGCTCTCAATTTCTAGCGAAAATCTATTTTGAGAGCTCCGAGAAATATATAAATCTCGACGACCGCGAGAGTACGTTGATAAAAGCCGCGGCTAATAAGAGCCGGCGGCGGAGACAAGTTTGCGCTCGCCGAGTGGCGATAACGATTGTTAGCCAAGTGAGCAATTGTTGTCCCTCGTGGAACAAGTCGTCGTCGTCGTCGTCGTCGTCGCGTGACGGGGGGGAGAACAGGACGCGAGTGTCGCCCGCGGCGCTTCATCTGGAGCACGCAATAACAGCGCTCCACCGTAATGACCGAAGCCGAGCACGCGACGCCACTCGCTCTAACGATCCACCTAAATGTTTTAGGCGAAATTGAAAATTGATTACGAAATCCCACCGGTGGGTTTTGCTCGTTACAGCCGGGCGCGCGACGTCTAAATTGTAATTAACGGTTCATTAGTGCAGGCGGCGCTAAAAATAAGCCGTTTCCCGGACGCCCGGCACGCGCTCCGGGTTTTCGCGCCGACAGAGGCTCTCTCGGGCGTAATGGCGGGAGGACACGCGATCGCGGCGACTAATAGTCGCACCCGGGCACATCGGCGACCGATTGCGGTCTCTTTCTTTCTGTGTGTTGGCTCGAGAAAAGGGGAGCGGGAGATATCGTAGAGTCCGGCGCTTATTTTCCGAGCGAGCGACTCGCCCCGAGCTTTCCGCCTCTCCGCCGTGGCTCTGTGCACATCGTCGAGAGCGCGCTTTCACGGCTGAGCTGAGCCGCGAGGGGTACGAGTGATCGACGAGGATAGTCATCACCTTAGCCTATATACTCTTGTTTGTCTCCGCTGACTCTTCTTCCTCGTCCTCTGCACGGATGAAAGAGTTTCGAGGAGGAAAGAGAGAGAGAGAGAGAGAGAGAGAGACGAGTCGATGAAGCGTCACGTCCTTACCGTTAGGGAGATCGCGAGAGCGCACCTGTTATCTCTGCTCGTTAAACGCAAAATCGGCAAGATAATTTAGCGCCCACTCTTTCTTTCGCCGATTCTCTGTCCCGAGGATTTCTTTCCGATTCTCGGACGTATAAATAGATTCGCGGGGGGAGATATCAATGCGCAGAGCCGCGTCGTTGCCCGAGAGCGCGCGTACGCGTATAAATGCGTATATACGCGGCGCGGCGCAACCTGAAATCAAGCGAAGATCGACGTTTCGAGGAAAGGCACTCGGCGCGGTTAACGACTGCACGGCTCGAGTCATTTTCTTTGCCCGTAAACTAGTTATTATGCAGTGCGCGCGCGCGCAGCGCCGCGTCGACTTTTTTTTGCTTCTTCTTTTGGATCCTCCGCTTTTACGCCCGGCGATTCCCCGCCACGTTCGGCTCGATTTGCTGATTAATTTTTGAATGACACTGGCTTTCAATGAGCCAGGAAGCGTAACGGGCTCCCCCGTCATTACCTCTAATTACGACGCGGTAGTTTTGCCCCCGCCGCGCGAGTGCCGGAATAATAAAGGGAAGCACCACTGCTTACGTAACAGTTAAAGGGAAAATTGATTTTCCAGAAACATTTGAAAATTGGCAGTTTTGAGGTATTTTAACTCTAACGAGAAGTAGGGATTTAAGGCTCTCTCTCTCGGGGAAGACATAAAATTACGGATGAAGAAGAAGAAGAAGAAGAAGCTGCGTGCAGGCTGCTTAGTCCATTGCGACGCGCATGAAAAAACTAGTAGGAAGTGTTAGGGCAGGATGCAATCTTTATGGCGCGCGGATCAATTAGCGAGGAAGAGATCGATAAAAGCGCCCGATCCCCGCATAATGACGCGGGGCAAAAACGGCGCCGGCTGCTCCCTCCCGTTTCCTCAAATTTTCCACCACCCAACCCCGAGGCAGAGAGCGAATTTCGTTGATTCACACACGACAAAGCTCCTGTCCAGTTAGGCATGGAGTTTCGCAGAAAAATTATCACCTCGAAAAGAAGTGCCGCTCGGCGCCCGGCAGATATTTATCAGCGGCTAAATGTTGGCGCGCGCATAACAGTGCCGGGACTCTCTCTCTCTCGGCATAACGTAGCAAGCATGACGTTAGTTATGCGAGCGCATATTACGCGAGCCGCGGCATTCTCCGCGGATATAATGCGCCGAGTCAAGATCAGCGGGTGAAAGTCACAGGCGGGCAAAGCCGCTCTCTCGGCGCTTTTCTCACGCACTAATTTGCCTGCCGCGCCGCGCGCTCGAATGCGAGAGGCCCCCGTAAAAGCCAAGCTTTTCGACATCGCGCTTTGTCTGCGCCTCTGCGCCGGGGAAATTATTACGCGTTTCCGTGTGAAGTTTCGCAAGGGTTATATCAAAACTCCGGCTCGGCTCGTTCCAAAGCCCGTTTCCAAAGGCAGCCTAGCTGTCCGTGAAAGCCGGGAGGAGGGAGGGAGGGAGCCAAGGCAAACAGGAGCTGCCGCGGGAAATCGACGATGAAATCGTTGGCGCGTTGAGCCGAGTCCTCGACTGCACTTGACCTTTGCTCCCTTCCGCCCGGCGATTAGGCTGATTTACTTTTCCTCCGTCTCTCTGTCTTCTGAATATACATGAAAAAACTTGCAACCGATCATTTTCTCTAATTAGTTTCTGCGTTGATCAGGTGATTAAGTGGGAATCTCGTTGTCGGCAATACATATTCATTCGGAACACACGCCGCAGTCATTTCGTTGCCGTCTAATTCAGCCATAAATCACGAAGCTTTAAAATAATGTGGACGTAACCTTTGATTTGAAAAATACTACGTTCATTGTTGACAATGAAACAAAAGAATTACGAGTGAGAGTATCGCTTAATTGCACAAAAGATTTATGATTCTCATATCTTGGCTCGTTGCATCCCCTTAAACGCTTCGAACTTAATTATATGCCTGCTTGCGAATGGAAAATCTCGAGCTCGAGATTTAGAAGTTAAATAGAATTTCTATTTTAAATCGATACGCGTATAAACATTGAAAATAAACAGCGCGACGGTTAAACAACTCGTCTACTAAATTAATAATTTATGACGCGCCGTAACTTTTGATCTAAAGCAGACGCTTACAATATTAATAAAATGTGTGTTCGAAATTATTAATGCGTCCCAATAAATACAAGTTATTTAAGCTATGAACGGTACAGTCGGCCATCAAACGAAACGAAGCTAAAAAAATCGAAAAAAATTCATAAAACCGAGCGTGCCTCACTCGTAAAATGAGAATGAATGCCCGAAGATCTAGTTTTGAGATATTTTAATTTAACCGTAACTCGAAAGTAAAGCTATTTTTCCTGTCAATGGCGATATTGCCATTATAACGTTGCTCGGGAAATTATGATAGCAGTGCGGCGTCAGCGGACGGACCGTTACTCAATTTTTGTATACGCACAATTCTAATTATTCAGGAGCAGCAGCAGTTCCCCGAATGTAAACGTTCGCGGAATTCATTGACACATTTTCGCGCGCGAGGTAATCACCTATGCCATCGTTTATCTCGGCGCCGTAAAAAATAAAACGTATACAGATGCGCCTCTGGCCGGCTGCGCGCGCGCTTGGATTAATTTCTGCGCATCTCGTTAAACGCGCTCCGCGCACAAAGCCTGCGCACGGAGCTTCGCGAGAGCACAGCCTACCGGCACTCGGTTGCCCCCGTCCGGATCCATACCATTGTTAAACAAATTTGTTCTAGCGGATTGAAGAAACTGCCGTTTTCAGCGGCACTAGCGAAGCGAGACCAGCGTGCGAAAGAAGAATACGTCTGCAGCGAGGCGAAGGCAAAGCCGACGGCGGAGGAGAAACAAGAGGAGAGAGAGAGAGAGAAAGGCAAGGGCAAGCGACTTTAGCCAGGAGAAAGAGCGGGAGGAGGAGGATGCAAGCTTCGAAGGAAACGCGGGAATGTAGTTAATCAATTGGCAAATTGTTGCCCGTTACTTGGGTAACCCCGTCGAATCGATTTGGTGCGGACTTGCTCCGTCTCCCTCTCTCTCTCTCTCTCTCCGACTTCAAGTTCAAGCGCTTTGCGCCACGCAGCTGCAGCGGCGGCGGCAGCAGCCGATCACCTCTCTGCCCGCGCCGCTCTGCCACCAATCTCGCTGCTCCCGCTGCTTCTCATGGCCTCTCTCTCTCTCTCTCTCCGGGGGAGAGAGTGGGTGTGGGAGAGCATCGATCTCCCTTTGTCGAGAGAAACGATCGGCGCTGCGGAACATCTTCATGCTCCGAGCTCGAAAACTCGCGGCTCTCACACAGGTGGATGGCCTTGCCAGCCGGGCATTTAAAGCCGCCGCCGCCGCCGCCGCCACTTATATTAGGGCTTATTTTCAAAGATTAATCGCCGCCCGAGCGGCACGAGCTCAATTTCCGACCTTTTTTTCGCTAAACTAAGAGATCACGAAGGGGGCACTTAATCACAATACGCGCAAACTGCCTCGGAAAAGGCGCGCAGGAATAATTTCCTCGGAGAGAAAAGAATAATCAGGCGGCCGAGCGAGGAACGTGGTCCAGATTCGGATCGACGTCTGGGCCCATCGGGCCGCGAGGGGAAGTTGGCGCTGTGCGCGCCGCGCGGCAGCCGAGGAAGAAAGTGCACAGTCCGGTAGTTCCGTTCTTGTCGCAATTAGTCATCGAGCGTGCGCTCCCGAAGTCGTGACTCCCGGCGGCGGTGGCAACCCGCGCGCCACATCCTTCTTCTCCTCCTCCTCCGTTCATCTCGATCGCGTCATTAATGGGGGAGCATCGCGAGACGCGCATTAACGTCACGATCGATGACGCAATCGAGACTATCCCGGGCCGCGTTGTATACCTGCCGGCCGCCGGAAAAAGTTATTAATGTCGTCTTAATCGTGAGGAGGCTGTGATGGATTGTTTCAGCGTCGCGAGCCGACTGCTTTTTATTTATGCTCGCGCGGGGCTTTTATATTGTTTTTACGAGCTGCCGCGTGTCGCGCAAGAAGCTCTGCGAACATTAATCTAGGGGGAGTCGATGCAACGCGTTCCTCATGCTTATTAGGCGCGCGCGCGCGCTCCGATCGACTTTCCCATGACGGAATCTCATCGGAAAGCAAGTCCTCCCTCTTTCTTTCGACGCGTCATTAAAACGGTAAATATCTTTCCGAAATTTTCGGCAAAAACGTGTGAATAGCGGTCTTAATTTAGTAGCAATTATCGGTGATTTCGAACGCCAGCTGCTACTTGTTCGAGGAATCGAAAAACACGATTGCCTAAGAATGCAGGAGGATTTATATTTGGAATTTAGAATATGAAATAAGAAACCCGCGCGGCCTTAGAAAAGTCGAAAGAAGCACAATCAGTCGTAACGCATTATCATAAATGTTCGCGAAATTAGACGACGCAAAAAGCGTCGGGGATGCTCCGCTTCGCCGGGCTGAATTAGTGTTATTTTCTTTTCTCGAAACAACAACAACAACGAGCAACCCGGCCTGTTACTTTTTCGCGCGGGCGAGCGCGCATCTCGCCGCGGATATAATTTACATCCTTCCTCGAATCTCGAACAATTCGATGCTGATAATCCCATAAAATTATTAAGCGAACACGCAGCGGGAATTTCTTACGGGGAATCGTAAACTTCTAAGATTGGCTCGATATTGCAGCGCGTAAAATCGCCTCCGGCGCGCGGAACACATATATATATATAAGAGCTCTCGGCGGAGGATGCTGCTTTGTATTATTCATACGCGGCCCCCGAGTGCATTGAAATTCACGCGCGATGTTTGCGCAGTGTGCCTACAGGTCAATCCAGTCCTCCCTTTTTCAGAATACCTTGGCTTATTATTTTGGAAGCGGACATAAATCTTTGTATACCACCGAGAGAGCGGCTGTAATTAAATACTAATTAATAATCAGAGAGCCCGCAACGGCCGCTGGATGATTTATGCAAACATAAGTAATCTGCCCTCGGGGCACTGCACTGTTATGGTCCTAATTGATATTTTAAATCTGACGTTACCAGCCATTTGTAATAAAGACTTTGTCTCGGTTGTAATAGAAGCGTGGAATCTCCGCGTCTGACCGGCCTCGGCTTTTTTCACTGGCCGAGCATCGAAGGGTCGATTTTTCGCGGCTGCCTCACCTACATACACATCAGCTCCTTGGATGACACGGTCGAGCGATCCATGTCCGGCGTCGTAATACGATCGCGCGCGGCGCGCGCGGTATAACCGCCGCGGCGGCGCATAACTGGGTAACGGGTAGCAGTTGGGGGGGCATTAAATGCAGGCTGCGGATGACCGACGGACGATCGATCGGATAACGGACGATGTGTAACAGTCGGTCGGCGCGCAAGAAGCCGATCTCTCTGCCGCCGCGACTGCTTTGCATATATACGCGAGCTACTGCATCACGACGTCGATAATGCCTCTCTCTCTTACCTTTGGCCCTTTGCCTCCTCTTCCCTACCTTCGTGCTGGCCGACGGGGATTCTTTTCAGGCTCCTGTGTTTCGCTATCCGTTCGGCAAACTGTACTCGTTGTAAGGCTTAAAACCACTGTTACTCGGCCGCACGCGCAAACGCCAGGAATTTCGCGGAACCACTCGCTTTTCTCCTCTTATAAGCTTTCGCGAAGCGGGGGTGCTGCTGCTGCTGCTGCTGCTGCCTTGCCGCTCCTCTCCGATCCGAGAGCGTATCTCGAGCGGATCTCGAGCGAGATTTTGCCGAGCGTGTGTATAGCAGCCGCGCGGCCAACGTGCTCTATGACAAGATGAAATTTTATCGCTCTCTCGTCTCGTCGAGACGAGGGGTACCGAGAATGGGCGGAGCTCTCGTGTTCAGCTTCGAGCTTTTTTCAGCTGCCCGCCAGAGAGATCGGACAAGATGTAAGGCAGGTCCTTCGGCTAGATAAAGTCTACGCAAATTGCCGGAGTCGGAAAAAATTACGAGTCTCTCGTCTATTTTTTTTTTTTTATCTGTTTCGTTAGTAATTTAATCTAGCGGATGTCGTCATCCTTTTGATATCTCATTTTGTAGATTAGCTCAAAATCCCTTCCGCGCCCGTAATAACAGGCTCCGGTGTTATTAAGCATCATCGAAAGAAAGTTAATTCAAGTCTTACACACAAAACTCTCGCTAAGCGTAATAATAACTTTTACCACGCGCTAAACGCTGCATATGTATGACACGCCGCGTCGGAAGATAATAGAAACGCCGAGTGGATAAATCATTTGAAATTGAGATTGTACTTTATGTGAGTGTGCAACAATGCTGCTTGCCTTGCGTGTACTTTTTGCACTCCGCGGAGAACCCCCGCGATCGATTAAAAACGCCCATGTGGTTCGAGATCGCGCGTTTATCGATGCGCGCTCGGTCGTGCGCACGCCGCCATGTGCCTCGGCTAATACTCGTCCCACGCGGCCGCGGAGACGTTCGCGCGCCACCCAGGATCGAAATGCGCGCGGAAAAAAGGCCGGGAAAGACACTCGGGGAAAATATCCATCGATTACCCAGTGACACTCCTATCTCTCCCTTCCCCCGTCCCGAGTCGCGGGGGGGAAACAGCCGTGTGTTCCTGCACGCCGATATCGGATGTACGCGCGGGCGGTCTAGTCGCGCTGGGGACGATTACCGAGCCGCACGGACACTTGGAAAATTGATGAGCATAAATTGCAGCCTCGCGTCGGGGGCTATCGAGCGATCGCCGAATATTCTTTATACACGTCGAGCGCGCCGCGACAATTGGAGTTATTGAAAGGCTACTTAGCCCGCGGTGAGCTCGCGCGCCGACGATCGCCGATGCGCGATGATGCGGAGATGATCTGCTGGCCCGCTATATATAGCCGGGGCGATATAAAACGTCGGCGCGGGCAGCCTGCATGCATACGTAAGAGCCGGACCGTTATCGGTCTCTCTCTCTCTCGCGATAGGTATCATGAGCGATGATGGGCGGAGATCGCCGACATGATGAACGACCGGTCGCCTATTTATTGATTTAATTGTTCGCTCTCGCTCGCGGAGCGGTTACGCAGAGGGGGGAGAGGCAGCTGAGAGGCGCTTAGATATCGCCTTAGTATTTTCCGGCTCTAAAGAGATGGAGGATACACGGAGGAGACTCGGCGCTCTGGCTACCACTGCCTCCGGGCCGAGACTCTCGCTCGGGCGCTGCGCATCGATGAGTCGTGAGATATTTCGCTGAACGCCGCGGCGCGGGCATTAATCACGGAAATGGCGAATTAATAAATGCCAGCCTGATAAAGCTGAATAATAATTCTCGCTCCCTGGTTTTGCGCACAGAGGGCTCCCTTTAATCGACGCCGCGCGCGCGCGCTAAGCGCTAAGCGCTAAGCGCGATATTCTATTTTGACGCGTCGAGCGAGAGAGGGAGAGAGAGAGAGAGCTTTGGCGCGCCTCCCCGACACGTACGTTACCCATGCTCGGTTTACTATTTGCGACACACTGCAAACGCGTTCTTGCCGGGGCGATGCTATCGAGGCGATAATTATGAGCTACTCTTTTTGCTCCCGGTGCTTGTATTTCTGCGCGCTTTACCTCCGCGCCTGCCTGACTGCCTGCCTGCCGCGCGCGAAACCCAATGAGCTGGAAACCGATATTTTTCTCATGCGTTAGATTATTTCAATTCGAAACGATTAAGCAGTACCCATCACTTGTTGCGACGCCAAGATTTCTCGCTCTCCAGATTAAATTCCTTGATTTGTAATTATTGAATATTTCTTTGTCGCTGAATCGAGAAGGTAGAATTGAAAAGTTTTTATTTAGATGAATTGCCCGCTCATTGCGATTCGCGTGTTAATCATCGCGTGCGCGCAATGTGTCTTTACTGCTTTGAGCAGATTGTAAAAAAAGTTTTACAGTTGATCAAGACTGATTGCGAATCGGGTCGATTAACAGCTTCTTCTTAATGATGATTTGTTGCGAAGGCCGTAAAAGGTGTACACTAAATTTTCGGCGGCAGTAAATAAACTTTAACACGAATTCTCACTCGCCACAAAGAGATCGCACTTCTTAGATTTTCGTAGTATGCACTTCCGGAGGAAAGTTTTCCCATGCCCTATATATAATTCAACGATGTACAAGTAATCTTGATACATTGAATTCGTTTGAGAGCAAAGGCTGACATCAGGAAGAGGCTAATTATTCATATATTTTTTATGCGGAAATTGTATTGTTTTCCTTCTAAAATTACTCGACGTCGCAATTTATTTGTATTCTTCACGTGTCTGCGAATTAAGAAAATTATCCAGCATCGACTCAATTTAATAAGCCTGCAAAGTATGCAATAAGTACTTCATATTTAATCAGATTAATCTGAATTTCTTATTTCTATAAATTTGAATGATTTATTATACGTTTCAGCCATTCTATCGGCTTAGTGTCGGTGGATGTAACATTTTAAGTACGATATTTATAATTCTCAGATCGCGTATCCATATTCATGACTTCATTAACATTGACTGATTGACAACTGCACCGTTCCAGCGCCTTTTACTTCCAATTAAGTTCTCGATAAATTTGCGTCGCGTTACAGAAAATGCAAAGTACCGCTAAACAAAGTATTATCCTTCTTCGGAAAATTATGCATCTGCCTTATCCTATTATTGTAACTAAAAAATTTCTGCAAGTACAAGTAATTTGAAATACGTTCGTTGTAGCTTTTGTTAGTGAAGGTTTATAAAAACGGACCCAAGAGGAAACAAATTTACAAGATGTTTATTATTGTGCCAACATTTCGGAAACTTTTGTAAAATATCTTCTTCTTCTATATTATATTATATTAAAATGCTACTGGTCAGCCGCCGTCCGTCGTTCATTTATGACGTTACTTCATTTTCTAATAGTTGATATATTAATGTATTAAATAGACTAATATAATTGATATATTAATATATCATAAAATTCTTTTAAAAAAGAAAATCATAAAATTATATTTTTAACGTAACATAAACTGTTAATGCACAATAATTATGTAAAAATTGTACATATATATTCATTATTATTATTATTTATAAATTAACACTATTTTTTTTTAATTTATAATGTAACATAATTATTATATTTCATATTACTGAAACTAATAAGATATGACAAAGAAATATTTAAAAAATCCATTTTAAGCTTAAAATCGTTAAAATAAAAAATTTACTTTCTAAATAAATCTATTCATTCTTGTAATTAATTTTTTTCTCATTATTCTTTTCTCAAATTTCAGTTCTTACAAATATTTCTACCGACCGAACGTTAGCGAGGGAGGAATTTTTGCTAATTAATAAAAGAATTGAACAAAACGCTTTGCTATTAATAAATTCACGTGTCGTCTGGTGCGAAAACCTCCCAAAAATGCAGACTAAAAAATTTGTTGCTAATTAAACGAAAAAAAAGCTAACAAGCGTCATCGAAATCCTTCGGAACGTTGAATTATTCAAAAGACTCTCTGCCCCCACGACCGAAGATACCAGAATCATAGAAACTAATTGCCCGACTCAGCCTTGGACGCGGTTCGGCCGGAAAGGCTATTACTCGGAACGAGCCCGGTGCTCCGCGGCCCATCGGAATATCGCACGCTCGGTGGACCGTTTCGCGAGCGCTCGAAACAGGGCCCTGTCGCACGCAAATGATTCTCTCTCTCTCCGAGCCCGAGTCCCGCGGCTGCAGGTGCGCGCGCGAGAGAGAGAGAGATCTTATTAATAGCCGCGGGCGGCTCTTGATTCCTCTTATTCTCGCGCGAGAGAGAGAGAGCCTTCATGGGCGTCCGATTTGCCAGTCGCGCTCGCATTAACGACCTTGACATTGCATAATCGCATCGGAAATGGAATAGGAGTAATAGCGCAAGGGGGGAAGGGAGGGGAAAAAAGGCGAAGAGCGCCAGAGGTTTATGAGCTGCGATGTTTATACTCTGATACGCGTGCATAATGAAGAAAAAACGCCCGGGAGAGACGCCCGGCCGGCTCGCCAGCACGCCCACTTTAATGGCTTTGATATTGTTAAATTACATAGGAAGCGAAATATCGGTTATTACTTCGAGGCTAGTATATTACGTGTCTATCTAATGTACGAACGCGCATCCTCGGCTTTAATTTATTGTGAAATCAGTTAAATCGTTCGATTTCTGGTCGAAGGCGCAAAAGGAGAACGAAAAAGCGTTAATTCGCTCGCCTTTGTTTCGCTAAATTGCCCGATAAATCGTTCCGCATTAATTTCTTTGTAATGCGTGTTTATGTAAATCGTGCGAGAGGTTCGCCTGGCGTTTGCAGTACATTTGTTTGAACGTTATTCAGCCTGGAACTCGAAGCGCCAGTTCTTTACCTTCGTAAATCAGTGTCGCTGTACATCAATGCCACACGCTACTCGTAAACGGCACTTTCAACGTCGCGGCGGACGTGCAAAAAAGACACAAAGTGCAAGTAGTACTTTTTCTTTCCCTTTCTTCGACGACTCGAAATGTGTTTTTCCGCTCGCTGAAAAACACGATTTTAAACTATTTGAAGGGGAATTACAAATTGATTGCACAATTACCGCGAGATAAGTTTCATTAAAAACCCTTTATTTTCAAGGCAACCCCGGGAGAATGAAATGAAGCGGTAAGTGTTTAATAAACATTAATGGCAGGCAAAGAGACCGAGAGGAGGAAAGGGGAAAATTCAAAAACAAATGAAGTCGAGAAGTCTGCAATTTCCGCGAAGCGAGCAGTCTGGCGAGCAGTAGGCGCCGTTGTCAAGTCCGCAATTACGTTAGTTCAGGAAGCGCGGAGGAGAGAGAGAGAGAGAAAGAGAGAGCCTCGGCTGAAAAGCCAACTACAAAAGCGGGATGCTAGAAATTACTCGTCCCATGTCGCGAATGGACGTTTTCCCATCGATGAAACAGCAGCGGCAGAAGCGGCGACGGCGCCGGCACTTTGTCGCTCTTCCCACTATAGAATTTAAGGCCTGCATGCGCGAGTATCGCTCGGCGCGCGTAAAAGCCGCCTCTCTCTCCATCTCTCTGTATAATGAGAATACAGAGGGAACGTTTACTCGGGGCGCCGCACGGAACGACGAGGAGACTTGGCGCACGACCCGTTACTCATGAGTGTTGTCGCAGAGCTCTGCTCCTCGAGAGCGCACTTCTGTCTGCGCGTCGCTTTGCCGAGCCTGACGTCTTCACTCGCGCCTCTGCTCTCCGGATTCGCACTCTCTTCACTCTCGAGTTTATATCGCGTGTATGCACAGCCCGCAGCGCGCAGCACCGCTCTGCCAGGACAAATCTTTGCCTATTGTGCGTGTACGAGGTGCTGCTGCTGCCTGTTTTCTCAGGCGATTCCCTCTTATGGAAATCGAGTGTTTCTCCTGTATCGACATCAACGTTGGACGCTATTCATTTTTTTCTTCCTGGTATATAAAAAACAGCGCGATATTTCGAAAGAGTCGTTGGCCAGCTTTATCAGCCTGCAATCGAGATCCCATGGAAGAAAGGCTCGTAAAGAATAGCTGCGCAGTGACGCGGAATTTTCGCGGCGCAGGGGGCATTAAAAGCCAGTTCTTTCCCCCGACCCTCTCTCTCCCCCCGCGTGTGGCAGCTTTCATTTTTCTCGCGCTTCCTCGCCGCCGTATATACGCGGCGAACTTTTCTAATTATTCGGACGCCGTTAGCGACGGGACGAGAGAGACTGCAACGGCAGCCAACTGTACACCCGGCGGCGATCGCCTCGAATCCGGCAGGTGCTAAAAGAGTATATATCGTACGTCATAGCCCCGACCGCAATCCAATCGTCCGGAGATTTACGAGCGGCCGCGCGCAGCGCTGCGGCTACCTGTTGCTCTTTTCCCGCGCGCAGTGCGCACGCGTCGCGAGACGGGACGTGTACGTATATACGCCTGTATACAGGAGCCCGAGCGGCTCAATGGGCTGCTGCTGCTGCTGCTGCCGCTGCCTGCATTTATTACGCGGGGCAGCGAGAGCCGAGCGTAAATTTCGCATGCGTCCCGCGACGATAAGTGAAATAAATCGATATTTATACGCCCCGATACGCGCTCGATCGTCGTTTACGAGCTTGTTCAACATTTTCAGAACGGGGACACTTTATTCTTCGGGAATTTATTCTCGCCCCGGCGACCGATTAAGATAGCCCGCGGCCCGTAAATTTCAATTGCAAAGGATTATTCGCGTTTGTCGTGCCTCTTTTTCCGCGGCTCTCTCTCTCTCTCTCTCTCTCTCTCTCTCTCTCTCGCGGGCAACTAGTTTTTAAAGGCTAATTTTCGTCGCCGTTAACGGATTCGCGACTCGGATTTTCCTTTTAATTATAACCAAGTATCTTGTAACAGTTATCCAGGGATATTTACAATCAATAAAGGCACAACACTGCATAAATTTTCGCTAGAATCCTTTAACGATTAATAAAAGCATTTAACGTCCGAGTGTCAAAAATCCGTTGAAAATGTTAATTCTGCCAGGCTTTTTTCAGGCTCGCTCGTGTTTTACTAGCGCATAAAATTTTCAAGTATAACCGTGCGTTCTACGTAATTAACCTGATCTCATCAAAAACGGTTGAACTAGTTTCTCCAAGGTATTTTGTACTTGCAACGGATTCAAATTGCTCAAAGCCAGATCTATTTTTATCAAGAAGCAATTACGATGTATATGTAAATTTCAAAATTACAGTGTATAAATGCCGCTTTTTTTCGCGCAACATTTGTGAACTCAATTCTCGCGCTCGTATATATCCACTCGTACGCAGCCTCAAAGTATACGCTTTCAATGCTCGGAGGGTAACGAACCTTGACAGTACACTGATTACGGCAAATGTGTATGATCAGCTGTTTACGTAGAACGAGAAAGTACTTTCGAGCCTTTTAAAAAGGCATTTATCGGAGCAAACAATATAAGAGCAATAATTGCAAACGCCGGAGACTGTCAATTTCGGACAGGGGGAATTTTAATCCACGCAGGCATTAGCGGCTCTTGGCAATCTCCTGGAAATCCTAAAAGTATTGCTCATGCCGCTCTTCGCCGCATTATGCAAAGCTCATGCGGAGTCACGAGCAAGGCCGGCGCTTAAATTTTCTCATTCAACCTCGGAAGTCAATTATAAGGCAGGCAAAGAGTCGGGGGGCCCCCCGGCAAATGAAGGAAAAATGCTTCCCTGGAAAAGAGCTGAAGCTCTTTTTATATATACATATATATACGTACAGAGAAAGAGAGAGAGAGAAGGAGCACGACACGAAGCGCTTCCTTTATTACCTCTCGCGCCAGCTCCGATTTCTTTATCGTCTATTTACTCTTTATGTCCTCTCATTATACTCGCGAGAGCGCGGGCAAATCGTATTGTTCTTTGTTCTAAAGTCCTAGCCAGCGGGAGAATGCAAAGGTTGCGCAGATCGCGCGGGGCTCTTCTGCTCCGCCGTCCCAGTTTCCCCGCGCCGAGGCGAATGATCGTCGCCTCGAGGAAAAATCGCTTAAATCTCCGCAACCTCTTTACCTTTGGCTCCTCTCGTTCTCCCGGCGGCCGCGCTTACAGTTACCGCCGAACGCGATATGGACGCGAAGCTGCTGCGAGAGCTTGCGCGTCGCCGCTCCTGCGCGCGCCGCGCGTTTCCGTTCGCAGAGGCGTTACGCTAGACGAAGGTGTTCCGCGTTCCTGGTACTCCGGCCCAGAAGATTGCCGGCTGTAGCGCGAGATCGGCCAGCCAACAAATTGCCCAGTTTGTAGGTCTCCATTGTGCAGAAAAAAAAGGAAGGAACGATCGAGGAATGAAATGGGAGGAGGGAAGGAAGCAGGGGAGCGAAGTGGAGCGAGCACCGCGAACAAGAGGAACAGGCAGCAGGAGAGCAGAAACAAAAAGGGTATACGAAAGAAGCGCGCACCGTCGACAATAATAAGCGAAAAGAAGCGGATTTCTAGACCAGAAGGAGGGACGGAGAAAGAGAGAAAAGCGGTAGTCGTCGGGTCCCCCCTCGCCGTTCGCTCGCGGAGCGCGCGCTGCAAAATTATGAATCCCGAGCGAATGCGATTCTTGACCTTTGAAATGAGAAGCCGCGCCGCCGCGTGGCGACGTAAACAACGCCGTCTGTCGGCGAGACACGCTTTTCAGATTATCATTATACCTCCTGCGGGCGACTAATTATATTTTCGTCCGCGCGGACTCGCGAATTCCAGCTTTGATGCAACAACAGAGAGAGAGAGAGAGAATACTTTTTTTTTTCGTTTTTGCCCGCCTCGCGTCGCCACAGCTCGCGAGGAATTTCTATTAGTCGATTGATAAAAATGGCGGGCATTGTCTTGTCCGTCAATCTCCCCCGGCTGAAATGATAGAATACCGCGCAGCAGTGCCACGAGCACAAAGCCGGACACTCGCGCCGAGGAGCCGCGCGCGCATGCCGGAGTTACGGGACGGGAGTAAAAAAGCGCGCGTCCGCCTCGCGCGCTGCCTGGAAATTATGACAAATTTCCGCAATGACGGCTCGGCGCGCAATAATCGAAAGAGCCGGTGGCTGGCGCAGAGTCATAGAGAGTCCGCGTCGCCTGCCCGGCTCGTTAATCAATAGTAATTGCAATCGGAATGGTGACCTAGAAGGCAACGCCGCTAGATTAACGTCTTCCCCCGGCTCGGACCGTTTCTTCCTCACTCTCTTTCCTCTCTTTGTCTCTCTCTCTCGGGCGCGCGCAATCGGGCGGGCAATGAGCATATCCCGCCGCATGCGTGGCTTATCTCTCTCTCTCTCTCTCCCCGCAGCTCGCCACGCGCTGCAAGACAAACGACGACGCGCCGCTGCAGCTTAGATCTGCGTGTCGCTGATTTGCGAGCAAAGAGCCGAGTCTCTCCCTATTATATTGCGGGAAATAAGCCGGGGCCCCCACGTAAGGTAGCGCCGAGCTCCTAGGCCGAGTAAATTCATTAGCCCCCGGCGTTATAAGGCGGTTATCTCGACGTTTATTGCATTCCTCTCTGCCCGGTGCATTAGTTAATTAATTAAGACTCGGAAATTGAATACCGAAATCTGTTGCGTTTTTCACGAGGGGGTTAGATACTTTCATATCTGCCTGCGGTTTTCTGCCGGGGGGATTATACGAGCGGGCAATTATCTTGTCACAATCCACCGACGTCTTTATCCTCTTGCCCCGTCGTTTCGAGGGGAGAAAAAGCGCGGCTCGATCGTTCGGCAGCTAGGCGAGAGTCGTTGGGAGCATGAGAAGCGATCGAAGGATGCGGTCAAAAGGATAAGTCTATCCCGCGATTCTCCTCGACTTGTGTTTCTGGGCTGCGAATGACACGCTTCGGGATCGAGGAAAGTGGCTGCTCGGGGAAATCTCCCAGGATTCAGGCAGAGAGCTTATGCACGCAGACTCGTGGCAGCTAATTGTTTGTGCATCTCTCGGGCCGGCGGGTTAAAAATGGGCAGCAGGCAGCCTTGTGGCGCGAGGCAGGCTGGAGGCAGGCTCCGTTAGGACGACTGACACGTTGTTACCGTGGCGTCTGGTACCATTGGCTCGGCTCGCGGGTACTGCTCTGTTATTGGGCCGTAAAACGACCTAATGAATGCATCGCCCCCGGCCGGAGAGAGAGCGAGCGCGGCGCGACTCGAACAATTTCAGGATGTAACCCCGCTCGATCGTATTATTCGAGCGGCGCGCAGTTGCCCGTGAGTAGGTCGGCTCTCCTCGGCGCGCATTATGCGCGATATTTAAGAGCGAGCGGCAGTTTGCAAACGGTAGGTCTGTCAGATATACTGTTACCGCGCTCAGCTGTGCGTACTTAACGCCTCGCAGTCGGCAGCTTCCTTTCTTCCACTCCTCTCTCTCCTCTCTCTCTCTCTCTTTCTGTCTCTCTTTCTTTAATTCCCTCGCGCTTTCCTCTCACGCCAACTGTCAGGGCCCGGGATGCAACCGGAGGAACGAGATTCATTGTTGCGGTTCTAGCGGGGAATTGAATATTTTAGAGATAACTTGAATAACTCCTATTTGTTACAGTCGTACTTTCTTTAAAGCGCGCCGGCCTCCGGCGTTAAAGCGCGCGAGAGAGAGAGAGAGGGGCGCCTTTTATATTTTCGTACTAGGAAACTGATTACAGCCTTTATTTGAGCAAATTTAGCGGCGCTGCTTTTAACTGCGCCGAACCGTTTTAAATATCGGGTAATTGAATGCAACGCACGCTTGGTGCGCCTGCAGTGTCAAATCGCGAGCATGATCGCCTGCTTTTATAAAGATTGCGGCCGCGCAATTAAGGCGGAAATAAAAATCATTTGATAACTACAGCCGCAATTTAAATAATGAAGCCGTAACTCGAACTTTTTCCCGACGAAGGAATTCTAAAAAGGCAAACATCCCGAGGCCGCGAAAAAATTAAAGTAGAGAGAGAGAGAAGGGGCCAAACTCCGCCTCGCGTCATTCTGGTATCTGAGGAACGTTGGGCGAAGAGCGGCAGCGGAATCCGCCACTTGGAAAAATGACGCATTGATATTAAGTTGCGGCGCGATGCCGATGTGCAGATACAGAATATTACTGTTTGAAAACGTGTGACGCAGATAAACGCCACATTGTTCGCGCTGGCTTCGTACATTTTTGTATGTAAAAGCGGGGAGCGTGCGAAGAACTCACCGCGCGCTGTCGCGAGCGAACTGTTGCAGGGTCCTCTGCGCTTGTTTGCAAATTATAAGTTACTGTTTCGCTTATGTATCATTTTTAATGGTCACAATTTGTTCTGGCCCGCATTGTTCCTCTCGAGCTGTTATCTGCACCTATGAACGCGGGGCCCGATTGAGAAGGTTACGCAAATTTAATTAGAGAAAAACATGTTTAGCCGGTGCACATGCCAAGATGGCAATTAATTAAATTTTCCTCAAGGCTGCCTTTGCTGCGATACGACGAAGCTCTTCGCAGGGAAACCGAACCGCAAAGGGAGACGCAATTTGCGGCGAAAGCGAGTGGGTACCTCATTCGCTGAATTCTGAAAACGTCGTTAATCCGCGCGCCGAGCACACACAGAAGCATCGCGAAAAAAAAGCCCTTTTAATAAGGTCGCCGCGAGAGCGTCAACCTCAAGTGGTAATCTGATTCGCGTCGTAGAGTCGGCGGTCGCTCTCGGCGTAGGACTGCATGTGCAGAGGACTACGTGCACTTGCGTTTTCCGCATTGTGCCGAGGGGACAATCTGCGGCGGCGAGGAGATTTAAGACACAGAGTCGCGGCGCAATTCGTCGAGGCGCCTGCGCGCGCGCGCAAGCTTCTCGGTTACGCGAAAAGTCGGGGGGGCCCCGCTAGTCGCCGCGTGGAAAACAGTAGTCTTCCCTTTCTCGCGAGAGAGCGGCATGCACACGCGATATACACGCTCGCTAAATATTATTCCGCTGCTTAATTCCGCGCGCCGATCAAAAGGCACTGTTATTCGAGGATGCTGCGCGCGCGTGTCTCGAATGAACATTGTGCTCGCGCGCGCGAGCCCTCGAGTCGAAATTGCTCACCGCGCTGCTTATTCTGCGATTATGCTGATGCGCCCTCCGCCTGTGCGAAAAGCCCCGCGATGACGTCGAATAATGCGCCGCGCGGCCGCCTCTATTTATGCCGTTTAAGCGTATATATGTGCAGGCGAACGTTAACCCGTCATTATGCGGCATGCAACGTAACGCCCGGCACACACACGGACCGCGTATCTGCGTTAAAAAACAAGGTGGAATATTAATTGTTGCGCCTTTTGATTGCGAGTCCGACGTTTGTCTTGGGAGCTCCGGATTGCTCTCGGTACAATTTAAAGTGTACGTCGGTGGGAAAAAATGCAGGAGTCTATGAAATATTGTATTATTGTCGGAGGTTCGCCGGGCACAGCGATAAAATTAGATTACCGAGCGAAGAATGCGATATTCCATTTTCCATCCCCCTTTAAAGCACGGAGAGACAAAAAATGCCGAGCTCGCGGCAAATCGCATCCGCAATTTATTCGGGCAGTAAGTTGATTGCGGTAAAAAAAGGAGGAAGAAGACTAGAGAGAGAGAGCAAAGTGGAGAGACGCAGCGGAGGCAGCTTCAGCAGGAGTGCAAAACACGAAGAACAAGAAAGTGGATAAGGAAGAAGGCAGCGGCAGCGCCTCGGACGCCGGCCGAGAGAAGAGCTGATGCCGACGCGAAGACGTGCAACATGCACGAAAGTGAGAGGGCCGTTAGCATATAAAGCGAGCGAGAGAGAGAGTGTTGCGCGGCGAGTCACTGTTGCGCGTCGGGGCCCAGGAGAGGCGAACGAGCGACGCATGGACGACGTTCGAACTCGCCTAAGGTCAACGTACAGACGCCAACGTGACTCGCGGCCTGCCCGCCTGCCTGCCTGCCTGCCTGCTATCCAATGAGCATGCAAAGGGAGACCGCAGAAATCCATGTAAAATAATAAACAAATGATCGAGCTCCCCTGACGGTTCAATCCTTTCTCCCCCGGCTGTTTCGGTCGCGGTAATTATTCTTCGATCGACATGCACACATCCGACCAATAATCCCCGAGATTCAATGCCGTCCTCCGTAAATTGGCGTTTCATTAGGTTACAAATTAATGCGCGCCGATAAATTCCCCGCCGGCATTAATCACGCTAACGATAACTTAATGACCGAATAAATCGAAAAGTATATACGGCACGAAGCGCGGGCGTTTACCGTTGAAATAAAAGCACCGCGAGCCCGCACTCGCGTGATAAGCAACACCCCTAGAGAAAATCAGATAGCCACCACCCTCGAAGAGGCCCCGCGAGAGAGAGAACCAGTCGTCCGATAAAAGGAGCAGCTCCTCGGCTGCATCGGCCGTTTCTGAAATACAACTCGCCCCCATCGACGCGCGCAACGCTGCTCTCTCGTCGATCGAAGCGGAGCCTCGTAAATAATTCCCATCGGAATTCGATTACTCGCCAGTTAAATAAACATTAACGCCATCGCTCGCGACCGTATCGGAAATCTCCTCCCCCCCCCCCCCCTGCGAGTTTTGAGGGATACTCGCGGTGCTTAATGCGCGCACATATTCGCGCGATTGATGGGATGCGCGGCGCTGCCTTAGCCTCCAGCCTCGGCTTGTAAACACGCCGCAGCGCGAATCGGCGTCACGCTCGCTTTACCCTTTTCTTCGCGCGTCTCTGTGTGCGTGCGTGCACGCGCGTAAGCGCACCGATGAACACACGAGCGCGGCAAGGATGAATTAATGAAAATTAAGCAATCAGTTTCGTTTTCGTCCTGCCGCCGCCGCTGCGCTCGTGTGTTTCTCGCTTGCCTTTCACTTTTTTCGCGTTTTTAACGTGGCTTTGGCGCGTTGTATTTTCCCGGGGCAGCAGCTGCGTTACACCCGCGGGAAAGTGTAAGTTTAGTTAATGGCCTCCCCGAACCGATGTATCAGCGAGGAAATATGTTTTCAGATGTACCTCTGAATTATGCGGCGGTTTTAAGAATCCTGTTTATCTCGCCGCGGAATCAATAAAAACAGGGAGAGAGAGAGAGAGAGAGAGAGCGCACGAGTTAAAGTACTCGTAATGCAGTTACTCAAGCAAGTTTCCCTAATGGAGAATTCAATTCATCGCGATGAAAAACTAATAAATTACTTTTTATTCAGTCGGGGTGTTTGCAAACTAATTAACTACTGTTGAAACCCATTTATACGTGCTGCCAGAGACGGAAATTGCCAATAAGTTATCGCTGATTTTACACGAATTGAATTTCCAATTAAAATTGCATATCACCATTAAACACTGAATTAGCTCGTTCAAAAAAAAAACCAACAACACAAGACACACTAATAATTCCGGGAAATCGACTGCACGGGGAAGATGGAAAAATGCCTCGCAGAATTTGTGACCGTCGAGTTAAAAGCCCCCGCTAATGGCACGGCATGACGAAGCGCTCCTGAAAGGCTACGTGGCCGCCGCGCAAGGTCCTCTCCTCTCCGCGTCCTCTCCTAATTGTCTCGATCTATCCGCGGCGGCCGCTCCGCTTCTCACGCTATCCCCGGCACGTTTTTTGGAGCCGCGCGCGCGCCGGGAACCGTGTATATACGCGCGCGTGCGCGCTGCTTCACTTGCAATTGCCCCCCGGCAGCGGCAGCGAGGCTGATACCGCAGTGAGAGAGAGAGAGAGAGAGCAGTGTGCACCTCCCGAAGATTCCCCGGGAGATCCGCTCGAATTGAGCAATTTGTACGCCGAGTGGCGGAGCGGAGCGCGGCAGGCTCCGAGAAGAGGCATTCCGCCGAGGCAACCGGGACGACACTATTTTTCATATCCGCTCTCTGTACACGCCGCATTCGCAGTCTCTCTCTCTCTCTCTCTCTCTCGCGCGCGAGTTTACCGCGAGCTTTGCGGTACTTTTATTTTACGAGAGCGCTCTGCATAATGAGCAAGATGGATTGCCCTTTGTGCAGATGCGACGAGAATGCCGCGCGAGCCGAGAGAGAGAGAGAGAGCCGCGGGGATTATTAGCTAAGCGCGATTATTCTTTCTAGTTTAGAGCTTCGAAATTTTTATTTCCCCCCCCCCCCCCGCGCGCGTTCCTCTGCTTACGGATTTATTGGGCTAATAAGTGCTGGTACTAAACGCGATAATTTCAGATTTAGACTTCGTAAAGCTCCGACCGCTCCGACAATAAAAGGCTCCGTGATTAATAACTCATTGCGCGTCCTTTGTTATTCAATCCTTATACTGCCACTATAAGCTTTATGAGATGAAGTAACATTTTTATTACTCGTCCGGAAAAGATATTGGCTTTATTGAACCTTGGAAAAAAAAAATGTGCTGGAAAGGTATTTTTAATGATGTACTTTTTGAAATTTCTAGCCTCAATTTTATTGCGAGAGCTTCAATGATATATCTTTCTTTAACAGTCGGAGAAATTAAATTCGCATCCGACCTTGCGTAAATTATGCAACATAACTTTACTCGTATAAGCCCCATCTTATTTACGATTATTACAGCCCACGTCGGGCAAGAGAAAGAGATGCAACCCTGAAAAAATGCCCATTCAAAGTGGGATATACAAAACCACCCGACGCGCGTAAAGGATAATTACGAGACGCGCTACATAGAAAATAAAAGCGCGAAATCATTCGGCGATACTTTTTTCCCCTCTCCCGAAGGCAAATACGCCTCTCTCTCTCCCTCTCTCTCTCGAGGTGCAAGAAGACAATTGAGCCGGACGCCGTACCGAGAAGCCCCAGCTAAAAGAGTCTTCCGGCCGAGGCTTGACGCGCTCGCGCTGAAAATCTCTTCCTCCGGGGGTGTTAACGGCGTAAACGGCCGCCGCCGCCTCCAGAAAAGGTCCGATGATTCTCCGGACGAGGCGGCAAGTACGACTGCGAAATCAATCCCAAAGAACACGATGCATGATTTACGTCCGCCTGCCTATACTTATAGCCGAGCGCGCATCGAAAAGCAAAGTCGCGAGTGGGTAGCTTTAACGTACACTACGGACGCAGCACACGCGCCGCCGAAACTGCCCCTCTCGCCGCAGTCGATAAATTGCAGCGCGCGCCGCAGGATGTGCACTTTGCGTCGGAGCGAAACTACGCGAATGCGTACTAAAGCTTTTTTATAGGTTTCGGTAATACGCGCGCGCGGCAGGCGTACGGTCCTTGATTTACGCATTTTCCCTCGACGATTAGTCGGATCGATTTCTGCGAGGATTTCGAGGATGAAGCTCTGCGCGCAAGAAGAAGCGAAAGGTGGAATGAACCCTTCCGCGCGCCGCGCGGCGGTGAGGATCGAAGGAAGCGCCGCCGCCGCCGCGCTCCGGCATAAATCAGCGTTAAAACCTGAAAAAGGGACCAGAGGGGGGAAAAAAAAGGCGAAGGATGCACAGCTCTCGGCGAGTGAGGAAGCTGCGAAGAAGGGCATTTAGCGATGGGCAATAATGAAGGAGGAATCTCTTGATGTTACGGGGAAATGATACTTGCGGAAAAGCGCCGCGGCAGCTGGGGCCTTCGTTCCAGGAAAGCGCTTCTCCCCGCGCTGCCAGCTACTCGAGACGAGAGAGAGAGAGAGGGAGAGAGGAAGAGAATGCCATTGTGCATTCAGCGAGTTTCCGATAAGCTCCCGGCGGAGCCGAGCGAGAAGAACTTGGCGGCGCGGAGGGAAGGACGGCTGCGCCGCTCGTTTTACATATACAGTCCAATTATGAGGTGTTCGCATCCACCCGCGAGAAAAAAAAAAAAGAACAAGTCGAGCCACGGAGAAAGAAGAGCGCGGCTGCGGCGGCGGCGGTGGCGGCGGTAGCGTTCACTCGTAAACGTAATCATAGCCTGGGAAAAGGCTGGGAGGCCGTCAAAAGAGCCGGAGCCGCGGCGGAGCAGGTATACAGCGAGCGCGGAGCCGCGCATCGCGGAGCGGCGGCCCGAACGGTGTCAGGCCCCTTTGGATCCGAGGCTTCTTATTCAATTTCCGCGGCGGCGGCGGCGACTTTTCGCGCATCGACGTCCGTGAAATCGGGCAAGAAGAGGCCAGACTACCGAGTCACCGAACGGTGCATCGGTCGGCCGACGTTTCGACGTTGAGGCTCCGCGGCGGCGAGAGAGGAACTGGGACAGCCGATAAAGCACTCGTTAAATGAATATACGAGCTCGGGAGATTGACAGGGAGAGCGTATATTTACAAAAGGGGGAGAGCGATTCCTCGGCGCAGGTGTGAATGATAAGGCAATAAAGCAGGAGGGCAGAAAGAATGGGCGCGCGGGTTCCTCTTCGCAAAAGTACGCCCGCGCCGTCGTAATTTTCCCAGCTGTGGCAAGGATATTCCTTCTGACGTGCTTCCCTATACTTAGGGCCCGCGTGCATGCCGGCTCTCTCTCTCTCGGCTTTTGTGTTTGGCGGAGAGAGAGAGAGAGAGAGAGAGAGAGAGAGAGAGCGTCAGCAGCGAAGAGCCCGATTTACGGTCGTGTAAAACGCTCGGCGCGCGCGGCGGAGCGATGAAGGGCCTGTCAGCGAATGATCGAATGTCTCGCCATGTTTGGCGTTGACACCCCGCACTTTCAAGTTCCACGTTATGAGCGCCTTGGCTTTATTATATCCCCTCCCCTCCCCCCCCTCCTTGCAAACTCGGTAATTAGGAACCTACTCTCTCGAGGGGACGCCGACCTACAAGGGGGATATAAGGAAGCGAAAGCAAGCAGGATCGACACGCAATCTTCCCTCTCGCTCTCTTATTGCACCCTTTTCTTGGCTCACTCGCGATCTTGGCTGTTAATCATGCCTAGCCAACAGCTCTTCTTCTCTCTCTCTCCCTCTCTCTCTCGCTCGCGCTCGGCTTCACACTGGACCAAAGGCCGCTCGGCTTTTATGAACGACGGCCGTCACGGACGACAGAATACAGCGATCTTTGTCATTATCCGTCGAGGAATGCAAGAGCGTTCAGGAAAAACTTTGTATTCGCCCATTTAGCTGAATGTCGTGTTTTTTTTTTTCATTTCCGCGCAAATAATCGCTCGCCCGAGAATTTTATAAATATGCAAATTATAACCCTCGGCGAGTCGGGAAGTGTTTTCATATTTTCAGCTTTTTTGACAGGGTAAACAAGGGAGAGAGAACGCTCGCCGCGATAAATACACGTTGAAATAGATAAAAATTGGATAACGATAATAATTTTAAATATTTAAACTGAAATTACAGCTTCCCGCTGTTCCGGGCTTCATTTTTTATTCGACTCAGTTTTTATCTGCCTTTTAAAAGTCCCTCGTTTTGCGCATTATCCTCTTATAGACTTACCCAGCTTCTTCGAACGACTCGACTCTGTTAACGAATTTTTATTAGCTACGCCGCGAGTTTAGAAAAGTTTTAAATATATTTAATAATATTCGAGGAAAATCTTTGAGGAAGAATGTTAACGAAGGGAAGCCGCACCGGGGAACAGTTCACATAATTAGCCAATTTCAATTTAATACGAGCTTGCTTGGAAAAGCAGAAGAGTTAATAATCTCGGCGAGGATTATAAAAGAATTAACTGTAAAGGATAAATTTATGATAAAATATCTGGCGGTAAAGCAAAAGCAAATGCGTAAAAATGAAGCGGTTGAGGAGCAGCGGAATGGGCAAGAGCTTAATTCGTATGCAGAGAGCTTTAAAAAACCAGCTGTAGAAATTTCATATGAAAATGAAATCATTAAAAAAAAGGGGGGAAATTCCCCCGTCGGAGCGGAGGAGAATAGGTGCGAGGGGTAATTTGTGCATTAAAAAACATATGCTAATCAAATATTTAAAAACGGCATTGCCCGGCGTAAAGATTCAAATTGCCCCGTAAACGTCAGAGCTCGCGATGCTAAAATTGCGAAATGGGCTGAAAGTGTTGCTTTCATCTTCGCACCGAAAAGGTCGGGGAGTAGCAGAGAGCCTTTCGTAAAAAAAATGCAAGCAGGAGGAAGCCCTCTCTCTCGGAATGGTGCTGAATATATATCACACCCCGTAAGAAAATAGGCAAAACGAGAAAGTGAACGTCGAGCCGAGAAATTTACAAGAATGCCCCATTGAAAGAGAAAGGGCTGGGCGGCGTTTGCCGAGGAATGCAAAAGGAGCATACGAAAGGAGTATACGAAAGGCGGCGGCGGCGGCGGCGGCGGTAGCTCGTAGCGAGGGTAGGCCGCGCAGCTCGTCGTTAAAGCCGCCGGGGGGAGCGCACCTTGCCTCCCGAGCCGGAGGAGCTGCTGGTCCAGACCGGAAACGGAAGCGACTCCGCGCTAAGAACGTTTAAGCTACTGAAGAAGCACCGGGCGCTGCACGCTGCCCGGCGCACCGTCTTCCTCACTCCGTCTCCCTCTGAACCCTCAAAAAATTTCAGCCTTTTCCTTTCCTCCGCTGTACAATTTGTTTTTTATTATTTTAAAATTACAACTTGTTGAATTTCCCTTCTTACTCCGAGTATTCCGTCTCTCGGCTTTGAAAAAAGCCTTTCGCTCGATGCTCGGTAAGTAGCTCTCTGTTTGTTCAAACCACTTTCTTTTTTAGTCGATCTTGCGTAAAAAACGTCCAACTTTTTTCAGAGCGGTTTGTCGAAAACCATCTTCGACCGGGAGAGCAATCCGAGCAACGATCCATCAATTAAAAATAGGTATTTTTCCTTATTTCCGCGTACAGAAACAAGCCAATTTTTTCCGAAATTCTGATAGAGAAATAATCGACGATCAAAAGTTATCACTCGTCCTTTTTTGTTCCCGCGTCTCCGCGGCTCTTTTTCTTCCCGCTCGAGCCTCTCCCAGCTCTCTCGAGTCTCGCACAGGCGGCAGGAAGGGCTCGGCCGCCGCGCAGGAGGTTTATGCCCTGCGTTTTACGCATCTCCGAGGGGCGATTGCACTTGGTCGGTCGCGCGCGCGGCAACCGGGGAGCCCGCTTTCGTCTATTACGAGCCCAAGCGCGAGTGCGTTGCCTTTCTCTCTCTCCCTGTCTTGGCTCTTCTGGGTAAAAACTGCAGCGAGGAGTCGATGGGCCGAAAGCAGAAACGCCGGAGAGAGAGAGAGAGGCAGAGTCCTTTACCCTTAGTCGGGGAAGGCAATTTCGAAATTACCGCGCGCGAGCGAGCGAGCGAGTGTGGATGCACTCTGGCGCTCGGGCATATAAACCGAGTCTTCCGGTAAAAGGGCCGCTTTGAAAGATCGAGCCAAGTATGCAGGAAGAAAGTTGCCGAGTGAGAGTGAAGCTTTAAAAGCCGCCCGAGTGAAAATGCAAAATTCAACAATTTCGACGATATGTTAATTCGGTAAAAATCGAAAAATTAATAGAATGGAGAATTATCGTGCCGGGGGAACGGGGCGGCATTAGCTTCTCGCTCGTTCTCGGAAGCGAACTATTCTTTCGGAAGAGTGATTGTCCGTGGCGATGCGCCGACTGCTTCCAGCCAATCACTCGGGGATTCCGGGAAAAGCATTCCGAAAAATTCGTCGCAACTAAGTACACACGGCGAGCGCGTGTATACCCTGACCTTTAAGTCTCCATAAATCACTTTAACTCTATATAACCGGTGGATTCGAGGAGTTCTCCTACTATAATTTCCTTAAGGTTATACGCGTGCATACCACTATTTTTCTTCGTCTCCGCGAGCCGAGAGAGCGAGCTGCCGGAAGTTCAAGGACCACTAGTTATCTCCCCGGCTTTAAAGCGCCTCTGCACTTTTATATCCCCGGCATAACGATACCGAGATAATAAAGTTAATTTAAAGAAGGAATTTAGCTAATTCGCCTCGATTTCGCGTAAAGACTTGATAATGCTTTAGCCGCGCGGCACAATGATCCGGCAGCGATGTAATGGCCCAGGTGCTCCCGCGCGGGAGGAAAAATATATCGACGGCGGCCGATCCTCCGGCGGCGATTTTTCCGCGATTAGCCGCGAGGATAAAGCAGCGCGCGCGCGCGCGAGAATAAAATGCCGGGGGAATCCAAAAGTAAGTCTTGTATTTCTTTCGGAGATCATCTTTCCGAGATACATCAGGAAGAGAATGTTGAGCGGCATAGCTACAAGGAAAGAAGAAAAAGACTCCTCGTCTCTCTCTCTCTCGGCGAGGAGGCTCTTCTCGGCGAGGAAGCGAAAAGGAAGAATCAAAGGAAAAGTGGTAAGAAGGGATAGTGCAATAAGTGGAATAAAGGGAAGAGAGAGAGAGAGAGAGAGGAGGAGGAGAAGGAGTTGGGGAAGGAAGTAGTGGCGAAAACGGAACGATTAAAGTGGTATCTTCACCCTGCGAGAGAGAGAGAGAGAGCAGCGGTGGCTCTCCCGGCTCGAGGAAGAGAGAAGTCTTAGCAGAAATTGCACGAGATTAGTGTGCGCGCCTTCTCGCCCTTGACCAGACTCCCTGAGATCACGGCGGATCATTCTCTCTCTCTCTCTCGCTCATATCGCCGAGAGTCGAGGCGCAGCGCGCGGTTTTCACTCGAAAATAAAAGAAGAGATTTTTCTCCGAGGCAATTCTCCGCGTTTTGCCTAGCTGAAAATGCTTGCGAGCCGCTGCCTCCCAGGAGCGAGCGGGGGGGGGGGGAGAATCGTCCCTTCGCCGATTCAAGTGTTTAATAAAAAGGCTAGAAAGCGCGGCTTTCAAAACATTTTCTGGCTGGTGAGCCTTTCAATGTATTCCGGTAGGAGAGACGATGATGGAGCGAAGCTCCGCGGGATTTATCGAGTTACAAAGAAACGCTTTGCTCACACCTCCGATATTTCTCAGGATGAATTTCATTGAATTTCTCGGGATGCAGAGGCGAGGAATGTAAGACGAGAATTTCAATTATTTCGGCCTCTTTAATTAATTCCGACGGATTATAATCCCCCTTTTTTTTTACGTTCGAAACGATATTTTCAACGTCTTGTTATTATTACCCCCAGCATTCGAACTAACGAACTCGAGTCTGGCGCTAAAAATCTCCGGTAACAAAGGAGAGGAATTTAAGCGAGAGATTCCATTATCTAAATGAATAAATGTATAGTGAAGTCTCGAGCCCGTTCAACCCCATAAATTTCCCATAAAACGTCAGTAGGAGCTTTTTTCCGTCCTCGGCTCGCTAACGAAAGTCACGATCTCACCTCGTGACCTCATAGCGAGCCGCGGCTTCGCTGCAGTTTTCGCATTTAATTCCCGTGTCGCGTCAATAAATTACCGGATTCTAACAGCGTCAGTGGCCGAATCCGCACGCTAACCGATTAATTCCCTTAATCGACTTTCGACCGCCGCCGCGCCAACCTCTTCCACGACGTATCGAAATTCTTTTCGCGAAAAAAAAAAAACAGTGTACATCAAGTGTTTTAAATTCGTCTCGGTTTAAGGCAATTAAGCATAACAGTTACCGTAAGCGATTTAGCGATCGCGTTTGGCGGAATTCTTTGAATGCTGAAACAAATTCTAGTCATTCTGCGAGGTCGATGAATCCTCGATAGAAGTGAGTAAAAAGCGAGAGACACTTGTTGTACTCTCTGCGTCTATGACTTTGCGTGAAGCATTAAAATTCTTTAGCTTTAGAATTCGTTCTCGTCGGACAAAAAAAAATTGCCTAACGTTTTTCCATTCGCGACGAAAGCTCCCACGTAATCGATTGTCCAACATTTAATTGAAATTTCGCGCTGAATTATTCGGTTCTCGCTCGAACCGTGTGAATTTTCCTTATTGTCATTTTAAATTATTATTACGTTAGTTTTTTTCCTAAAAAAAAGTTTTTATAAAAAAGATATTAACAGTGGATGTTCGTGCTGCGGATGCAGGAATGCGAGTTGCCTTTCAAAGCGATAATTTACTCAAAATTTATGATTTCAATATTCATCGTCAAGTGAGTATATTGATTAACGCTGCCGTTCGAATCTTTATAGATTATTTTTGCAAAAAAAAACAAAGAAAAAAGAAAAAACAACGAAGCCTTAGGAATCGGCGCTTTCTTAATTTACGCCATAAAGAATGCTGATTTGCAGCTTAATAATACGCGTCTTACCGTTAATTTCCTTTGCGATCTAATTTATTATCTATGCCGCGTAGGATTTCCGTCGTAAATATATCGGCGCGGCTCGGCTTGCGCGGCTCGCGCTCCAAAAATAAGGCGTATCATCGCTCGGAGGCATCTCGTCCGCGCGCGGCGGCGCCAAAACGAAAATTCAGACCGCCCCACCTTAGAACACACATCATATTAAGAGCAAGACGTAAAAAGAGGAAGCACACCGCTCCCCTCTATCGTTATCGCGGATTCGCCGAGTCCATAAAAATCGCAAGTTAATGTCTCCGGGGAGAGCGAACCGATAAGTGCACGTGTCCGCCTCGCGCAAAAGGAAAGCGGAGAGAGAGAGAGAGAGAGATCCGAGGACGGACGTCATCGACGAGTCGAGAATTATACGCATTTTGCAGAAATATCGCCGGGATCGTGGAATATAGTCGGCCGGGCAGCCGACGGCGAGGATCGAAAGCATCTTGCGCGTCTTGTAATCATCGCTCTCTCGCTGCACCGTTCTCGCCTGGCACTCGCGCGTCTGTCTGCATTTATATAGGCAGCGACGTGAATTTTGTCACCTCCTCTCTCTCTCTCTCCCGGCGAGCTTAACGGGACAGCGAGTAACTTCTCGTCGCGGCTAGTTGAACGCCTTAATCGTGCGCCAAGTGCGCGCGCGCGCCCGTAACATCGTCACTCCCTTCTCTCTTCCCATCCTTTTTCGCTCGGAACACCGTACGTAAATGCGAGAGAGAGAGAGAGAGAGCCGCGACCAGGCTGACTTGCAGTCGGAGAAATGTAGAAATGCTTTTAAAAAGGGGGCAAAACGCATAGATGACGCAGGAGGGAAGGCACAAAAAAAAAGGAGAGGCCGCGCGCGCAATGCGGAAACTCGGCTCGTAAAGAATTCAAAGACGCGTTGATGAAGACCTGCACCGGGGGGAGAAAAAAAAAGTGCCTTTCATTACATCTAATTATCCGGATCCCGGGCCGATATAATTATCCGAGTTTTAATGGAGAAAAGGACGTTAATCGATCGGCTCGGAAACGAAAAGTGAAATAAAAACGTGCGACGCGAGGCAGAAGAAAGTACGGGGCGGCAGGCGGATTTTCCCGCGCGCGAGGACGGGACAAACGTGTTTATACGCGCGAGAAAGTAAGAACACGCGGGGTCAAAACTCTCCTCCTCGGCGACGACGTTATGCATCGAGTCGCTGCGCTCGTGCATGACGTTACGTACGAGTGTGCGAGCGGGCTCGCGCGTCGATCTGGACAATCTTTCTCTCGCGGCGACGGGACACGGATCGACTCCTTCCGTCCAAATAAGCATGACGCGGCACGCAACGGACGGAAGAAAAAATTTTCCCGAAGAAATTAGACGGTTCGACAAAGGATAGAGCCGGAGGGACATATGTGTCGCGCGCATGCGTGCAGTGTGTGCCCGCGACACAAGCGCGGGGAGATGATAATTAAGAAACGCGGCCGAGCGGGAATCTTCGTAAACGGACTAACGGGTGAACGGGCTCGGGGAAACTCGGATTGTAAATGTCATTTTTCCGATATCCTAACTGTACCCGTCGCCGCTTGGCTCCTCGCTTAATCTCTCCGAGGAATCTTCGTTTGCTCGGAAAAATATCGAAATATTCGGAGCAAAAACTAATGAAGCTTTCAGGCGAGCGTACTCCTGAAATATAGGTTGATATTTACATCGTAATTGTGAATATAAAACAGGGAAGGAGGAAAGATATCGCTCGCTATCTCGTGATACTTTGCCGCGCAAAGTTTCTCGCCGACGTATCGGGGAATTTCAGCGCGCACTTAATAAGATAAACACTCGCGCATTAGAAGCTGAATTTACCGAGACGAAGAGAGCTGCGACTTTGCGGAAGGGAGAGACGCGTCGATATTAAATCGAAATTAGATTTCCGCCGAGGGTCTCTTTGTGCGCGCCGCGCCGCTCGGCGAAGGAACACGCGCAATTTCAATCAATTAAAGCCGCGAGCTCGTAATTAGAAACTAGACCGCCTGCGCTTTAAAGCATCGACTGCCTCTCTCCGGCCGGGCTATTGGAAAAAAAGCGCACTTGACGTGAATAAGCTTTTCTTCGGCCTGCGCACGCAAGGAGAGAGAGGAAGGCCTGGCAGTTGACGCGATTCCCGTTTATCGCTTTAGCGCGGTGATTAATCCGGGCTGATGATCTCTCTCTCTCTCTCCCTGCCCCCCGGGCGCAGCTTATAGGTAGCCTTGGCACTTTGCTCGCTTTTCGCGCGGCCTAAGGTATATAAGTACGCGCTGGCAGCTCTCTTTCTCTATTACGAGAGCTGTCCCCCATGGCGAGTGAAAAATCGCCCGGCGATATCGCGAATATCGTCGCTGGGGCCGACGGGGTGGTTGCGCGCGCGCAGAGCGTAAGGGGGATAATGAAACATCCGGCGAGTCACGTTTTATAATAATTCCTCTGGGCTTTTATACACATCCCTATTAATTAACACCACAAGTTGCGGGGGCCTTGATTAATTCAATTCCGCGAAGCGCACGTGAGCGAGAGCCCCCGATATCTTGAGCCGTTTTAGAGCTTTGTTGCAGGGACAAAGGCGACCGCCGATGCGCCAAGGCCTCCCGCGGGATATTGTGCCGCCTGGAATTTACATCGTAAAAGCGTTTAATATTTTATCGAGTCGCGGCTTCCTAAAAAAAAAAGGTTTAAAATAACCGCGTGGAAATGTCCACGGTAATACGCTTTCGCGGAAATTCCAAATCGTAAAACTCGTGTAAAATCAAGTGTCAGGGGGCCTGGCGCTCGGCAGGATTGCCGAGCTTTTTTGCGGGCTTTGAGCTACTTGTATTCCGCGGCCGCGGGGCATAAAGTGAATAAAGAAATTTTATTGCCTCCCAAAAACGCCTAATAACGACGGCCGCTGACTTTGAAATGACTCTTTTTATCCCGTCATTTAGCGACGACTCTCGCGCCAAATAGGATCTCCTTTCGAGAAACGTATCGAGTGTTTAATGTATTCACGAAAACTATTACGGCAGGAGCTGCAACGAGATCTCCCTCTGTTAATTCGAATAATGCAGCGTCGAAGAATTCTGAAGGCTCGCCGGAACGCCGCGCGGCGGCCGCATCGAGGTAAAAAATGCTAATGATTATATTGAATATGCATGCGCAAAGTGGAGGTATTAGAAGCTCTCCGCGAGGTAAAGGAGGCGAACGAAAAGGGATGCTCTCCGCGGCGGAGGAAAGAGAGAGAGAGAGGAGAGCTTCGGCTTACGAATCACCGAGTCAGCGATCCGAGTGATCGCTCGCGCGCTCAACTTTACGTCTCTTCCTAGAGCGCGGAGAGAAACGTCGTTACTCGCGAGAGGCCGTTTGCGCCGTTAACTATGCACTAATTTGACGCAAATCGCTTCCCCCTCCCCTCGCCAAAGAGCGACGGAGAGTCGAGTGAGCCTTAGAAATCCAAGTCGCCAAGAGGGAAAGAAAAAAAAGGAAGCTCCGGCGAAGAAGAGCGAACGTGAGAAAAGAAGGCAGGCTCTCTCCGCGAGAGAGAGAGAGAGCGGGAGAGAATACAAGGGGGAAGTTGCGCGGTGAGCGCGGCCGCGGTGGGAATTTTTTATCCCCCGGTATCGGCTAATCGCCCGGAACTTATCGCCACGCACACGCAAAGCTAAAAGGAGGAGGACACAGAGAGAGAGAAAGAGCTTATGCGCAAACTTCACGCGTCGTGAGCTCGGCGGCGGCGGACTCTTTGAAAACGTCCTCGTGGACCGCGAGGACGTGCACTCCCTCTCTCTCCCTCTCTCTCTCTCGCTAACGGGAGGTCATTGATCGGCTCTCTGATGTAGGTGTACGTGTACATAGATATACTACTTGTCACGATGTAATACTTGTAGAGCGGACGTTTTTTCGGGGCCGCCTATATAGATATCGAGGCTACGTTTTTGCCGATCGCGATTCTCCTCTCTATACGGCTACTTGTGTCTTTCGGGATACGGTACTTAAGCTGTTTTCCATCCGCGCGGAGGGACTTTTCTGCTCTCCGCCACGCGGACCCGACCGAGGGGAGCCGGAAAAACGCTCTCTTACTAAAATTTACCGCTTTTCGCCTCGACATGTCTCACCTATAAATGATTTTGCTGCCATTATACGGTATACGGCCGCTACCGCAAGTAAATAAGCCGTTCCGCGCGGAACGCCAGGGGACGCGATATCGTTCATTACGCCGGGCCCCAGAAAAACTCAGTCAATATAAACCGATCGGGTTACGTCGAAATTCCGTGGCGCCCGCGACAATTATCCCCGACGAGCAAATGACTCAATCGCAAGTGTTACAGATTTCTTGCCGTCTGTCCCGAACGAGCGGAATAGAGAGCCGAGCGATCAAGTGAAATTACGTGCTCGGATGTAGCAGCCCGCGCGCGCCGTGAAGAAAGGCGAGGTAAAAAGATATCTCTCGCGAGACAACTCGGCACATGACAGTAGTAAGAGAGCGGGAGAGAGAGAGAGAGAGAGAGAACGACCTTGACCGTGGCGAGGAGCAGCGGCGGCAGCGGGAGCCTGGGACTTGTGAGCGGCAGCTCTCCCTCACTCTGTGAAGCCGCGACCGCCTTGGTAGCAGGCAGCTACCGCCGGCGCATTTGTACGCGCGACCTCCCGTGAGGCCCCGCGATGCCTATTGCGGGCCACTTTTACTTGCATTCGCGCTCCGCGGAGCTTTCCTCGGCCGCCGCCTAGAAATATATAATACGCCGTCGTTTAACGGGCCTAAGCCCCGGCTAAGCGGGAGGATCGTCGACTTATCGGCGAGGCGCTTATATCGCTTCCTCGTGCAAGCTCGTCAAGGCCGGGGATTTTTTTTCCGAGCCGCGCGCGCAGCGACAATGGGGCTTCTCGACGTCGGGTAAACAGCAGATGGTCGTTGGCTTCGAAAACGCCGGGGAGCCACTATGTACTTCGGCGGCGGCTCTGCAATTTCTTGCGCAACAGCTACTGATTAATTCATTAGCATTCGAGCCATTTTATTTGGTAGTATCTATTTACGGAGGCTTGCGTTCCTTAAGGAAGGAGGCGGCCGGCGGCAGTAAACTTTTCAAAGCCGCCCGAGCGCTTTCAAAAGTTTAGCCGCGCGCGGCAGTGAGCCGAGTTTATCAAAGGTGCATTGTAGAAAAGAGAGAGAAAGAAGAAAAAAAATTAGCATACAAAAAGCAGCGCGAAATCCAGTAAATCTCTAATGGACAGTACATTGCGACACTTCCCGCTCTCTCTCTCTCATATTCGCTCTCCGTACGGTATTGAGCAAGGGCTGTAGGGCACATCGAGAGATCCGCTTCCGGGATCGTCGGCGCGCTCGCGCTGACGGCCGCTGACGAGGGAGCGCATGTGACAGCGAGTAGCCGAGCTTGATCGCGCGACTTAGCTGTAAATTAACCGCGCGCGCGGCGCCAAGCGACCGCCGAGCGCTCTCCGCGATATACCGTACGTGTATTATATCGGCGCGCATTTTTCTTAGCCCGCAAGTGGAACGATCGCCGAGGATCGTTTTCATACATCCCCAGCTGCTCTGCTCCAGTTTTTTTTTCTCCTCCTCCTCCTCCTTTTCGGTCGTTGTATATGCAGAGCGCGGCGTTGCTAAGCTCTGTCCAACGTCCGCATACGTTAGCCGAACCGGAGTACAATCCGCCCTCTACGCCTCGAGTTCACTGTGGTTAATGTCCCGTTTGATTGGTCGCCAAGTCGATGTTCGTTCCCTCTCCGTCTCTGTCTCTTTCCGTCTGTTCGTGCGGCAGCGAGGAGACAGCGCGGATAGAGAGAAAGAGAGGAAGAGAGAAATAGAGAAGAGAAAGAGAGAGAGAGCTGGCTTATGGCTCCGCTGCACGTAATCGCAACAAAAGGACAATACACCCGCGATGACAATGTCGAGAACGGACCTTACCCCTCTTGTGCCGAGCGGCGAAACCCAGTCGAAACAGTATAATGCATGTACGTGACTTAACCGTGCCCTCTAACTGCGCGAGGCAGCCTCTCTATGGACGACCGGACTCTGGCGAGCCCGTTGTAAGGATTAGTTTTACGTAATCACTTGATAGGTCGTCCCTTTTCCTACAGTTTTGCAAACACGCCGCGGCCTTCCTTATTCTTTCTCTCCTTTTCATTCATTTACTTCCTTGGCTCGACTAGCTCGTCGTTTCTCCGTCTAGTTTCATTCATTCGTCAAATATGCATAATAATAATCATTAATTAATTGTTTAAAACAAAATATAGTTATTTAAATTTGATTGACATCATGCTGTCATTGCGACTCTGCATGAAATGCAAATTGATTTCTAAAAAATAATGGCTCAAACGCTTTATCTTAAAATTGACCATTTCCAATTAATTAACGCTAAACAAAAAATATCTAAAATTTTATTAAACTTGGAAAACTATTGAAATTGCAATAGATTTTGTGTTCCACAATTAATTGTAATTGTAGGTTTTCATTAAACGTTTTCAGCAAAAAACATAATTATAACGCGTCATGTTAAACACGTAAATTTTTCGATTTTTAATACATAAATCATTAATTTCACGCGGCTCTTTAAAAAAATGGTGCATTATGCAAATGCGCCTTTTCACATTAAATATTTGTACTTTTCTTTGTCTTAAAAAAAAAGGAAGCTTCATGCTTATTTGCACAATAATTAGCATTTTACGTTCACATATAACCTTGCAGTTAAAAATTAATAAATTTTACGAGTGGGAAGATAAAATCTAATTTCCTCCCCTAAATAAGTCACTGCAAGTGTTTGGTAATTGAGTTTCTTGCACGAAATAATGAATGAGCGGTTGCATTCGGAGATGGTTAAAAAGGAAATAATTATTTCTTTCATAAGTTTTATGCGGCGGTTTTCAAGGTACACCGAAGCGGTAAGTGCGAAGATGTTGTAATCGAGGATGAATCCTAATTGCGCATGTGGCTACTTTACTTCGATTTTCTGTTTCACTTTCGGTGAAAGGACGAAGAGAATGAGGATTTATTATACTTTAATTTGCATAAAAGAAAATTTCGTGACTCCACTTTTATTTAAATTGGCTTGCTTATTCATAGAAAAAATAAATTTAATTTTTGTACATTACTCTGTTTGAATTAAAATTGATCTCGAAATAATAAAAATTTAATTAAATAATGGGCGAGATGACCGTTGGTGTTCTAAATCTTCAAAATCCTAAAGATTTTAGAGAAAAATAGCAAAATAGACTACTCGTTAAACAATTTTAATTTTAAAAACAATTTAAAAATACCTTATTTTTTGATAATAAATTAATTTCAAAATTGCCAAAAAAACAGAGAAAAATTTTTACATCAATAAGAAATAACAATAAAATTAAAAGAAAAACTCACGATTTCAAAAGCTGACTCTTCCCTGTGGTCTCCATGTCTAGTTTTGCGATAGATTGTCCTCACAGTTCGCCGAACGATAAACAATTCACCACTAACGTCCGTCTGAATCCTGCCGATCACAGTAGTTTAGCACTGCCCCTTACGACAGAAAAATCAGCTGTTCTCTGGGCACGTAGCGATCATCCGTCATGCCGCGCAGCGTCAATCGTAATCTGCCATCCGCTCTTCCACCTCCGAAGCTCTCTCTCGGAAGCTCTCGACCCTCGAGTGAGCGATCGAGGATAGGCTGCTGTGTTCAATTCGAAAAATCGAAAAAATCGCGCCGTCCTCGCCGCGAGCTTCGTGGCAAAGCGGGGGCCGGGAGCGTTTAGAGGATCGGACCGGCAAGTCGGTCTCTCCGCACTCGGCAGGACTCTCTGCTCGGCGTGTATAGCGTGCACGAGGCGGCGGCGGTGGCGGCAGCAGCGCACAGCGGATCGTTCCGTTCACCAGGCAGCACTGCGCCCAGGCGAGAGACGAGACGAGACGGCCGCGCGACGTACTTTGTACTACTACTACGGAACTACGAGGGAGAGAGAGAGAGAGAGAGAGAGACAGAGTGAGTGAGAGAGAGAGAGAGAGAAAAGGTGAGAGAGAGAGAGAGAGAGAAGAAAAGGGGAAAAGGAGGAGGAGGAGGAGGAACAGGCGCAGGAGCAACAACAGCAGCAACAGCAGGCAGCAGCGGCAGGAGGATGCTCGCGGAATGGAGCACTGCGCCGTAATGACATGGTCTAGGAGATGCCAGTCAGTTTTGTAATAACTGCCGGTAAAAAGTGAATTTTCCCGAGGTGGGGAAACGCGCCTAGGGCCAATCGCGCGGCCAGCGAGAGCGCCGCTCTGCCTCGCCGCGGCCAATCGCGAGAGCCAGGATTCTCTCTCTCTCTTTCTCTCTCCCTCGGCTCTATTGCCTGCTCGCGGAGATGATCCTGCCGAGGCCTCCTCGCCGAGGCAATTCTTATCTCTCGGTCGTAGCTCTCGGTGTGTCGGGGGAGAAGGCCGCGCGGCAGAGCGAGCGATTGCCGATGTGCGTGGATCCTGACCACGGGCGATGTACCCCGAGAGCTCTACTCTCTATCGGCTAACGACGCGTAACGCCCGAGTGCTCTAATGCGATTTAATGCCACTTTGGGCCCCGGCTCAAGGTGAACGCCGGAGCAGGAGTCGAGCTTTTCTTCTTTTCCGACTCGAAAAATCGATTACTCCCCCGACGGAGATTTTTTAGGGGACAGACGCGCGAATTCAAAGGAAAGAGTGCTAAAGGAGGTAAAATGCGGGATGAACTATTTTCACTTGCAATTGTCATCAAAATTTTAGTGTTAAATGAAATAAAAAAAAATTCTTGCTCGTAAAGAAAAAAAATAAATTGTTCAATTCGTTTTTAGCTCGAAAGGAATTATAATTTATGTTACATTTTTTAAAATCCTCGCCTTCTTTTCTTGTTGCTTTCCAATCGCGTGCTCATATACTTCCGCGTAATTTTTCAAATATTTCGCGTGCCCTACACTTTTCCGCATGTTTTCCCCTCGGAGATTGCTGAAACTTTCTTTCGTTATCACGATTCCTGGCCATTTCTTTTCTTTTTCATTATCTTGATCCATTTAGACCTTTTGCATCCGCACTGCCTCTTTAGGGCTATTCTACTTGCCGTTACTCTCTCTCTTCTCCGCTTTGTCTTTCTCTCATCTTATCTCGCTCCTGTTGCTTTCGTCGTTTTTTCAACTCGGCATATTTGTACGCATCCACACGCATAAACTTGCTTGCACTCAGAGATGCGCGCAGAAAAATTATAAAATATCTTATTTGCAATTACGTAAATAGACGAAACGTGTCTGTGCGCGCTCCTATTCTGTTTTTTTTTTTTTTTTTTTTTTTTGATAATTTTGTGGATTATACAAACATTGTTTTCCTTTGATTCAATAATTTCGTTCTTTTAACTAGTAAGAGCTTTTAAATAATTTCATTTCATTCTAATTCAATTACAAGTTAATGAATTTTAAAATAGTTAACAGTTAAAACAGTTTTTCTACAATCTGATCTTACTTTTTATCTTCACTGCTTACTTGTACAGCTAATTACTAAAATTAAAGTGTGAAAAGAATGATTTTACATATTTTAATTACGACATTATTATGTCACTACATTATCTCGGCAAGTATGGAAAAATAACTGTTTTTAAACTGCTCGAATGCGTGCGCACTTGCACTTAACCGAAGAATACACCCGTCAACCCGCGCGGTATAAACCGAGACCACTATTTTTCTTGCAATCATTACAATTAAATGATGATTGCACGCATGATCGATGCCGGAGCGTGCTATTAAGATTCACTATCCGACATTCAATAAGCCGATGCTGTAGGTGTAAACTGTCGGCGATTAGTATAAGAAACTGTTCAGGATTAATAGAGTGCGCGCGTCGTTACGTACATAAGCATACATATATATAAGAAAAATAACGCAAACCGATTTCTGCGATGAAAATTCAGAAAATCGAACGCCCGTTATTATGATAATCGCCGCGCGTGACTGAGTTATTGTATCATATATATATATATACGAGTGCGAGGCGCTCGACTTTTTTTCCATTGAATAATATCGAAAGAAAAAAAGAAGATCGGTGTGTACATATGCTTTACAACCAGTGGTCTAGCAGCTCGTGCGCTTAATATTTGAAAGTCGCGGATCAACGGATTTATCATCCTCTCTCCTTTATCGTCATTTAATCATCGGAAGCGCGCGGCAGCTTCGTTCCTGCAGGCAAGCTGCTCTCGTAATAACGTTAAAAGTTCCGCAGGCAGTGTGCTTTACGATGACGAACGCAGTCCACCGGTCCGGAGAACCATACCTCGTATATGGATGCCCAAGCTCGAGGTATGCCTATATACAACGTGTAATACAAATCCGCGATTTTCCTCGCTAACTAAATGCAGCTGTAAAATATCTATGCATTAGCCTTTAATTAGGAGCGCGGATGTGCATGTACGCGCGCGAGCAGCAGCAGGAGCAGCAGCTAAATTGAAATAACAGAGCTCTCTCGAGCTTTATAAACTGGCGCCGGCTTGAAAAAATATTTGAGGAAGGTCATTGCCACCTATTTTTAAGGGTAAATATTCAATTATCGTCGAGCGCTTTGTTTGAATTACAAAGATGGTGTAGCTCGAGGGTGTATGAATTATTTGAACTATTTTCTCGGCGAGTCCTTTTTCGGGAAAAAATTGAATATGCGAGTTAACGAGTACCCATTTTTTCGAGGAATCCCCGTCGTCGACGCGAGATTGCTATCGATTAATAGCTTATGCGCCTTTGATTAAATACAATTTTTAACGAGGCTCCTTTTTTTTTACTTCGAAAAAATATGCGCGCGAATTAGTGTATAAGAGTTTATATCGCCAAGGACAGGTGTGTAACGGTACCTGCTAGCGGAGGACAGGAACATTATTCAAGTTGACGTTTAGCAGGTTTGCCTTAAAAAGTCTCGGGATGCGCGCCTGGCAACTCGAAGAATTTCTTACTAGATTTAAAAAGGAATTTCGAAACTACGAAGTACGAAGAAGATACACCGAGTCAATTTCGAAAAGCAGCGCGTCGAGGCATCGCGGGCTCTTTTTATCAATTGCTGCAACTCGAGGGGAGTTAATGGCACGCGGAATTTCTAAGTAGATAGATAAATGTAACGCTTATATTTACATTTAAATTAGAGAGCAGATATCTGGGTGAACGAGTTTGAAATAGATTCGAATGCGGAGCAAAATAGAGGAGAGCCGTATATATATATAAAAAAGCGCTCCGGAAGATGGAGCGCGGGACAACGGGCACTGGACGGGTGTAACGGTCGGGGCGAGGGCCGACGCTCCTCACAATGAAAATCCTTTACCTAATTGGCAGCGGTCGGTATCCTCGGAATCGGCGAATAATGCGACTTAAATTCCAGATGATATAGACTCGCGCCCGTTACGAACACCCCCGTTACGCACCACACCCGCGCTATCTGAATCGAGCGAGCAGCGAGAGAGAGAGAGAGAAAGAGCAGCGGAAAGGAATCCCCGCGCCTGCAATTTTCCGCACTGACCCTTGGCCCTGGCGAATTGATCGGGACAATAATAATTTATAGCGGCTGCGGCGGCGTGTGTATCGTTAGCGGCGGTGGCGGGGAACAGTAGTGGTGGTGGATGCGCCGCTGCCTTGCATCTAGATCGTCCGGGAGGTGGAAGCAGCTCCGTTCCTGCAAACGGCCTGGGAATCGAACCCGGAACCGCCTCTCTCTCTCTCTCCTCGCTCTTCTCTCTTCCTCGTTCTCCCGCTCTCTCTCTCTCTCGCGCGCGCAGGCACTCCGTCCTAGTCCTTATGAAGTGCAGAGGATTCCCGAAGCTCCGAGCGCGCATCCTCATGGCTCCGTCCGCCAATTTCACCGAGGGAAGGAGAGAGAGAGGCCCGTTACGCGGCGCGCGCGAGCCGCGTGCACGCATTTTTCTCCAGTCTCGTTTTCATCTTCCGTTGCTGCCCCGCTACGGAGAGCCGCGCGCGCGCGTATAGATGCGCCTTCTTTCGCCTCCTTTCTCCGGTTGCAGCGGTGCGCGCGCGCGCGCGGCTCGTTTGGGCGCGGCGGCGATCGCGGCGCGTGCGTGCATCATCATCATCCCACTACGTTTCCCCCCGCGCCGCGCGCCCCCCGCACCGATATCGCCGCCGATGCTTCTTGCGCCGAGAGAGCTCGCGGGTTCGATGATCCAAGATTGCAAGCGCCACTCGGCCGAGAGCAACGATTCCGCGCGCCGACCGACTCGTTAGTCAAACAGATTTCGGCTAATTTACGGAGAAGACGCGTACTAGCTTCTTCGTGTACTTTCTCTAATTGTGGGCGCGGAGCTCGGGTGGGAATTATTAGCATCGCGGGCTCGAGCGTATAATATATATAAAGGTATCGGGTAAATTTGACGTTTCTTCGGGGTGTTTCTTGTCGTCGAAAATAATCTCCCGGTGTATATATACAGCATCTCTCTCGTCTCTAATCGGTTCGCGAGAGCGAGTCAGCAAGCAACGGGATACACAATCGGCCTCGTTTACCTCGCGCTGCAGCACTCGCACTGGCAAGGCTGCGAGCGGCTGTTATGCTTTTTGCATGTCCGCGCGACTATTCCATTTCTCTCATTCGCTCGGCGAGCAGAGCTCAATCTTCTTCAAATCCCCGACTATCCGCGCGGGCTTCCGACCGATGCGAGCTACTCGGACTTTTGAACTTTTAGCGTGTAATTCGCGGGGAATGCACGTTGATCGAGGGGATCGGACTGTTTTGTTTGAGCGAAAGGCTACTGTTACTCCTAATACTTGATAATTTCAAATGCACGCGGACGGGAATGAGCCGATAATTAAAGGAAAATCCGAGAGATTGTTTATAAGTACTAGAAACGTGCCATTAATTTTCCGAACTTTAGTGCTTCGTACCTTCGAGTTCCTACTCGGAAACAAATTTTATAGCAGGTTCGCGCTATAAATTTTAGATACTCTCTTACATGAGTTATAGAATTTGTTGCGATATCTTTTATCGCGAGTGATGGCTCTTGCGAAAAATGGCTTTCATTCCAGTTTATATAATTGAAAATGTCGCTAATGCTACTTGTCATAGTCGGAGAATTCAGAATCGAAAAGCTGAGTCATAAAGGAAACCTCACCTCAGGTCACTAACACTTAATAAGAAACCACTGAACATAAAACAAGTCAATTCGCATTTAAGACACTTGCATTTTCATGGTGTGACAGGTTTCGTCATGGGACATAATAACAATGTTTTGTAAATTTGCCTTCTTCTTTGATTTATGGAGTGGATTGCAGCATATATTCTGAAGAGCATGACAATACACATTATTGAATTGTTAAGAACTTTGTAGATCTGCTATTCACAAATAGTCTCTTTTACATTGAGAAAAAAATTATTTGTAAAATGTAATGCAAATGTATTAATTTATTCTAATTAATGAGTTTTTTGAGCTACTATCCATTGTGATTGAAATATCTCTCGAACTGCGATAAATCTCAGCATGTCAAACTACTATTGCTCTTTTATAATTTATTTATGTTATTGAAATTATAAATAAATATTGTACAACTTATTTATTCATTCATATATTTAATGAATGACGAATACAAAACAAATATCATACATATATACAGTTTGAAAAATGTTCATAAATAACAGGAAATCACACGGAGTATACAGAAATAATGATACTCTATTCAAGCTTCAATTCTTGACTTTAGAGTAATGAGCTAATGACACTGTGTATGAATCGTGAAAAGTGACAGGTGGGTACTGTTTGCTGCGTGAGGTCTTGTGCATAACATAAATCCTAATTATTAAATTTGCAAATAATGCTCACAAAATATCACTCGATTACATCACGGCTACTTATTTGGTAAACTTTAGGTAGGCAGCTCTGTTTTTGACTAGTCTTACAATTCGCGTAAGTACCGAAACTGGTCGAGTTTAGCGGGAATATAAGCGCATTATTTCCATCATTACTATAATAACATTCGGTAAAACAATAATTATTTAGAAACGAAAATCGACAGGTAAATGTCACGAGCGAGTAAGCCTTTTAGCGTAGAAAATCAATAATTATGTTTGCAGCTACACTTAAACGTGACTACGTAATAGGTAATATTAGCCTCTCCATTTAGTCACGTAAAGTGCATAATTGAATGTACACTCTCTCCTCTCCCGGGAGAATTTGCGGTGGCGTTTGATAAACGGCGAAAAAGCCAAGGAACGGAAGGATAATCTTGAGAGAAAAGCAGAAAACGACATGATGGGCAGTACGTGAGGACTTGAAGCACGATGACCCGAATAGAGATGGACGCTCGCTCGGCGGAGATTCGCAGGCGTACACGGCGCGCAAGAGAGCGAGCGAGAGAGAGGGACAAGAGTGAAATGGAAGCCGCAAGCGGTACACCCGCCTCATGCTGATGGCGTTGCATAAGCGGCAATTTATTGGCGGAATTTACTCTCGAGAGCTCAAGAGCCACGGTCATCCTCCGTGATCTTGACAGTTATGACAGAATCTGATATACCGTGATAAGTTGCGCAACCCGTCCGCGTGATTGCCCCGACACTGTCGGTACATTGACTCCGCGATTCTTACTTTTCCCTCGACCGATTCGATTTTTCCTCCGTTTATCGCCGATTGTCGCGTATAGGCAAAAAACCGGATCTCCCCGCAGAAAACTGTAAACGATTTCATTAATTAGCCGTTTCGCGCGCCGCGAATTCACCGGGCAGCTCGGAGGGTTCCGCTACATCGAAAAGACAAGCGCGCTCTCTTATCCGCCCGCGAGCCGTTGGCGCGTCTGCCCCCATAATTTTGCGAGCGTGCGAGCCTGCCTGGAAAAATTCGCAGCTCTAAAAGCCGCTCGTCGAAATCTCCCGAGAGCGGCGGCGGCGGTGCAGTTCGCTCCTCCGCGGCGCGGCGGCGGCGGCGGCGCGGGAACGGTAATAAAGATGCATAGGAAATATTCGTGGGATCGATTATAACTCGCGATAGTCCCCCGCGTTCGCGCTTCCATCCGAGTTAACAGTGAACGCGAAGAAGACGAGCGAGCTGCGGCTTGGAAAGAAAAAAAAAAAAGGAAGAAGAGGAGCCTACTCGAGAGAGACGAGGACCTTAGTTGCGCGCGGCCCATTGTTTTCCGCTCGGCGCTCGATGAGAACTCTCAAAGAGGGGAAGAGAGAGAGAGAGAGAGAGAGAATTCTGAGGATGCACTCTCGGCGTCTTTCGCGAAAACTTAACGGACAGTTATATCGGTAGTGCGTGGAGGAACGAAAAATTTACGGCAACGCTATTTAATAACTTTTCTGAGTGCGCTTACTGCGTGTCCTTAATGCCTCCATTATGTTATGGCTTTTTGTCGTCGTTAGATGGTACTTTAACGTGTTTCTACAATTTATATATGAGAGGCTTCAACTGACTAGGGGAGTGCGCGGGTTCCGGATCACCGATTTTTTTCAAACTTTGAACACGGCGGTTTTCTTTTGACAAAATATGAAGAAAGCCAAAGTATTAGGGTCTAACACTCAACATTTTCGACACAGGAGGTAAATAAAGTTAATTCTCTCTAAAATATACTTCGTATTTCGTTATTTGATGATAAAACACCTCCTATTAAAGCTAGAAATTACAGTAAAAAATCAAACGAAAGTAGAGGAAAAGACCTATAATTTGAGAGGCTGTACGTTAAAAAATCTCTAATGCTTCAAAAGTTATAGGTAATTGAATATGCACACGTGGTAATGCGTACTATCTTTGTTTCATTCTTTTTATACAGTTTTTGATACTCTAATTTAATTATCCATAACTTTGGAAGCAATAAAGCTTTTTTAACGTACAGCATCTCAAATTATAGGTCTTTTACTCTACTTTTTTTTTGCTTTTTGGTGGAATTTCTAGGTTTAATAAGAGGTTAGTTATAGTCAAATAACGAAATATGAAGTTTTAAAGAAAAATAACTCTATTTACCTCCTGTGACGAAGTTTTGAGCGTTAGACCCTAATACTTTGGCTTTCTTCATATTTTGTTATAAGAAAACTGACGTGTTCAAAGTTTGAACGAAATCGATGATCCGAAACCCGTGCACTCTGCTAGTGAGATAAAAGCTTTATATGAAGTGTATAAATGTTAAAAAATTACATATATCAAAACTGAAGTAAACATTCCAAGACCTATTTCTTATTTATAAACAATCAAATTTTGATCAACATTATTGAAAAATTACAATTGAATGAAAGTAGTTGAAAATTACTAGCATCCATATAAACTTAAAAAGTGAAATTATTTAAAACAGATGCAATTTTTTAAGAGCACCAAAAGGTGGAATATTCTATATTTAGAATAAAGTTCGTTGGAAACACTTACGTAAGTAGTTCATAAGATAGAAGTAAAATTCTAGACTGCATAATGCAAAAGACGCTGGGTCAAGTCCCAATTATTCGTTTGCATAAAACGGGATTTTAAAATGTTAGTGGCAAACAGCTTATAACTGCTACTGCTCGCGCTTAAGCTTCCGGTATAACGCATTTTTCTGTCGCGCGTCTGACACCTTTGCGCGAAAGCGCCGCATTTCCTCTCTCCGTCTCTCTTACTTCGCTGGCTCTGCTCTCGTGCACGTATATGCAAGATCTTCCGCTTCGAGGCTCAAGGTCGACAAGTTCTCTTTGCTGTTTTACTTCTTTAATACGGAAAGAGAAAAGGAGAAATGCTGCAAAGGGACCGGAACGGTTAGTTTTTTCGTTTATGACCAATCTCGTCTGATAATTCATTCGAACGGCATTTTTCGTCCCGTAACAAATATTACATAATCCAAGGTGTGAGAAAAAAATTCAATTGCACATTATTATTAAGAATGGATTAAATTTGAGGAAATTTAAATTAATTTCTGGGTATAATTTAATAATTATTTTTCTAAAGGTAATTTACATTGGTATTTTATATTTCCATGTAATATTTCATCTTTAGTAGCCAGACGCATAGAAATATTCAGATAATTTTCAGAAGTTCCATCTGATACAAGTTTTATAGTTGCTGTTGAACATAAAACAATATTTTCTCCTTCGCCTAGAATAGATAAAATATTTATTTTTTTTAAATGTGCTTTAAAATTTTTTAAATGCTCATGTTGAAGTTATAAAAGAAGTAATAAATCAATAGTTGCAAAGCACTTATTTCATTTTGGAAACAAAAGATATTACAAAATTCTAATCTGAAATCGCGATTTTGTATTCGATTTTAAAAGTTATTATTTTTCAGAAACTCACCACTCAAAATTGCTTTATTGCATATTGAATCAACAATCTCGATTTGATTTGTATCCAATCCGCCTCCTCCGATTTCAATTCGATTAGCAGAGTCGGAACACTATAAATTTGAAAAAAATATTTAAAACATATCAAAATGTTTTTACGTAACTAATTCAAAATGATTAAAGAATTAAAAAAACAACTTTATGAGAAACGACATTCTAAATATACACTGTTTTTAGAGTTAGAATGATTAAAAAAGAATATTTCCAAAACAGTACAAGATATTGTACACTGACCTTACTCGTCGAAATTTCACTTGATTGAAGATTACCAACATTGTAAGAGTTAAATTTAAAAACCACCGGATAAGGAGCCCAAATTGAACAATTTAATCGCCTTCCATAATTTTTTATCATAAAATTCGGTTCATCCGTGTGAATAATATTACACGCTGTAAGAAAACATTATTTCTTGATGATTATAATGTCATTAATAAATGATGTATTTACTTAATAATTCACTTACGTGAAGACTGCTTCTTATGTTTGACAAACAATGAAAATCCTTTTGCAACTTCTGGTATCCGATACGAAATTAATGCTCCATTTTGTGAACTCACAAATGTCTTATCTGGTTTATTATTTGAACAAAATTCTAATACTTCGGGTGAACTTTGGTGTTGTCCCGTTGAGCTCGGAAATACTTCTCCATTTAATTCCCAACCATCTAAATACTGATTGAAAAGGAAATTTTTTACTTTTGCAATGTACTTTAATTTACGAAAATTGGAGAAAAACTGAAATTTAAAAGAAAATTTATATCTCATTTTACCTGCACAAGATTGCCAATTTTACTTCCATTATTGCACGGAACGTCAAAATCTATAAAATCAACTTCCACTACATTTCCTGGATCAGTTATAAAGTAAATTCCGCACACATTTTCACGGGTTGTTGTTGAATTATAAATAAAATAACCAGTTTCCGACGTGACGAATACACAATCTAAAGTAGAAAGTATTTACTAGACACAAATTTTTATATGCAATGCAAAATTAATGGTTTTTACAATTATACTCACTTTCAGGTACGTTTGTTATAAAAGTAGTTTTCTTATTCAAATTTATTGAATTACGCTCAACATGTCTTATTCTCTAGAATCATATATAAACAATAATTAAATGGTAAAAGAAATAATTCTTAAAATGTACTTAAACACATTTATTATCCTAAAATATTAAATTAAACAAAATTTTGCATCGTATATTAAGTACAGAAAACGATCAACAATAGATTTAAAAGCTTGTATGCAACTGTTTGTATGGCGCAGTGTGCGTACCTTAGAACGTGCGATAAGATTCATTGACATAATACGATGGTAAGAATCATAAAAAAGATCAACAACATCACTTCGTCACAAGATTTTTATCTCGTTTACAAAATCTTACATGGAAAATTTTATTTCCTCCACTATTAATTATGTTGTACATTATTTTTTAGTTTTAATACAATTGAATAACGAAATTTATTAATACATGAAAAATAAAAATATCGGTAAAAAAATAAAATAAATTTTATAATTTTGTAACAATAAAAAATGTTATAGACAACTTTATTTTGTAAAATTATTTATTTTAAATAATTAATTTAACTTACTTGGGATTCAGCTGTAGAGATGTGTACAAGTAGAACTAAAAAAAAGCACGGAAACCACATTTTTAAATGAGATTTTTAAATCGCAAAAAGCAGTATGAAAAGAATTTTATGTCACCGTGAGAAATAAATACTTAATTTTAAATAGCCAGCGTAGCAGAACAAAAATAGGAACGTAATTTCTGCTCACTTTGTCGCTTGCTGAATTGAGAATGATTGCAATATATATACCGCGAAAGTAGCGCCGCCTTAGGTAGATAATGATGATAAATTTCAAAGAGCGAATTCGAGGCGATGATAAAACTAGTATTTCAAGTGTACCATGAATAGTAAAGTAAATATATAGTGTACTTGAAAAGTAAATTTATTAAAGCAAGTATTATATAAAAATTGAAATTCCAACGTTTTTAATTAGCAATATTTCTTGATTTAAATATTTTAAGGATTATATCATTGTATACACAAACGTATCTGGGATTCACGCAATTAATCATATATTATTGTAATATATTATATTCTTTCCCTTCACTTACATTAATTTAATAAAAACAAACTTTACCTTTTTTATCTGTTTAACATTAATTATTTTGAAAGCAGGTTATTAAAATAATACCGGAGAATTGATCAAATAACATGATAATAGTGTGTATACAATTATAAATGTTAAATGTTTAAAAATAAAAGTTCTGCTGAAAATTTAAATAAAAAGTTTCTTATTTTAAAGTTATAAATGTGTTCTATTATATTTTCAAATAATCAAAGAGCGCGGTCGCGCTCCAAAGGCAAGCATGGAAAAAGCCTGAGGACGACGGCGGTACTATGTACCTTTGATATTGGTTCGCGAGATTTTCAAATATTTACCGCATCGTTCAATAGCTTTATGTTAATCCTATCTAGGTTTAATAGAAAGTTATTTCATTCTACTTATGCGTTCATAAAAAAGTTTCATGTAAAAAAATTTCTTCATATAAAAGACACTCTTTTTTCTTTTTTGTTCTTCCAACTGCCGGCAAATAAATAATATATTACGTGAAACAAATTTTTCCGTCATAAGTTTTTTAAATTCTCAAATTACTTGTTTTTTATTCTTTTTTTAGTTTTATTTGTTACGCGTGGGGTCACAAGTAATGATTATACCATATATGATCCTTACAATCGTAGAAACGTACATAAGCACTCGTTACGTACGAATAATAAAACTTAACTGATTATATGGTTTGGATAGAACAAACTTTATGTACTAATGAAAGTCAAGACCATTAACAAAGATGTCTTCAAGACCTTTGATCATCTGTAGTTGTAGTACTAATTTATCTGGTGTACATTGTTGCTGATTGTAAATATTACTTTTAATAGAAGATAAAATTTTGCCTTTACTGCTACTTAGAGATAACCCACCTAATTTAAATTACTTAATTATATTTGTAATCTATAGATCAGCATGGGGTAGACCCCTTGTGAGACCAGATTTAACGCAAGAAACTTCTAATTTTCAAAAATATTTATTTGTCATACTCTTCTTTGAATATTTTGACTTTAAACTTCATTTACTATCTTGAATGAATTTTTACTTAAATTTAGCCCATCAGCTTTTACCCAACTGTCCATTGATAGACCGATAATTCTGAGTGAACTCGTGGGAGAATCTATCTGATTTCATGGTCGTTTACTGTCACGCTTCGATCGCCATTCGTCGTTCTTTCTTACTCGATCAATGAACTAATTGCTTTGTAATGTCAGAATACGGTTTATACTCGAAACTATCGCTTATTTAACAGTTTAATAGATAACAAACATTTTCTTAAGTTTTTTTTAGTAATGTCTAGTATTTCTTTAGCAATCTATAACCGTAACTTATATTTTTATCTAAACTCGTAATATTAAAAAGTATCAAATTTCAAAATACAACAGAATTCACTAGCAAATGAAAACATCTCTAAAAACTCACAAACCATTCAAACAAAATTAATAATATTTGAAATTTATTTTAAGCGTCAACGAATCTTTAGCAAGGAACTGATAGGAGCTCGAAAAGCAAACCGATTATTATTGGCTTAAAAATTTCAAGCTATTATTCAAAGAACCAATAAAATAATTATGATTTTTACTAATTTAACTGCTTACTGTATCTATAGTGTTACGCCCTAAGACGTAAACGCGTCTTAGGATGCGTCTTAGAATGTAAGACTAGAATAGTTGTAAAAAAAATAATTATTTATGGAGGTAGCGTGACTCAAACGTCCAATATCTATTTATCACAAGACTTTGACAAATTTAAAACGTAGAGACGTCGTAAAGAAGTAGTATTTCAAAAAATTATAAAAATCAATGCATTTTTTAGTGATATAGATGATCGTCTGAAATATATTTAACTTATACACTGTATTTTTCAAAATTTTATTTCAAACAATTGGTAAGCACCACTTTTTTCTGCTTATCTCGTATTCATCCTATTTTAAATAAATTTATAGAGTGTGTAATACAAACTTGAAATAAAATCATAAAATAATTTATATTCACAGTAAAAAAACTTTTGCGTATAGATCAGGGATGGTTTTTCGCGCCGCGAGTTTTAAAATTTGCAACGACTTGTAGGCCTATTTGTTTAGTGTCATCTCACGTTGTATTACCGCGATAACATCCAAAAAATCATTATCCGGATACAAAAAGTAATGATCAGCAAGGCTCGATCGATTGAGTCACGCGGGGGGGACTATATATACAGCCGGTCTGCCAGCGCGCACAACTGCAGGAAAGTGAAGCGAAGCTCGAAGTATCCACGATCCTAAGGTCGATCACCTGCCGCGTTCACTCTGAAGGTCGATCGTATTTTATATCTCATTCTCTCTTCGCTCTTTCTTCCTCTCTGGCAGCCTCCTCACGGAGCATTCCAAGCTAATTGCGCCAAAGTTTTATGTACACAGAACGAAAGTGCATTCACTCCTGCGGCAGAAATCAAGCGAGTCTTGACCCAGTGAAACATAAAAACCACTCCAAAATCTTTACTTCTCAAAAGCTTCCTCGAAACGAATACAAGAGTGTGCGGAAATCTGATTTTTCTGCTAATCCCACTGAACTGATGTTGTTTTCTGCTCTAAACTAATTGCAGTCGAAACTAATGGCAAAGGTAAAAAAATATTTTTTACAAGCCCAAAACAACATGGCAATGATAAATTTTTCACTTTTTATTCAATGCTTCGGAACAACATCAGCATTATAGATTGTAAAAAGAACATCTGCTGTAATCAAGTGCATTTGCGGTGTCTAGCGATCCGTAAAAAAGGTTTTATTTGCACGCAAGAATTATTGCGGTTAAAGCAAAATCATGACCAATCGAAAGGGTCAGTCAAGCAAGGCTATAAAATATACGCGAACTTCACGTAATGCAAATTCATCCTCCAGCGTCATCTCACGCTTCAACACTCTAAAGTCAATCACTCGCGATACGCTGTGCTGCAATTCAATATTGAGTATTTAACTCTGCAGCTTGTTGGCCTTCTGAATAATGACCATTTCCAGATGCTTACTTCGAGTGTATTTTTTTATTTAACTGGTATTACAAAGAAGCTTTTCAAAAATTTTAAATTCGAAATTGGAAATTTGTAAGAATAAACTACTTTTTTAAGTGCTTTGTATTACAAGATATTGTTTCAAAAACGTTTTACTATTAAAATTAACGGAGATTAATAACTCTTATGACATTTTAAGTAGTTTTAATTATAATATTAGAAATAATATTACCAAAAAATAAGCAGCGTCCATTACCTGAATAAAAATCTATATTTAATAGACCTTTAATTTTTAAAATATCAGTTATATTGTATTTATTGAAGAAAGAATTTTACATAAGCCTTCAAACAATTTTTCATCGATTAAAAAGCACATGTGAATTATATAAATAGCGAAAATAAGTAGGTAATAAATAAAAAGTCTGTTTGTAGTAGAAATTTTTTTTGAAAAGTCGCCATCTATTGAAAAAGAAAGATATTATTATGAGATAATAAAAATCAAACAAAGTAATAATGACCTGATAATGACCTGTTGAATTCCAAATGCACTTTATGTCATAAAGGGTATCTTCTGCTTCATAACTAGCTTCTCTGTACCAATTCTTCAGTAGTTTTAGGGCGACAGGTATAGTTAACGCTAAAAATATAATAAAAAGTTTTAATGATGGATATTTATTTTTATTTTTGTATCTGTTTTTTTTCTAAAAAAAGTATTTCGACAAAATATATATAATCTTCAACTTTTAAGTATTGATTCTAATTAAACAATACATTAATTCAGTTAAGCTAATATTTATAATATTTGATCAGAGTGTTTTAATTCTTAACCTAAATATTTTTGTTAATTTACTTACGTATTTTTTCATCGGATTTCGTAAAGGTTTCGTTTGAATAATATCTGAAAAAATAATCACTACTGACAATATGTTTTTTTCAAACGTCTTTCTTTTATAATTAA